>OY744482.1:131115578-131715578 GCA_963556165.1 Tipula helvola | reverse complement strand
TTCTTTAGTGGCACATAAGACGAGATCAACGCCTAATTTATGAGTGCGAGATCAACGCCTAATTTATGAGTGCTTATGATCATTGTAGATTTTTCACAGCCTGGAACACATTGAACGGAAATAACTGTAGGCCGATTGAAGAACGCATTGAAATATTGAACGGTATATGTAAAAACCATTTGATATTGGAGCGAGAGTAGTTTTTAATAAAGTCCAAGGCCAAGAGCAATAGATCAATACATTTTCGGTTCTTTTATGAATTTTGTGGAAGATATTTTATCGAGTTGGTGAAATAACTAACTTGAGTTGGTGAAATATTTTAGACAAATGGAGTTGCGTATTGTATGCTTGTGCCATTAATTAGTTTATGATCTTTAAGAGCCTTCGGATGGGTTGACCATACTCATCAATATCATCATCATCTCACCATATATTTATCCATAATCTTTCCACCTCTCGTTGCACGTATTTTGCCGTAGCCGATTTACATCTGATTGTTACATTTATGTATGACGGTGTTATTCTCTTTTTGTAGAATTTCTTGTTGAAGTCCAAATTTACTCGGGTCTTTTTCAGCTTCCAAAGAGTTTGGTGCTCGAAACTAATTCTGAATGCGCTAACCTCTTTTTCAATCGTCATTAGAGAATTGGATGTTTATCTGGTGAGAAAAGCCGCATCGTTTCTTACGTGGCCTGTGAGCTCTCTTATATGCTGCAGGTATAATGTTGACGTCATTTGTGAAATCTCGTAAATGTGTTCGGCTGGTTGGCCCTCTTGCGCGAATAACGGAACATTACAAAATTTTATTTAAAATCGCAAGGTTTACATACCATTATTTTTCAGCCACTATATAGATTTTATCACAATTATTTGTATAATAGATAAATAGATCTTGCTTAGATGACTCAAACAATAGCCCAAAGTTAAAGCTACCATATATCCTTTCGGAGTTACTCTAGTTTAAGTGCGCTAAGTTTGGGGAGTTCACAGTATGTGAATAATTATTCAAAAACATAAATGTTTGAAAACGCTCTAATTTCTATTACATAGTAATGGAATTTTAATAAAACATCAAAGCGGCGGTTTGGGGCAGTAGCCCCAAGGTGTACAACGGATTAAAATACATTTTCAAAAATTTTAAAATTTGGTATAATTAAAAAACTTGATTTTTTGGCATTTTTTTGCTTGTTTAATCGAAAGTAATCCAACTAAAGACTTATTGTCCATCAAAAATAAAAATTCCAATAAGTTTTACAAATTTATTATCATATAGATTTTACAATAACGGACGGGATTTTTACGAGCTTAGATATTTTACGAATTATATCGAGATAAGTAAACGTATAAACGTTATAAATGTAAATATAATTCACCGATTTAAATTATATACTAGAGCCTAGCACAACGCACCATTAATTAACCTTCTCTGATTTTTCACAAAATATTTTACTAAAATTAAAACAATTAGAATTATTTAAAATAATTAAACTTTTAGAGAAAGGCAAACAAAAACGTCCGAATTACTCAAAAGTTAAAGCTTTCGTATAATTTTCTGAAATGTGACAAGGTTTTAATTCTAAATTATTGCAAACCATTTTTTTTTTGTCTCTACTCGAAAAGCAAATCATCTAATTGAAAATTGTTATTCCATTAAATTAAATTAAATCAGCAAAAAAAAACAAAAACAAATTTACGTAATTAATTAGTCCTTCTTAGAAAATAATTTCTCCCAATGTTTAATAAAAAAAAAATTAAAACAAATCATTCCAAATTTAACAAAAGGAGCAACAACTAAACGCCACCTATTCGATTGGAGATTTACCATCGTTAATCAACGACAATTCGTCTATTTGTTTTCACTTCAATGTTTTTTTTTTCAACTTGTAAATCCATTAAACCCATTAATCACATTGGAACAATATATTTCGGTCGTAATTTAATTCTTGTTGCACCTTTTAAACAAAGCAAGAGTTTCAATACAATATAACATTACCCGATTGAGTTCAGTGACTTTGGCTAAAGAATTAGTCTGGATGTGCTTAAATTACAGCTTTTGTATCATTCTGTGTGTATGTGAGTGTTTGAAAAAAAAAACCAAAACCCGTACTAATCGAGCGATGAGGTTTTCCTCCATTTTATATTTTCCTTATACGAATTATGCGATAAGGGTAAAACGAAAGTTTATTGTACATAAGGTAAAATGGGATGTAGTGAAGCAAATAATATTTGTATCTCCTTGGTAATACTCGTCGTATATGTATATTGCAAAATGTACATGCGGGCGTATAAGAAAAGTTATGGCTGATAATGGTCATATATATTGTCGATTTGTGTTCCCGTTTTCTATTTATTTCGAAACAAATTTTTTTTTATTTTTATTTTAGTTAAAAAATGGAATTCGAAATAATAAAATAAAGCGACCCTTGATAAATAAAATTCCATTAAGTTGCTGGAATATTGATTTTACTTTCTTATATGAAAATAAAGTATCCGTGAAATTTTTCGAACTCAAGATTTTTGTGGTTATATTCGTTTTGGTGTCGTCTATGTTAGAAAAAGTGGCACTTGTCTGTTGTGCTCTCTCTATAATGCAACTGGAATGAAAGTGGTAATTTAACAGCATATATCAAAAAGTCAAGGAGTATCATCAGAAAAGTGTGGTTCAGAAATCGAACCTACCACAAAAATTCAAAACAATTTGACTCGTTTAGATTATTTCGAATATAGACATACTGGGGAACCAAAAGTTGTTTAGTAGTCTGTTTCTGACGTACAAAATGTGTATTGGTACATTTATTTATTACTTTAAGTCACCGTTGGTAAAACAAAATTGTTTGCCAGCCTAACCTCAATTTTTCTTTTTATTTATTTCCTTTTTATGTATTTAGATATTTTTCACAATTTGTTCACGGCTTGGAATAAACAGGTAAACTGTGCAAATATGAAAAAGGTAAATACATAGAGGGAAATTTATATTATTGTCCCAGGTTGAGGTTAATTTTTAAGATTTTTTTTTTTGTGTTTTTGGAAAATGGTTTTTAGGTTGTTTCGCGTATACAAGTTATGATAATTTAATTTAATACTCTCGAAATGAGATTTAATATGCGAAATGGATTTTGAATCGAGACGATACAAAGGTCAATAAATATTCATAAAAGCAGTAGATTTTATGAAAGAAATATTTTTTGTAATTTATGTGCAATGGTTTGTGTATTTATTATATTTATGAAATTTTGATGGGTGGCCGTCGAAAGAAATATGCATAAATTCACCTGAAATTTGTTTTATTACTGGGAAAAATTTAGTGTTAAATTCTTTGGAAAGGATCCCATAGCCAATTTTGTGGCAATTATTCAAAAGTTATTTACGATTTTAATAAGATTAAAGAGATTTCACAATTGAGAAATTCTTGGAATAATCGTAGGTATATGCGATCAAAAATTCTTGAATTGCCTTGTATTGCCTAAGACAGCATGACACCAAATTATTTATATTCAACCAATTAATATCTCTGGTGTAGGTTAGCTTTATGAACTAAACATTCATTTGCCATCCAATAAGCAAATTCTTCAAATAAAACCAGAAATTCACCAGATCTTAGACAGTTCTGTGAATAAAAGCCAATAAGAAAATACATGTATAGTCTTGAGTTAGTCAACCGGGTTGAAATTCATTCGATAAACTCAAAAACATTTTTTTATGAATTTTTTCTAAAATTTAGGAACGGCGCACGGTGCGGCGAAATCGAAAAAAGCTGGTCAAAAATCCAAAAAAAATAGTTCCTATATGGGGTTTTTGTTCATTGGGTTGGCTAAAGTACATGTCTAACGTTCAGGAATTACTAAGATAAGATTACATTTCCTTCTACCTGCCTGGAATATTCGTCACAATGCTACCTTTGTTCGAGTAGTATCAACATTGTTACGGAAATGGTAAACAACGCGCTTGTTAAAAGTAATACAGAAAATCGAAAGCACAACCAATTCTTATCGGATAAAATGGAATCAACTTCTGAAAGTATGTAAAACATGAGTGAAAATTGTAATGTACTAATTTCGAAAGTATCAAATATCAAACAAGCAGTAGGTAATTGTAGTCGATTTTTATCTCTTATTAATCTTTAAAATACGATATGTTATTATCAAAAAGTTGTGTTGTTCTGTCGTGTTCGATTGTAAAACTTATCAGAAGCTGTAGGTGAAAGTACATATTATCTTCCACATACAAAAAAAATTGGCTTTTGAAAAATAGTTTGGGGAAAAAGTATAATATGAGATTTTTTGTCAATTTTTGATTAAATTTTTCTTGTATTCTAAATGAGTTTTATTTTAGAACATATTGGCCATTATCATCTATGACCTTTTGCCCTTTTTCGGGAAGTTTTTTATTTTATCGGTGTAGAACTTCTGGGGTTTATCGGCGAAAAACTTGGCCAAGTGATTTTCACAGTTCTTTTTAAAGCTAACTTTAGACCATTAAGGGAGGTTTGCAGAGATCAAAACAAATGGTAGTCAGAAAGTAAAAGGTCCAGACTATACCGTGGATGTGTCAAAACTTCCCAGCCGAGCTCTCTCATCTGTTGCCGAGTCATCCAAAATGGGTGTGGTCTGGCGTTGTCATGATCGAAGACAACAAGCTTTTTCTTGATCAATTCTGACCGTTTTTTTTATTTGCTTGCTGCAGCCTAATTGCTGATAGCAGAGATATGAATCAATAGTTTGACCAGATTCTAGTACCTCATAATGTACGATTCCCTTCTAATCCCACTATACACATAGCATAACTTTATGGGGCGTCAATCCTGGTTTTAAAGTCGTTTGTGATGGTTCATCTTTCTTTGACCATGATCTTTTTCAAACGACATCTCGTGTTGTACCCATTTTTCATCACCAGTAATGATTTGCTTCAAAAATGGGTTGATTTCGTTGTGTTTCAGTAGCGACTCGCTGATGAAAATTTGGTCAACTAAATTTTTCATCGAAAATTCTTGATCGAGCTTTTTTACGTATCCAGCCTTACGCAAATGGTTTAAAACTGTTTTGTGATCGATATTTAATTCACACATTTTTAATTTTTTTTAAAAACACTTGTTAAATATTTCGCAAAATTACAAAAGGTTTAAAAAATCACTCGTTCGATTTCGGATTGTTAGGCCATCATCAGGAGTACCTACTAAACTGTAAAAATAAAAATGTAGTTATTTATATACCATTGTTGGAAATAGCAAAATATCAAACAAAAATATACAAATAAAAAATGTGGGAGTGGTAAACAAAACAAAAAAAAAATGGTGAGAGCAATAAACATTCATCTCTATTATGATTGTCGATTGACTCGCCAATCATAATAGGGGTGATTAAAAATTAAAAGGGGGTGAGTTAAACACAGGTATATGATTATTGATTATTGTTTAGTCAACGGCCGAATAACAAAATTCCAAATGTTGTTTTCTTTATTTTATTATAACCCGACGTATTAGTCATTTTATGAGATGGTATGACTATGGGAATAAAACAGTGCGGGGTCGGTAATTGGTGAGAAACGGATTTCTCTCTGTTCGTTGAGGATATTTTGGTTAAGAAATATAGCTTTTCGGATTTCGTAAGATTCTAAGTTGTCTAAACGTCTGCTTTTTGGTTGTACATGTAATATTTCTAAATTGTTTAAACTGGATGTGTGATTTTCTAACGTTAAATGATTATAAAGGGATGATTCATGGCTACATCTTACCAGATAAATGTTCTTTAACTCTAACTTCAAAATTGCACCCAGTCTGTCCGATATAAGAGGAACTACAATCATTGCAATTGATGTTATAAACGCCAGACTTGGAAAGGCGATCAATTCTTGGTTTGTTGTTAAAAATCATTTTCTTAATTGTATCTATTGTATATACAGGGTGTTCGGTACATGGACCGACACAATTTTTTGGGGAATTGGTTGGGTTATTAGCTAGTTTTCACCCATACGACCCTACGTCCTAAGTGACACGGTAACTGAGATATGAATTTTTTTCGTTTTTTACTTAAATTACCTGAAATTTCGCCTTTAAATCATCATATTTTTTTTGTTTGTGATTGTAATAGCACGAAATAACTTTTATTGTATTCTGCAATGTATTTTTAGTCTAAATAAATTACTATTTGGTACAAATGGCTTCAAGAAAATAAATTATATGGGCTTCGAAAGTCTTGAAAATGTGTAAATGTATAAAAAATTTCTACTTCTAAATTCAATATAAAAAAAAATAAACATTATTTTGAACATAGGTTTGTTTTAAAAAGTTGTCTAGTTTATACTCTTTCCAACGGTATGCTACATGTTGGAGAAATTATTTATAGTATGGTCAAAATAAGAGATAGAAGTTGTCAGCGTCAAGAAAATTCTTTTTATCTTTATTATGTTTTTATTAAATATGAGTTATAATATTTGTTCGAATTGTTTTCGCAAAGTCGCATTTCTCTTTTCATTATTTCAAATGCAGCTATAATTCGCTCCATTAAAATTTCTCGTGAGGGCACCTCTGTTGCATAAACCAATTCCTTTGCACGTCCCCAGACGTAAAAATCAAGCGGTGTCAGGGACGTAGGGTCGTATGGGTGAAAAATAGCTAATGACCCAACCAATTCCCCAGAAAATTGTGTCGGTCCATGTGCCGAACACCCTGTATTATTGTATTACTGAAATTGTAACCAGATTGTATATAAGTATAAAGTTGGTAAATAAATAAATAAATAAATGAATCCTAATTCCCAGAAAATTCCCAAAAATGCCTAAAAATTCCCAGAAAATGCCAAAGAATTTCCAAAAATTCCCAGAAAATTCCAAAGAAATTCCAAAAATTCCCAAAAAATTCCCAAAAAATTCCCAAGAAATTCCCAAGAAATTCCAAAAATTCCAAAAATTCCCAAATATTCTTAAAAAATTCCCCAAAAATTCCAATAATTCCCAGAAAAGCCAAAAACTCTCAAAAATTCCCAAAAACATCCAAAAATTCCCAGAAAATGGCCAAGAAATTCCAAAAATTCCCAGAAAATTCTGGGTAGTATTTTTTTGGTATTTTCTGGTTATTTTTTGTTAATTAAAAATTTCCAAAAATACCAAAAATTACCAAAAAATTACAAAAATTTCCAAAAATTCTCAGAAAATGCCTAAGAATTTCCAAAAATTCCCAGAAAATGCCCAAGAAATTCCAAAAATTCCCAGAAAATGTTCAAGGCCATTTTCTGGGAATCTTTGAAAGTTCAAGGCCATTTTCTGGTAATTTTTGGAAGTTCAAGGCCATTTTCTGAGAATTTTTGGAAGTTTAAGGCCATTTTCTGGGAATTTCTGGAAATTCAAGGGCATTTTCTGGGAATTTTTGGAAATTCTAGGCCATTTTCTGGTAATTTTTGGAAATTCAAGGCCATTTTCTGGGAATTTTTGGAAGTTCAGGGCCATTGTCTGGGAATTTTTGGAAGTTCAAGGCCATTTTCTGGGAATTTTTGGAAGTTCAAGGCCATTTTCTGGGAATTTTTGGAAGTTCAAGGATATTTAATGGGAATTTTTGGAAATTCAAGGCCATTTTCTGGGAATTTTTAAAAGTTCAAGGCCATTTACTGGGAATTTTTGGAAGTTCAAGGCAATTTTCTGGGAATTTTTGGAAGTTCAGGCCATTTTCTGGGAATTTTTGGAAGTTAAAAGCCATTTTCTGGGAATTTTTGGAAATTCTAGGATATTTTCTGGGAATTTTTGAAAGTTCAAGGCCATTTTCTGGGAATTTTTGAAAGTTCAAGGCCATTTTCTGATAATTTTTGGAAGTTCAAGGCCATTTTCTGGGAAATTTTGGAAGTTCAAGGCCATTTTCTGGGAATTTTTGGAAGTTCTAGGCCATTTTCTGGGAATTTTTGGAAATTCTAGGCCATTTTCTGGGAATTTTTGGAAATTAAATGTCATTTTCTGGGAATTTTTGGAAGTTCAGGGCCATTTTCTGGGAATTTTTGGAAGTTCAAGGATATTTTCTGGGTTTTTTGGAAATTCAAGGCCATTTTCTGGGAATTTTTGGAAGTTCAGGGCCATTTTCTGGTAATTTTTGGAAGTTCAAGGCCCTTTTCTGGCAATTTTTGAAAGTTCAAGGCCATTTTCTGAGAATTTTTGGAAATTCAAGGCCATTTTCTGGGAATATTTGAAAGTTCAAGGCCATTTTCTGGGAAATTTTGGAAGTTCAAGGCCATTTTCTGGGAATTTTTGGAAGTTCAAGGCCATTTACTGGGAACTTTTAGAAGTTCAAGACCATTTTCTGAGAATTTTTGAAAATTCAGGGCTATTTTCTGGGAATTTTTGGAATTTCTTGGCCATTTTCTGGGAATTTTTGGATGTTCTTGGGAATTTTTGAGAGTTTTTGGCTTTTCTGGGAATTATTGGAATTTTTGGGGAATTTTTTGAGAATATTTGGGAATTTTTGGAATTTTTGGAATTTCTTGGGAATTTCTTGTGAATTTTTTGGGAATTTTTGGGAATTTTTTGGATATTTTTGGAATTTCTTTGGAATTTTCTGGGAATTTTTGGAAATTCTTGGGGAATTTTTTGAGAATATTTGGGAATTTTTGGAATTTTTGGAATTTCTTGGGAATTTCTTGGGAATTTTTTGGGAATTTTTTGGGAATTTTTGGAATTTCTTTGGAATTTTCTGGGAATTTTTGGAAATTCTTTGGCATTTTCTGGGAATTTTTAGGCATTTTTGGGAATTTTCTGGGAATTAGGATTCATTTATTTATTTATTTATTTACCAACTTTATACTTATATACAATCTGGTTACAATTTCAGTAATACAATAATACAGGGTGTTCGGCACATGGACCGACACAATTTTCTGGGGAATTGGTTGGGTCATTAGCTATTTTTCACCCATACGACCCTACGTCCCTGACACCGCTTGATTTTTACGTCTGGGGACATGCAAAGGAATTGGTTTATGCAACAGAGGTGCCCTCACGAGAAATTTTAATGTTCTTTATAATTCTTTATAAATTAAATTAATTAAATTTTTATTCTTTATAAATTAATTCTTTATAAATTTTAATACATAAATTCTTATGGTACATTGTTTTGAGCATCTGCTCATTTACAACAATGTACCAAAGGAGTTGTTTAACATGATAATAAAAATTACTGCAAATTTCGACATGATCGCATAGCTCATCTCTTTAGTTCCATCCGGCAGTTCCACATCTTGACTTATGTTTCATTTTTCTCCAAAAAAGGATTTTATTATCGGCCCTGGCTGGTTAAAAAAAACAGCTCGTTCTTAATAAGGTTTATTGAAATAAATACAATTTAATATTTAATTCAGCAAAATTTAATTTATCCAAAAAAAAAAAACGTCTTTAATAATGGAGCGAATTATAGCTGCATTTGAAATAATGAAAAGAGAAATGCGACTTTGCGAAAACAATTCGAACAAATATTATATAATAACTCATATTTAATAAAAACATAATAAAGATAAAAAGAATTTTCTTGACCCTGACAACTTCTATCTCTTATTTTGACCATACTATAAATAATTTCTCCAACATGTAGCATACCGTTGGAAAGAGTATAAACTAGACAACTTTTTAAAACAAACCTATGTCCAAAATAATGTTTATTTTTTTTTATATTGAATTTAGAAGTAGAAATTTTTCATACATTTACACATTTTCAAGACTTTCGAAGCCCATATAATTTATTTTCTTGAAGCCATTTGTACCAAATAGTGATTTATTTAGACTAAAAATACATTGCAGAATACAATAAAAGTTATTTCGTGCTATTACAATCACAAACAAAAAAAATATGATGATTTAAAGGCGAAATTTCAGGTAATTTAAATAAAAAACGAAAAAAATTCATATCTCAGTTACCGTGTCACTTAGGACGTAGGGTCGTATGGGTGAAAACTAGCTAATAACCCAACCAATTCCCTAAAAAATTGTGTCGGTCCATGTGCCGAACACCCTGTATATATATAAATAAGAAAAGTATGTATGTATGTATGTTCCACAAAAGCTCTTGGTCCACTCGAGCGATTGTTTCCAAATTTTGCACGAATACTTTTTAGCAGTCGAGAAAAAACATAGTGGGGTTAGTTTTCAAAAATTGGTACCCCTTCCTCATGCTCCCCTATGAGGTGCCATTTACAAGGGGATTTTTAAAACTTTATCGATTGAGTTGATTTTTGCATGTTCACTGCAAAGTAAAAAAAAATCACCACGTGTTCCATTATTTTTTAACGGTGATGGTAATGTTGATGGTGATGTTGAGCGTAATGTGGGATTATGATGGTGATGATGACGGTGATGGTAATTTTGATTGTGATTATTATGGTATATTGGTATGATGGTACAAAGGAAGGATGGTATGATAAAATGAAGGTATGTTATGGTAACATGATACACTGGCTGATGGTATGATGGAAGGATGGTGTGGTGGTATGATGGTTTGATAGTATCGTGATGGTGAGATGGTTTGATGGTATGACGGTTTCATAGTATATTTGTGTGATGGTGTTTTGATTTTCATGGTATAAAGTATAATTGTTTCAAGGTACGATTGTAACATGGTGCAATTGTGTGATGGTATGATGGTAAGCTGGTATGATATTTTTTTTTTTTTTTTTTTTTTTATAAATTTTTTAATTGGGTGCAGAGCGGACTTATTAACGGTCCTAGCTCCTTGTAACTGTCAGAGCTTCCGCACCCAATGCGCGATCCTGCAAGTAAAGATTAATAGCTACCTTAAATTTATTCATTTTATATTCCTTCGGAAATTTGAAATGTATTAGCGAATTCCACTTTTTTGATGTTCGGTATATAAATTCGCGCTTGATTTCTTCAGTTCGAGGTTTCGGGAGCTTCACCGTAAACCTATGTGCATTGGTTGTTCCTCTTGTTACTCTTGTTGTTGTAACGAATGGTGGTATTTTCTCCGATAGTTCTGCAGAACATTTACCATGTAAGCATCTGTAGAATACGCAGAGTTCTGCAACATCTCTGCGATGCTGTAAGCTGTCTAGTTCTTGAGTAAGTCTGGGATTCCGCATTATTCTGATAGCGCGGCGTTGAACCCTGTCCAATAAGTGGAGGGTGGTACCAGACGCACCTCCCCAAACTTGACAGCAATACTCTATACATGGTCGGATGAAGGTTTTATATATCTGGAGAACTTGATGCGATTTGAAAAACCTTCTGCATCGATTCAGGAACCCGAGTTTTTTTGAAACTGATTTAGCCAATGCAACAATGTGTTCATTCCATTTGAGTTTGTTACTTATTTGAACACCAAGCAGTCGAATTGAGTCGCAACCCACAAGGATATGGTTTTTTACCACAAATGGGTAGTCGTTGCGACTTTTTTTACGTGAGAATGTGCATATTTGTGTCTTTTTCTCGTTAAATTGTACTAAGTTGTTATTACCCCACTCAAATATTGTACTTAAATCGGAATTAAGGGACGTTACGACTTCTGACCGTTTATTATTTAGATCTGTAATGCTAGGCTCCGCCTCGAATGAAATAGAAGAATGCAATGTGGCATCATCCGCAAAGCTATGGATAGGGTTTACAGTGCTATCCAGCAAATCGTTGATGTATAGCAAAAACAGGGTCGGTGACAAAGGTGATCCCTGAGGGACTCCGGCATTTGGGGAGTGCGTCGATGATGATCTCCCATTAAGCACGACGCTGATTTTTCGGTCATTGAGATAGCTTTTAATCCACCTGGTGGTCATCGAGTCCAGCCCGTATGCCACAAGTTTACAAATAAGATTCTCATGCCATACCTTATCAAAAGCCTTGGATATATCCAAGGCGATTGCAAAGGCCTCTCCGTGGTGTTCTAGGGCGAGATTCCATTTGTTCGTGACATACGTCAGGAGATCGGTCGTGGATCGGCTTTCACGAAAGCCGTATTGTCTATCCGAAATTAGTTTGCTAATTTCAAGATATCTAACTATATGTTGATTGACGCATTTCTCAAAGACCTTAGCGACGGCTGACACAATTGATATTGGCCGGTAGCTCGAAGGGTCAGTTTTGTCACAACCCCGTTTCAGCACGGGTTGCACCATTGCATTCTTCCAGGCGTTCGGGTAGTCACCTTGCTTATATGAAAGTAGGAAAATTTTAGATAATATTGGAGCCAATTCACTGGCAAACTCCTTCAATATTCGAACTGGAATTCCATCAGGTCCGGTGGCCTTGTTTGCATTCATTGACTTTAAATTAGTAAAGACAATTTCCTCCGAGATGACGACGGGGCTCATTTTGGAACCACAATATGGAATTAATGGAGGTCCAATTCCATCTGGGACAATTAATGTCGGGTTCGATTTGAAGACGCTCGCCAATAAGTCGGCTTGTAAATATGGATCCACCACCAAGGCGCCGTCAGCACGTTTCAATGGTGAAACAGATGTTTTCGAAATATTTGCAACCGATGCGACCATGTGGTAAAAGTTGCGATCGGAGATTTTCAACTCGGAAGCCACATTGGCTTTCTTGCTGTCGGCTCTTTTTGCTTCTCTACCACTTGATATTATTATGTTATGGAGGTGTGATGATATGGTGGTGTAATGGTATAATGGTATGTCGGTAAGACGGGCTAATGGTTTGATGGCACGATGATCTAACTGTATTATGATATGGTGTTGTGGTATAATGGTGTGATTATAATATGGTATGGTTGTATGATAGTACGATAGTATGATGTTATAATTGTATGATTATTAATGGTAACGGTATCATTCGCAAAATCTGTCTTTGGAGGAATGTCAAGCACATTTCAATGACAACACGCGAGTTCATCTGTAAATCTAAGCCTCATCGAGAGATACGCCAACTTCTTCGATTAAGTAAAGCAAGAATGTAAGCACATTGAAGAACTTGAGGGAATTTTTTTTTAAATCATAGAACTTAATTACCTGAATCATGAGGGTCTTATGGTATGGAAGTTCTGTCTCACATGCTCACATTCAATATTTAGTTCCCAGAAACGCAACCTCCTACAAATAATTAGAAATTAACAGTGACAACATGGCATCGAAGGCAGACCTATAGCAAACAGATTGACAGAACTCGATCCTTCTCATTGGGTACAGAGAACGCATCTTCATTCCGAGAGTGGGAACTTTTAAAAATTTGTGTTTACCTCCGAGAGCAAAATCAAACAATGTGGGTTACAAGCAAGCATTGCCGTGAACCCGACAAATTATTTTTGTTTTGATTTTATTCAATTCACTTGAGAAATTGTATTCAAGTGCGCCTTGCTGTATTTTCAATTATATGTATTTAAATTAAAAACACTTGTTGAAGTACACCAATTGAATTTTAACCCTGCTTTTAATCTACTGAATTTAAGCATCTCGCATTACTTATATGAAAAAGTTCTTCTATCTTATGGGTACCGGATGTCAAAGCACGATGAGTTGCAGATTAGTTGTGACTTTAAAATCATCACAAATCTTAAGCGCCCCATTTTGCTTCGTTGCTGTTATGATTGGTGCATATTCCAACTTTTACGGCAATATATTTGTGAAAAATTAATGGTTCAAGACTTTAAATATTTTGTTTGGACTTTTGTTCTTAAACCGAAATATCAATTTCGAAAATTAATCGAAATTCAAATTCTTAACTGTTAATTTGAAACTTTGGATTTTTTTCATTTTCAAAGTTTACACTAATGCAATTGATAAAATTAAGTTTTTTAACCGCGTTATGGTAGGGCACGTAAACTGTGCATCTTTATTCTTTATATCAAATCATGTAGATCAAATTTTGTTACTAGTACATTATTGAAATAGGGGAGGGATATACAAATTATTTGTCTGTCTATACTAATAAAAATGAAAATGCTCTTCACACGTTTCCATGCTATTTATCACACCAGATTTAAATTTTGCGTAGTGGTTTCACAGGAAAATTAGCAGATTTTCGTAGTATTTCCGAAAAGGTCTAGCCCCTGAGTCTAGGTGCCTCCAATAATTTTTCTAAAATTTCAAATAAAAAAAAATACAGGGCTGAGTTTAGATAAATGGTTAAATGAAATTAATTGTATACTCTTATCCGAAGGGGCAGTTTCCTTGATTGAGGGGGTTAAAATATGTTTTACCACCTTTTGAAGAGTACATTGGAAAAACTACACTACTCCAAAAAATTAAAGGAACACTAATTTTTTTCAATTTTTTTAGTGTTTTTTGAAGAGCTGTATCTTTGTAAAATACGGTCGTACAGAGATGAAAAGAAAAGCATTTTAAAGCTTCAAATCTCTAGTTTTGAGACTTTTGAGTGGAAAATTTTTGTGAGATACCGTTATCACGCAATCATAAGAAAGAGCGCGAAATAAAAAAATTGGAATTTTTTTTTTTTTTGTAAGGATCCATGGGCGCGGGAAATTTTTTTTAACTAAAACCAATGCATAGGTCGGTCAGCCTGTTAATTAGGCGTAAATTTAATTTCATTCTGGTCTCTCTATGTCAACTTTTTGCTGAGATATCTGACTTTGAATCAAAAAAGATCCTTTTGCCTTTGATCATCGATATCTCAGCAACCAATGATTGCACGGTAAACTTTAGGGCAGCCTTAAAAACTTTAGTAAATTTCCTACAAGACCCTTTAATGATTAGTTAAGAACAAATTTTGTTTTCACCCTCAATACTGATTTGAAAAAAGTACAAAAAAACGACTTTTTAGGTTGTCTTAGTAAATCTACCGTTACTTTACAAATATTGATGAAAAGACTAATGTTGCCAGGTCATTTTACAGTTTAATGTACTCCTAATAGCCCTGTATTATTTTCAAATTGATCCATCGAACCGTTTTTCCGGAAAGATTGATCAAAGTTTTACAAAACAATTAAAGGAACAAGTGATCATCAAAATAAAAAAACGACTTTTTTCACATTTTGCGTTAGTTATTTGTTAACCCTTAACGATCGTACGATTTTTTTTGTAATACTATGAAGACAGAAAATTAAATAAAGTTCTGCAATATGACCAATTATTATGGAAGTCTGCCATTTCTTATCCGATTTTAGTGAAATTTGGTATGCGCGCTGGAAATGGGATTCTAAAATAATTCGTGAATGAAGTTCTGGAAAATGGCCAACTAGGAAGGAACCTAGCTATTTCTTATCCGATTTTGATGAAATTCAGTAGGTATGTACGATGGAAATGGGATTCTAAAGTGATTTTTGGATAAAGTTCTGGAATATGGCCAACTAGGATGGAACTTGGCCATTTCTTCTAATATAAAGGATAAAGTTCTGGAATATGGCCCACTGGGATGGAACTTGGCCATTTCTTATCCGATTTTGATGAAATTCGGCATGTACGATGGAAATGGGATTCTAAAATTATTTGTTGATAAAGTTCTGGAATATGGCCAACTAGGATGGAACTTGGCCATTTCTTAACCGATTTTAGTGAAATTTGGTATTCGCGATGGAAATGGGATTCTAAAGTGATCTCTGGATAAAGTTATGGAATATGGCCAACTAGGATGGAACTTGGCTATTGCTGAACCGATTTTAGTTAAATTTGGTATGGGCGATGGAAATGGGATTCTCAAATGAATTTTAGCTAAAGTTCTGGAATATGGCTAAAGTAGGTAGGAACTTGGCCATTTCTTATAAGATTTTGATGAAATTCAGCATGTGTAATAAAAATTGGGGTTTAAAATTATGTTTAGGTGAAATTCTGGAATAAGCCTTATTAGGATGGAACTTGGCCATTTTTTATCCGATTTTAAACAAATTCAGCATGTACTATAGAAATAAAACTCTAAAATTATTTTTGGTTAAATTTATATGGTTAATTTGGAAGGCGCTTGCCTATTCCTTAACCGAATAAAAGAAATTCGACTTGTGCTTTAAAAGTGAAAAACTAAAATGGTTATTCCATGTATTCAATGATTTATTTTATCAATAATTTAAGAATCATTCTCATCGTGAAATTTCCAAGTTCCATAACAAATGGCCAAATTCTGGAACTTTATCCAAAAATCAGTTTAGAATCCCATTTCTAAGGCACGTGCTGAATTTCATCAATATCGAATTAGAAATGACCAAGTTCCTACCTAGCTGGCCATTTTCCAGAACTTCATCCATGAATCATTTTAGAATCCCATTTCCACAGTACATGCCGAATTTCATCAAAATCGGATGAGAAATGGTCAAGTTCCACCCTAGTTCGCCATATTCCAGAACTTTATCCAAAAATCACTTTAGAATCCCATTTCCATTGTGCATGCCGAATTTCCTCAAAATCGGATAAGAAATGGCCAAGTTCCATCCTAGCTGGCCATATTCCAGAACTTTATCCAATAATCATTTTAGAACCCCATTTCCATCGTACATGCTGAATTACATCAAAATCGGATAAGAAATGGCCAAGTTATTCCCTAGTTGGCCATTTTCCAGAATTTCATCCAAAAATCACTTTAGAATCCCATTCCATTGTGCATACCAAATTTCACTAAAATCGGATAAGAAATGGCAAACTTCCATAATAATTGGTCATATTGCAGAACTTTATTTAATTTTCTGTCTTCTCTTATTAGTATTACAAAAAAAATCGTACGATCGTTAAGGGTTAACAAATAACTAACGCAAAATGTGAAAAAAGTCGTTTTTTTATTTTGATGATCACTTGTTCCTTTAATTGTTTTGTAAAACTTTGATCAATCTTTCCGGAAAAACGGTTCGATGGATCAATTTGAAAATAATACAGGGCTATTAGGAGTACATTAAACTGTAAAATGACCTGGCAACATTAGTCTTTTCATCAATATTTGTAAAGTAACGGTAGATTTACTAAGACAACCTAAAAAGTCGTTTTTTTGTACTTTTTTCAAATCAGTATTGAGGGTGAAAAAAAAATTTGTTCTTAACTAATCATTAAAGGGTCTTGTAGGAAATTTACTAAAGTTTTTAAGGCTGCCCTAAAGTTTACCGTGCAATCATTGGTTGCTGAGATATCGATGATCAAAGGCAAAAGGATCTTTTTTGATTCAAAGTCAGATATCTCAGCAAAAAGTTGACATAGAGAGACCAGAATGAAATTAAATTTACGCCTAATTAACAGGCTGACCGACCTATGCATTGGTTTTAGTTAAAAAAAATTTCCCGCGCCCATGGATCCTTACAAAAAAAAAAAAAATTCCAATTTTTTTATTTCGCGCTCTTTCTTATGATTGCGTGATAACGGTATCTCACAAAAATTTTCCACTCAAAAGTCTCAAAACTAGAGATTTGAAGCTTTAAAATGCTTTTCTTTTCATCTCTGTACGACCGTATTTTACAAAGATACAGCTCTTCAAAAAACACTAAAAAAATTGAAAAAAATTAGTGTTCCTTTAATTTTTTGGAGTAGTGTATATAAGTTATTTTTTAAAAAAAAAGAGATTTTGGTGCTCTCTGCTAAAATAAAAATATTTTATTTACCCTGGGCAACGCCGGGTACCTCAGCTAGTTATTGTTATAAAAAGCAAAGCTAATATCTGTACATTTATGTGCTTGCTTATAATGACTGAATATTGAATAAATAATGAGTGATTAATGACCGAATAATTAGTGAATATTGAATTTATAATGAGTGCACTATACACTCAATATGTTACCAATTGTTTAACATTCTTTGCACGGTTAGATAATCGACCAATTTCCCGTGCATTTGTTTACCTTTGTTTAGCCATGTTGAAAAATTAAATACACCCTGCGCCATTGAAATGTTCGGTTTGAATTTTTAAAGTAAATTTTGTAAATACCACCGTTTGCTTCAAAAGTAGATTGCAAAAATGATAGATTCTGATTATCAAAACAATTTTTACACTATTCCGAATATATTCAAATAAAAAGAAGTACTCCGATATTTTAGACCTACATAACGTCGGATAAGGAATATTACCGCCCTACCTCGTAACAATTTGGTAGATCTTTACAGTGTTTTTAACAAAATTATTTCAATTGAAAAATAGTTTTTTGTTGACAATGGTAATTTTTATTCAAAATAAGAATTAACAGAAATAAAATAATTCATCTCAACCAAAATATTTTGAGAAAAATTGAACTTTTTAAAATCAATGATTAATAACCCAGCCCTTGGCTTTTATGATGGCCTTAAACCCGATCAGCATTGAATTCTAAAGTTTGATTAAATAATATATTGTTATTTCTTCAAACCATACTTTTCCTATAAGTTTTTTCCGCTCTTTGGCACTTTTCAGCTTGTAATTTGTAATCTTCTTTCCCATGGAGGACCAAATATTTTCAACAATATTGAGGTCACGACTATTTCCTGTCCAGGATAACGACTCAATCACCAAGCTATTTTTAAATTCGGCTACCTAAACAAAATAGACATTAAAATTAAGCATTCTTACTTCACAAATAACATCAATAACTGGCGGAGAGTAATCGTCCTGGAAGAGTGGAATACCGATGTATTGAGTCGGGTCCTCAATAGTCACGATTCAGGTTTCGATAATTTTTTTATATATTCCCCCGCTTTCTGAACTATCCAGAAGGCTTAGAGATCAAACTCCAAAGGCTGTTATGGCTCTCCAGGCCATAACATATGGTGAATTTTTCACTGTCGGCGAAATACATTCTGTTAAATATCATTTGCCTTTTCGTCGCCGAACCCTTTTCCTTACATCGGGTCCAAAGATATTGAATTTGGATTTATCCGAGAATATGAACCAACGCCAGTTCCTGGGCATTCAGTTTTTCATTCGATTGCTAATTTGAGGCTTGCAGCTGCCATTTTTGCTGTCAGTAATGATTTTCTCGCAAGTCGACAAGCATATAAACCAAGTTCCTTTTAATAGTATGAACTGAAATAGTGTCGGTTGTTGCTATTAGAAGCTAACTTCTCAGCTCCAAAGCCGTAGCAAACCTTTGCTTAAGATCTAAATATCTGAAATTCGATTTGTTGAAACAGAAGTTCTCCTCTTTGCATCAGAGTCAAATTATCGTTTGATTTTCGGAATAGTGCCTTAAAAACTTTCTAACTGCTGTTTGGTTACACTAAATTACTCTTGCAATTTGTGAATGTGTGTACTTTTTGCCTTTGCTTGCAAAATTTTGGGTTTTTCGTTAGCATTTAATTTAGAGCGACACTTTGTAAAATTAACTCTTTGACTACTTAATTGAAACCGAATGAATATGTCATCTTTAGTTTGGTTTTAAATACCTAATAAGGCGTGAAATATGCTGAAATTTAAAAAAACAAAAAAAAAATAGCGAATGAGGTAAAATCTATGAGAGAATTGCATGAAATAGTAAATAATCCAAATCGAACATTTCAATGGCGCAGGGTGTATATCCACTGTTTAACTATAAATAACTCGAAAAATGACTAAATTAAGAATTATTGTTTTTCAAAATAGTTTACAATAAAATTCGAGGAATTTTTAGTTTGCCCCAGATGACACATTTAAAAAGGTTTGTGTAAATATTGTTTGCCTTCACGAATTTTTAAAAATGTAAGTCCGACTTGCCACAAGTTAGCCGCAGTCGACTCGACTAAAAACAGAAGTGACGGTTTTGAAGTTTGGTCATTCATTTTACTCTAGAAACCCCACTGTTCTATCCAATCCTGCATCAATTTGTTCATGACTATTATGATATATAATTGACTATGTTTACTGCATCGCAAGTGTAAGAACATGGTTTTTAACATGGTGATTACTGATTATTAGGTATTACTAGTATTACTACAATATAACTTTTATTTTTATAATTAGCCAAGCTACCTACCGCAAGTTTTATCTGTCATCATTTTTTCCGAATGTAACTATAGTAAATAAAACACTCAAACTGAGCAATAAATCTCCATATTGTATAACATTAAACCGAGATAAGTAAATTAATTTTTAGGAATTCGAAGTATTTTATTTTATTTATTTTTTATTTTATTATACAAACTATTCTACGGTAAAACAACCTAATGAATAGTAACACAAAAACTCACAAAATCACGAAATATTTTAGAAAATAAAATCCTTTCTTAATCACTAATTACAAATGTATAATACAGACAAAATTGGTTGTTAAAAATCACACTTACGAATTGCAACACGGAAAATCTCTCTTGACCTCGAAAAATCGAAAAAAAGATAATATTCATTAAATATTCTAGACATAGAAGCCGTCGGTTCATTACTTCCATATTCAGTCCTGTGGCATGGGACATATAAGAATTCCCTTTGGCGTAGATTTCGTTTGGGAACATAAATGCATCAGGTAGAAGTGAGGTCTAAACAATTAATCCGTCCACATAAAGAATCTCCCACAAACATAGTCGCGGCAATTTTACGACGTTTTTCTAAAGTATCAATACGAAGATCATGACATCTATCAACATAAGACGGCAGGTCACATATCTGTTTCCACCTAGGCTGACTACGATCAGAAAGGAACCCGAGTTTCCTTAGAATATAAATGGTAAATCGCCTCTGAATTGACTCCAATCTATCGATGTGTACTGTATGATGGGGATACCATACAACCACAGCATACTCAAGGTGTGATCTAACCAAAGAGACATACAGAGCTACACATGAAAATATATCATGAAACTCCTTTGTCATTCGAATAATGAACCCTAACATAGAATTAGCTTTACGTATTATGTTATCAATATGTAAACAGAAAGTTACTTTAGTATCAAATATAACTCCCAAATCAGTTATTGAAGTTACCCTGCTAAGCTGATTACCGTCAAAATAATAGTTAGAAATTATAGGGTTAAAAGTCCTATAGAACGACATAACACTGCATTTACTTATATTAACAAACAATCTATTAGCAGAGCACCATCTAGATAAATTATTTATTTCAGACTGTAGTATATCAACATCAACTAAAGACCGAGTTCGCATAAAAATCTTCAAATCGTCAGCAAACAATAGAACATTACAAAATTTAAATATATCGGTGACATCATTCACAAATAAAAGAAAAATAATTGGGCCCAAATGGGAGCCTTGAGGAACACCCGAATGGCAATAAATAAAATTTGATTTGATGTGATTCACTAGAACAAACTGCTTCTTGTCTTCTAAGTAAGATGCAATCCACTTTAGAAACCTTGGATCAACCCCAATCGCAGCAAGTTTTTTTATAATAATTCTGTGGTCAATTGAGTCAAAAGCCTTAGCAAAATCAAAATAGATTGCATCAACCTGTGCCTTAGACTCTATTGATTCAATAACAAATTTTGTAAACTGTAAAAGGTTGGTAGATGTTGATCTACCACTAGTGAAACCATGCTGGAAAGATGAGATGATTTGTTTTGTATAAAATGTCAAATGATTAGTTACTATTAATTCAAAAAGTTTTGGTATGGTAGACAAAATTGAAATACCCCGATAGTTTGATATATCCGAGCGATCGCCTTTTTTATAAATTGGAACAATGTGTGCGATTTTCCAAGCAGCTGGGAAATATCCACTCGCTAAAGATTGATTGAACAGATAACATAAAGGTGTAGTTATGTAGGATGCTACCGATTTAAGAATAGATGAGGGTATTCCATCTGGTCCGCATCCATCCTTAAAATCAATAAGAGCCTTGGTAATCTCATCTTCCGTTATTATTAAATGAGGGATGTTATGTTGGGAAGCACCGATGAAGCGATTATTATCAACTTGAATATCATACGTTTTATACACTGATTGAAAGAATTCTGCAAACCCTGCGCAAATATCAGAAACTGTGTTCAACTGTATGTTGTTATACTTCATTGTAGATGGAAATCCAGTTGTGCTGCGCTTATCGTTCACAAATTTCCAAAACTGTTTAGGGTCACTTTTAATTTTAGCTTCAATCGATTTAATGTACTGGCAGTATTTAGCCTCAAATTCAGAATTAAATTGGTCCCGAAGAATTATAAAAATTGACTTGTTATGTGCGCAATCATTTTCCCTAAGTCTGTAGTAAGCCTTATTCTTACGATTGCGCAAATTTATCAGGCTGTCATCAAACCAAGGTGGGTAACTATAATTACGACTCTTTTTCAAAGGTACGAAACGATGAAAAGCTGCAAATAATAAGTTGTTAAATTTATCCACATTTACGTCTAAAATATTATTATTAAATAAAACACCCCAATTAATACCTTTAAGATAATCGGAGAGACCATAGATGTCACAGGACTTAAAATTGTAATAATAGGCATCATTCGAAAAAACCCGGCATTTATCTTTGAGACCGATAGTACAAATTTCGACTTCAATAGAAACAGGATGAATATCATTCTCACTATTTGAAAAAGGTCCAAAAGATTGACGGACAGAGAGATGTTCCGTGTTATTTGCAAATACTAAATCTAAAAATGAATCATTACTATTTGAGTAGCGGTTAATTTGTTTTAGGTTAAAACTGAATAATGAATCCAACACAAGAGAATCATTGGCAGATCGAGCGTCTGACGGAAACAAATCCAGAGATTCAGGATCGAACGACCAATGAACATCGCTTAAGTTAAAATCGCCAAGTACCATTACATTATCAACACAGCCACTCAAATTACAAACTTCATTTATACAATCAATGTGATTTAGATAAATATCAATAGAAGATCTAGGAGGTATATATAATATTATAAAAAAAAAAAAAATATTCTTACAAACTAGAACCTTAACACATAAAAATTCAATAGATTCACATCCAGACACAGTAAGTGTATTTCTGAGGGCGGACTCGAATACTGTGATAAAAATTCCAACATGACGTACATAATCGTGAAAAACTGCATTTACAGCAAGCCCCCGTTATACGGAAGCTCGCTTTACGGAATTTCAAATTTACGGACAAAAGTAATTTGGTATCAAAATTCGTTATACGAACCAAAATTTCGTTTTTACGGATTTTTTTTTATTTTCTTTACTCTCCTTTTTCAACACACTCCATAGTTTTTATTCATACATACATACAAACAATTTAACAAGTTATTAGTTTATTTTTCGGGGAATTCCCACATCGCAACCTGCGAGTAAATTACATAAACGAGTATGTATTTTAACTAGTAGAGTTTGTTATGCGGTCTAGTGAAGTATTAATTTATTTTTGCTCTATAAATATTTTTTATTTGTTATCGAAAGTACAGTACATATTTTAATTTTATCAATATGTCAGAAAAGCGTGCAGGAATTGTAGATGAAAGAAACTGTGTCAAAAAAATTCGAAAATCGGTAACTTTAGAAGTTAAATTAGATGTCTTAAGACGATTCGACGCCGGCGAGAAAAATAGCGAAATTGCCAAATCTTTAGGCCACTTCAACTGTGGGTACGATTAAAGATAATAAGCAAAAATTATTGTCCAGTGCACAACGTGTCACACCGCTAACGGCAAAACATGTGTCACGTCAAAGGAGTAAAGTGATGGAAGAAATGGAACGGTTGTTGAGTGTATGGATAGACCACCAATCTCAAAGAAACGTGCCGATATCTACTTTAATCATCCAACAAAAAGCTAGGACTCTTCATGAAGATCTAGTAACTAAACACGGAGAATCTTCGCAATCTGAACCATTCCTAGCTAGCAAAGGTTGGTTTGATCGGTTCAAAAAACGGCATTCGCTTCACAATTTAAAAATAACGGGGGAAGCAGCTAGTGCAGACGCTGAAGCGGCCAAATTATTTCCAGAGGAGCTTAAAAAAATTATCACAATTGGTGGTTACACCCCGCAGCAAGTGTATAATGTTGACGAGACAGGTCTTTTCTGGAAAAGAATGCCATCTAGGACATTCATTTCGAAAGAAGAAAAAACAGCTTCAGGGTTTAAAGCGGCTAAAGATCGCATTACGATTTTATTGGGCGGGAATGCTGCTGGAGATCATAAGTTAAAGCCACTATTAATTTATCATGCAGAGAACCCACGGGCATTCAAAGGCATCAACAAATCAACACTTGATGTAATCTGGCGCTCAAATAAACGAGGATGGATGACAATAAATCTTTTTATTTATTTATTTATTATTTCACCAACAGGATAAATCCTTTTTTGATTACAATTAAATACATTTTTATTTTAATTCTTAATTAATTTTTTTAAAAGACATTTAGACAAATGGAAATCAATTACATTAAAATTAACATTAAACTGTCGACAAATCGCCGGGATAGGAGCATTATATGCATAATTAGTTTTAAATGTGGACAAATAAATAAAATGCCTAGTCCGCACAGGTTTACAGGGTACATGAATATCTAAATTAGAAAGTAGTTCCGGGTAATCGATGGTACCATTTAGAACATCAGCGATGAACATTGAAGCGGCAATTTTACGTCTTTCCAGTAAAGATTGTAAAGTGGCAAATTTACATCGGTCGCTATAGGGTGGCAAATTCTTTTTATTTAGCCACATTGGAATGTCGGGATCAAAAGGCCAATTCATTTTATGAAGAAAATAAATAATGAATTGCTTTTGTACTCTTTCAATTCGATCAATATAATTATTATACGCTGGATGCCAAATAATCGATGCATATTCTAAAATAGACCGGACGACAGAACAGTACAAGCTTTTAATGGAATGAGGATTACGAAAATCCTTAGTGACACGACGAATGAATCCAAGTAGACCGTTAGCCTTAGCCACCATTAAATTAATATGGTCCCGGAAATTCAACTGATGATCCAACACTACTCCTAAATCCTTAAATGTCATTACTCGTTCAAGCTGATGATCACCAATATGATATGGATGAACAATAACATCCTTTTTCCTGAAGAAACTCATAGTCTTACACTTGTCCAAATTTAAGGGTAATCTATTTAAATTCGACCATTTGTATAACAAATCAAGATCACTCTGCATTTCTAAGCAATGTTGAAGAGTATCTACAGTTTTTGTAATCCTTAAATCGTCCGCATACAACTCACATTCGCAGTTCTGGAACAAAGAAACAATATCATTAATGAATATATTAAACAACACAGGCCCTAGGTGAGAACCCTGAGGAACACCAGAATGAACTTCAATCGTCTTAGATGTTACACCGGCAATTTGAACCATCTGCTCACGATTTCGCAGATACGATTCAATCCACTTCAAGAATAATGTATTCACTCCAAATCTGTCCAATTTGGCAAGGATGAGCTCAAACCCCATCCTTTGAGGATTGGCTGAATAACGTGTTTTCCAAATCAGTGACAAAATTTAACGGTGAGCTAAACATTGCAAATAAAGCCTTGCTTATCGTTGACAATGCACCAAGTCATAAATTGACTAAAGTACCTGACCACATCAAAGTTATCTTCCTACCACCAAACACTACCCCATTACTGCAACCTATGGACCAGGGTGTTATAGCCAATTTTAAGGCTTATTACCTGCGTCGAGTCTTTCGAACTCTGATTGAGTCTATTGACGGTCCAAATCAAGGAACAATTAAGGAGTTTTGGAGGAAATTTAACATAATGAACGCAATTAACAACATAATTAAATCATGGGATGAAGTGAATGAAACTGCGATGAATGGTGTGTGGGGTAAATTATGGCCGGAGTGCGTTCACGATCCGTTATCAGCGAGCTCTCAACTGTTAACAAGTAATGTGGAAATTCAAAATGAAATCGTCGCTATTGCACATGAAGCGGGGATGGATGAAGTAGATACTAAAGATGTAACTGAGCTCCTACAATGCAGCGACGAAGATCTTTCTAATGAAGAATTGTTGATGGTGCTTCAAGGATGTGCTGATCAGGAAACCGAAGTTCATTACGAAAATCCAAGGATTTTGACAACCCAAAAAATGTCCAAAGCGTTCTCGTTAATTGAAGAAGCCATAGATATTTTTGCTGAAAACGATCCAATAGAAGAAAGAAGCCTCAAAGTAAAAAGACAGATTCAGAATGCCGTTCTTTGCTACAGAGAGTTATTCAAAGAAAAAAGTAAACCCAAACAAACTTCGTTGGTGTCCTATTTTTCTGTGCCAAGTAATGAAGCCCAAATGAAAGAAAACGAAGAAGATTGTGGAAACCCACCTGTATCAATTCAAGACAAATAAGCCGGAAAAACAGACACCATTAATGAGGTATTTTTCAAAGCCAGCAGTTGCAGCTCCTAGTTTTAAAGTTGAAGAACGTGTGGATTTAACTTTAGATGAAAGCTCCGACGAACGATCAAAATTGACGCAATATTTTAATAATTTAAAGTAAAAATGTGACTAGAAATTAAAAGGAAATGAATTTGCATTATAATTTATGTAATTTTTTATTGAATTGTTTTTTATGTTTGGATAAATAAAGCTATAATTTTGTTAAACAGTGTTTTCTAATTTAATAAATAATAATAATTAATAATAACGTTGTATTGTCCCGAGTAACCGCACGTGTCACAAAAAAGCGCCAAAAATTTCACATAAAATGGTGATTGGTGGAAAAAATGTGACAAAAAATTGTCACAATATGGATGAAAAATGGTTGATGAGGTTGACGCCGATTGTCACGCGTAAACGAACATTTTGTAAATCAAATTTGTCGGTTTTTGGTGGAATATTTTTGAAATATTTGTTGAAAATTTAGTCACAAATTCGGCAGTTTTTTTATGGTAATAAAGTCAAAAATTTCTCGATATTTTCTGAATAATTGGTGGTTTAACTGTGGAACTAATTATGAACTATTTGTTGAAATTATAACCACAAATTCGATAGTTTATATATAATATCACTTAATTATCAACAAATTTGTGGATATTTGTTGGTTTATTGATTCAATTATGCGTAAGAAAATTTTGTATGACCCTACTTAAATAATTTTGTAAAAAATACTCCATTGTATGGTTTATCTGATATTTTTATTATTATTTATTTTAATCTACTAAAAATAAAATCCCCCCCGTACTTTAACCCGACCCGAGAGTCAATACAAAATGTCTCGACTCTAAAAAATGAAAACTTTCCTTGAGTTTTCTATGTGGCTACCAAACGGTTTCGTACAGATAAGCTCGCACAAACAAAAAGTTCGGTCTACTCATCAGGTACTCAGGTAGTTAGGTAGCTACGACCAAACACAAACTACAAAAATAAAATTCCAACTTCATACATTAAGTATGAGGCAAGAACGTAGTGACTTAGCGAATTATAAATTCACCAAATCAAAAATGATCAAAATCTTTTTTTTTTGGTGGAAAAATCAACGTAAATTTTGTCACAAAATACCCGCATAAATATGTTCCAAATTGTCTACTTTTTTGTGACAAAAAGGAACTTACATTTTGTGACAAATTAATCTAAAATTTTATGATCACCATTTTTGGTTACTCGGGGTACTAATTGGGATTTCTCAATCATTTTTATTTAATTTTATTTCGTGAAAATTTTAAAAATATAAATAAAATAAAATACTTTCCTAAATTAATTTAAAATTCTTGAAATTTTAAAATTTTATTTTCTTAAATTTCCAGAAATTCTTTAAATTCGTAAAGCTTTTCAATTTCTTCGTATTTTTAAGAAACTGTTTAATTATTTCTTTAATATCAATTTGATTTTTTTCGGCTTTTTCTAGACAATATACTAATAATATTGGAATCCACAAAATTTTTAAATTGGTTAATCAGAAAAATAAAGAGACCAATTATTTATAATATATCTACCAAAAAAGTAGAAATATCTATCCCCCCTCCCCTCCCCCCCCCCCCCCACGTACTTCACCCCAAGAGGCATAGACAATTTATTTCACCCTTACCAAAAATAAGAACCTTCCTCTCATCAATTTTTGTAAGGGTCAAATACACTTTGTATGACTATTGTGGTAAATTACGGGGGAGGGGATTGATATTTCTACATTTTTAGTAGATATATCATATTATAAATAATTGGCCTCATTATTTTTCTGATTAACCAATTTAAAAATTTTGTGGATTCCAATATTATTAGTATATTGTCTAAAAAAGCCGAAAAAATCAAATTAATGTTAACAGACAAACTTCTCTTAACTTTTTAATTACTTTAACGGGTAATATCCGATAATAGCTCGCTAGCTAATATTTAAGGTTAGCTTCATTAAACCAATTCCAGATTCGTATTTCCCCAACGAAACCAAAATGAATTTATCTTCTCCTATTTCATTTTTCTTCATCGAGACAATTCTTAAAATAATTTAAAAACTGTTGAAACTTTTAAAATTTTATAAATTTGAAATTTCTATATCGCAGCCGCAGGCAAAATTTTGTTTAAATTCTCTTGAATTTTTGAGAACCCTAAAAATTTAATTTTTTTTTAAATATTTGAATTTATTTAAATTTGCTAATTTCTTAAAATCATAAAGGTTTCTAAAATTCTTTCAATGACATTTGTTAAAGACGATTCAGATTAAGCGTACATTTTTGAAAGTTTGACCAATCGTAGAACTTCACATTAGTGCCAACATGCTATCTAGACGAGTCAGGTGAGGCTTATTAGCTCAGGATCATTAAAATTATGGATGTTTTCCATATCAGCAAATAGCAAACAAAAAAAATAAAAAAATTCGTGTTTATTAACAATTGGCATTACCACGTGGTTTTCAATCTACGTTTGGGTTGAGTTGAGGGTTGATTTGCGGGTTAATATGGAGTCGAGTTACGGTTGAGTTGAGGTTCGACAGTTCATTTGGGGTTGTGTCGAGGATTGAGCATGTATAGATATAGTTTTTTGAACTGTCTTGATGTCAGGATTAAGTTTCGGGTTGAAAGCAGCATAGAGCTGGGGTTGAGTGAAGGGTTTTATTATGAAATTATTTAGGGGTTATGTTGGAGTTAAAAATTAAAATGAGTTAATTTCAGTTGAGTTCATGTATGCACCTAATTTTTCGGACCGTGCTGATTTGGGGATTGAGCCGGTGTTGAGTTTTGGTTTGAATTTTGGGATGAGTTGAAAGTTGTTTTGGTGCTGAACTGTTGATTGATTTGGGAGCTTTGGGATTGAGTTGGAGGTTGAGTTGCTTATTTCGTTTGAGGTTGAGTTGTGAATTGAGTCAGATTTGAGCAGGGCTTGGTTTGGGAGAGAAGAGCTCTTGGAATAAGTGTAGTTATTAAGTTTTAAGAAATTTGAAGGTTTTTTTTCATTTCACATCACCGATAACCTGAAATAATTTCGTTTGCGTTGACAGAATCTACTTAGAACACCTAATTAAATCCTGCGTGAGCGAAACGGAGTTGTTGATCAATACTGTGAAGTAGGCCAACTCTTCAGTTAATTGACTGTCTGTTCAAATGCACCCAATTCCAGAGAAAGGCCAAATTTGTTCATCTTTTTTCTTTAATAAATTGATACATTTTGTGTGTGGGCATACTTCCAAAATCCGCAGTAAGCTTAGGCTCGAAAACTATTTTTTGCTGTGCACATTTATGTTTAAATACCAAAGATTTTTATTGAAGTCCACTCATCAAAAGTAAGATTAAAATAATTCAAAAAAATTGTTTTTCTCAGATAAGTTCGTCGTAATTTGTTGGCTGATATTATTGCCAAAATTCACAACCTTATTCCGAATGCTATTCCAGGATTTCGTAATTTCGCGAAATCTTTTGGCGAATAATAGCATTTTGAGGTCTTTATATGGGTGAGAATGGAATAAGATATCGAGATAAAATTGTAGGCAAACTTTCATCACGGCATATTATGAAATTTTTTGATTTCGGATTTTTACATATCGAAATAATTAAATCCACCGCGGATTTACCGTATTACGAAATTTGGTATATTGAGTTTGTAATAATATTAATATAAATTAATTAACTAAATAGCAGTCGATTTTTGCCATGTGCATTCGAAAAAATTCGCTGCGAATTTCTTTTCTCGTCCCATAATAGCGCGGATTTCAATGTCGTGAAAATCAGAAATCGAAAAACTTCATAATATGCGTCCTGTAAGTTTATTTTTGGTGACATACATGAGATCATCGATTTTTTTGAAGTGTTCGCTGGCGATAGTTGGCCATTGTCATCAGTCGATTTCGTTTTGAAACATTAATATTGTGAATTGACGTTATATGGGTATGTAGTCGATCGATGCTGGTCGATCCTCCTGAGCATTTTATAAATTGTAACCTGGTATTTCGTAGCAGGCTCGTAACAAATATGGTATCGGCGGTCGAGACAGCTTACGGCGTGGAGATTTAGTGGGGAAAATCAGATCGGCGATCAGTTAGTCCGATCTTAATAGATTCCATACATATCCAAGCTTCAAACCTTCAAAACATTCAATTTCCTGATTCCGCACATATTGCATTACCAGCTGTTATGAGAATTTTAACTAATAATGATTATCATATCGGAAAACACCACATTAAAAATTGATACATGGAGATGCAACGAGGGTATAGAGAGAGACATCATCATACATAACTAAACACGACGAAAATGATAAAGATGATAAAAGGTGAACGACCGCTTGACTCGGGAGTTAGTTTGTTTTGAATTTTGGTCGTAAATAAATGTGTGTTGTGCACCAACGGCTTCACCGGCAACAAGAAAATAATGAAGAAAACATGGTTGCTTAAGCGCATCACCAGTTTAAAAAAAAAATAAAAATAAAATATTGGTCAAAGTTTTTTTTTGAGTGAATTTACTCGTTCAGTGTGTGTAAAAGGAAGAGAAACGAGAAGAACGTGATTTTGTTATTTTGTTTAGTGAACTTTATTTACATTTTAAAATCACGGACATACGTATACGTGCAAAGTGGTGTGGCTGATTGTGGAGTGTTTTTTTTGTATTTGTTGAGTGAATTTGGTTGAGTGGCATTGTAAACTATAGCTAGACAGTGTTTGCTCAAACTAATTAAATAATATCAAGTGTCAAATTGATAATTGCAATAAAGTTTTTAAGCTAAATAATACAGATAACTAGTGAGCGTAAATGGTGGTTGATCCGCTATTTGGTGATTGTCCTTGAACCTGTATAAAGGTTGTTTATGTGTAAACATTTTGTGTGCGAGGTATTTTATCGCTACATTGGGTACAGTGGGTACTGTCATTGGTGTGGTGCCGCACATCTTGTGTAGAAAACGGAGTGTTTTTATTAGCGTGTAGCGAAATTAGGCATTGCGCTTGGTTGTGAAGGTCACGCAAGCGTGGCACTAGCCAATACTCAATCATCGCAATTTTCATTCATTGGCGATACATTTTATGTACAACCGTATATGTGAAGAAGTCAAACAGTTCAGAGGCCACGAGATTCCAGTAACAGTTGGTAAGTCCCTCACAAGTTCCATTTATATACATACATATTTTTACCTTCATTTGTACCGCGATCTGATCACTTCTCCTCTTACACCTGCGCCAGAGTGAAATGCTCGACTGAGCAAGCACGGGCATCCGTGAACGCGCAAACAGGCTCCCGGGAAGTCCAGGGTGGCGCCCAACATTTTTTTGATTACATTTTACATTGCCTGTCGAGAGGGGGGTCATCGCGCTGCATGCGGGGTAACATTACGCGGATTACTAACCATTTTATTCTCTGCCTGACTCTTTGTAGGCGGTCCTATTGGGGGAATTTCAGACACGTGGCGGATGAAAGTCGTGGGTCAACGGTTAGAGGGACGTAGAGCAAAGAGCAGACAAACTATATATTTTTTCGTTTTTTTGCAACTACAATATAAAGAGAAACAACGAATAAATTTTCAAATGGCTGGTTACAAGCCGATTATTTAGTGGATCGTTTTTTCTTTTATTTTAGTGCCTTTCCGATCCTCATTACTTTTCAGATCGGTCTTGGATTAGAGTTTGCGCGTTACAAAATTTTTCGCAAATCTTGTACTTCGCAGCCTGACCATTTTTGCCCCATAGAAATTGACTCCAAATGGACGTTGGTCTTTCTTTCCGAAATTCTTCAAATATCTTTCTATTGTAATTCTTCACAAATCTAGGTAGTAAAAAAGAGACGATTGAAGTTTGAATATATTTTAATGAATTTACAGTATAGCATAACCAAGAAAACATATTATACAAAAATCTGACGTTTCTAAAGCTTTTAAAATAAAACGTAGAAGATTATAATAGAAATATTATTATAGAATGGAATAGTTGGAAAATTAACGGGAAGCCTGGTTTCTTCCAAACCCGGAAACCGGTTTTGTAATCCTTAGTTTGTGAGCTGAATTAGCGGTTATACATAATTTCCTTACATACCTTGAGATGAGTTCTCATACGTACGAAATTTTCCGAAATGAAATTCTGATCAACTCGTGAGGTTTAAGCCCTTTATATATTTCCATTGGATTAACGTGTCGTGATATGGGTAAAATATGTTTCTTATGATTTTTCAGTGAACACAGGAAAAACTTAATCGGCATAAATGTGCACAAAAAAATGCTCAGATGGAAAATTTTCACACAAAATGCCCGTAAAGAAAAAAGCACACAAGAAAAAAACACACAAGAAAATACAGAAAAGCACAATTTTTCCTAATTTTTTGCGAAAATTTTAACATTTGTCGGGAAATTTTAACAAGAAACCGGGGTTCAGAGGCAGAAACCCCACTCCCCCGCTCCCAAAACTTTTATTCAATAATAATGAATTTACAGTTAAGCATTTTGGGCATTCTTGTTCAAGGATCTCAGATGTCTCAAATCCGTGTCCCGCCAATTTAAAAGAATTTCCACCAATCCAAAATATTTTTTCAGCTTAATCCGATGTACAGGTAAAAAACTCCTATACGCAAATATTGTAGAATTTCAGAAAATTGTTAAGCTGGATTTTAAAAAACATGAGAGGATTTTACATAAGGAACTATTAAAAATTAGATGTAGCTGTGAGGACAATCCGGAACTAAATATCTAAGCTGGACATTTGAGTGGAGCAGAACAGTTTCCGAAATGACTAAACTAAAGTTAAAACTAAACATTTTTGAGCTTACGACTATTCTAAATTTGGCAAAATTCAATGAATCTTACGAAATCCATAAAACTATTTTTCTTAACCAAAATATCCTCAACAAACAGAGAGAAATCCGTTTCTCACCAATTACCGACCCCGCACTGTTTTATTACCATACTCATATCATCCCATAAAATGACTAATACGTCGGGTTATAATAAAATCGGGAAAAAACAACATCTGGAATTTTGTTATTCGGCCGTTGACTAATCATTAATCAATAATCATATACCTTTGTTTAACTCACCCCCTTTTAATTTTTAATGTTTATTGCTCACCATTTTTATTGTTTATCACTCCCACATTTTTTATTTGTATATTTTTGTTTCCCTTTTTGCTTTTTCCAACTATATACATATATAACTAGATATGATACATTTTTATTTTTACAGTTTAGTAGATACTCCTGATGATGGCCTAACAAGCCGAAATGTAATTTTGCGAAATATTTAACAATGTGTGTATTAAGTGTGTTTCGCCAAGTGCCTACGGCAGAAAGTGAAAAAAGTGATATTTAATTCCTTAGCAATGTCATGACTGCTTATGAGTCAGTCTTCTTCTATTTTTTGTAAGATTTCATCGACTTTTTCAGTGATTGGTCGACCAGAGCGAGAAACATTTTTGACATCGAGATTTCCAGAACTTTTCCAATTTCAAATGCGCGTCACCTTTCATAAGTGGTATTTTGTTGAGAAAAATGTAAATAAATTTAAATTTGATTAATTTTTCCCCTTTTCTTTGATATTTGCTTTACTTTGATTATAATAATAGTATATTATTCAACGAGCATATAATGATAGCTGTTATTCACCAAGATGAAGTTTGCCGACACGAGCCGATAGGCGAGTGTCGTAAATCATCTGAGTGAATAACAGCCATTATATGCGAGTAGAATACGATACTTTGTCCACGACCGACAAATATCATCATGTTTTATAATCAAATCCTTTAAATACTCTTCAAATAATTTTCGTCGACATTTGACGTCACAGTTTAATAATAATGAAAATGGCAAGAGACTACTAGATAAAATTTCAAAAATCAAATAATTTACTTGGAAATATTGAATAATGAAAGCAGAGACTACTAGATAAACTAGCAGTGAATAATGGATATCATTATAATTGACGAAACAAACGTATAATGAGCATATTATACGTTAGTCGTGGACAAAGATATTTTTTTTGTGCAAATGTTGTTGTAACTTTGTCCAAGAAATACGGTTATTATTGTGTGCTTAGCGCATAATTCTTCGTTTTTATTATTTAATATTGCAACTCCGACTTTTGATTCGTAATCCACGACCCAAACAAGCATGAAAATGATATGCATCTTGATCATGACATGATATACAGTTCTTTCACGAATAGGGGTTGTTATAGGGGTTGAAGTGGGCTACATTTTCCAACTCTGACTTCAGATTTGTAATCACCGACCCAAAAAAAACCTGGATGCATATTTTTACAAACTTTACTTGAGTTTTTCACTTTTGGCCAACTTTTTTGGAATCCGCCGCACTGTGCGGCGGTCAGAGGCAACAAACTAGTAATAGGACTTTAATACAGTCGATCCTCGAGTTACGTCGTTTTGATTTACGTCATTTTCGAGTTACGTCGTTTATAAATTATTCCCTTGATTTGAGTTACGTCGTGTTTAGCTTTATCTGAGGATTTTTGAATATTTTTATGGGCGCATATTATTTTCTATTGTTTTGTAATAATATGTAGTAGATAAAGAAAGAAAAAAGAAAACAATAGTAAATTTCTAATATTATTTTCTCTTCCTTCCTTTACCTTCTAACACAAAACAGTAACCATCGAAAATAATAATATGTATTGTAATTGGAAAAGAACCAGTTTTAATTTTTTTTTTTTATGGTATTTGTGATATAAGCGATCAAAGGACCTTGTACATTTTTGATAGTATATACATATGTAGTATTATGTACATATATAGTAAATTTCTTTATTTTTAGCAGTGTTTAAATTCAAATTTCGTTCCTTGCTTTACTCTCTTTTTGCGAAAGGTGAGAAAAAATATTTTGTTTTGTTTCTTTTCTTTGGAAGGAAATTCAACAAAATAAAATATCTCTTTTCTCCTATCCTTTGTGTTTTATATGAGGAGAGATATTTTACGTTTTTCGATTTCGTTTTCGGGGAAAGAAACAACAAAAATATTTTTGTTTTCTTTCACAAAGAGAGAAATATAAGATAAAAGAAGGGAACGAAAAAATGAATTTAAACACTGATTAGCAGCAGTGTTTAAATTCATTTTTTCGTTCCCTTCTTTTATCTTTTTTTTTCTCTCTTTGTCAAAGAAAACAAAAAATATTTATGTTTGTCTCTTTCCCCGGGAAGGAAATCGAAAAAAATAAAATATATCTCCTCATATAAAACACAAAAGATAGGAGAGGAGAGATATTTTATTTTGTTGGATTTCGTTTCGCAGGAAAGAAACAAAACCAAATATTTTTTCTCTTCTTTCGCAAAAAGAGAATAAATAAAGGAACGAAATTTGAATTTAAACACTACTGATTAGTTAAAGTGTACATTATTTTCGGTATTGCTTTTATTTATTTCTCAATTTGTTTCGACTTACGTCGTTTTGACTTACGTCGCGTTTTCAAGAACGTATCTACGACGTATCTCACGGATGACCTGTACTTTATTCTGTGTAAGTGCTGAGTCATTTGTAGAAAAGTAGGCGCGGATATCGTAGTCACGGCAGTAGAGTCGTGGTTGATTTTAGAAGGTCGGTTATTTGAAATCATGGATGATCAGAAAGTGTATATGACAAAAAGGGGTGGAGAAAAGGGTAGCATAACTAGGTTGGTAAAGTAGACCGATACCATTACCGATAAAGCTTCGTTTATGGACATTAATGGCCTTTTCACATGAATCGCGATTTTTCTCGTACGAGTAAAAATGATTCGCCAATTTCTCTTCAATTATATGTTAAAATATTTACTAGTCACTTAAAAAATAGTAAATAAACGATTTCGAATGTAATATCATTGACAATTTTTTTCGCAAACGCATATTTCCTAGTAATAATTGCAAAAAAGTGTTTTCTCGCGCGAACTTTCCAATATGGCGGCGATTTAAACATCTTTTGCAGCTTTTATTAGGAAATGTGCGTTTGCTAAAAAAATTGCCAATGCTATTACATTCGGAATTGTTTACTTACTATTTTTGAAGTGACTAGTTTAAATTTTACTATGTAATTTAAGAGAAATCGTTGAATCATTTTTACTCGTACGAGAAAAATCGCGATTCATGTGTATAGACCATAAGTCCAGGCTAGATATGTTAGAGAGATCGGTTATTGAATTCACATAATGTGCACTGAGAAAAAAGTACATTGGTCTTACACAGAAAATGTATAGGAAACTGAATTCTGGAAACATTTCCCATGCAACGAGAAATTCAAACAACATGTATTTGTGACAATCCTATAAGACATGGGATAAGCTTCCTTAAAAGTTAGGTAAACAGTTTTAATAACCAAAATTTTTCGATTCTATAATATTTTGAAGAATCCCCCTATTGATATTGGTTGGTCTACAATGTATATAGTAGTTGCACATCAACTTTACTTCTGTACTAAAACTGAACTAATGGAATAGAAATTATACCAACTTTTATTGGTATGTCAATTTTCTACATAGTAAATGGGTGAAAAAATTAGGTACAGTACAGTACAATACAGTAATAATTAAATTCAATGGCCAACCAGGTAACCTATTTGCTAATTTACATCCAGAGACGGCAATGATATTTTATTTGGGATTTATGTATAATTTCAGGCATAAAAATAACTATTTGCAACCAGTTAGGAAATGCATCATTTTGTGTAAAGAGTAGGATATTTGCGAAACGAGCGAAGCCGAGTTCACACAAGTTACACAAAATGACATTTCCTAATGTGTTGTATGCAAGATTTTTCTAATTTTGTTAAAAACTAGTACATACATGTTGAATTTTGATAAAAAAAGTCAATGAATTGTAAAATTTCAAATTATATAAATTTTTTTTTAATTGTGAAATATTCTTCATTTCCTAACTACATAGTTACGAATAACAAAAAAAGAAAAGGTAATTTTTAGTTGATATTGAATCCGATGCAATGTAAACCTAATAATTTCTTATCTTCTATTATGCAATTATTTTAAGAAAACTCGAAACCATTTTTAAATTCAAAAAATTTGTATAATTTGCTAATTAAAACACATCGAGTTTTCAAGTAGCGAGTTAGGCAAGCCAATTAGAGCTCGCTACAGGTTTGATAAAATTCAAAAAGATGCTTAACATTGAATTGACGCTATTTTTTCTCATAAAATGGCTACCTATAAAATGCAAAAGCCAAATTTTAAGTCTATTTTTCTTACAGAAAATAAGTATTTGAAATTATAAATAATTTGTACAATGAACTTAAATGTACAAGATCCATTGAAACTTAAAGGAAATATGGGTAGGTACTTTTATAAAGTACTGGTAATACATACTAAAATAATATGAAAAGTAAATTTCATAAAAAGTAACTAAAAATTTTGCGTGTTTCTGAAAAAAAAAGGTTCATGGTGCCATATTTTCTAAATATTGCCTTAAATCCTTTAAGTAGGAAATACCACCGATACATATTGGCCTGCCGCCTTTATTAAAGCACATACGTCAATATCTATTGAAGTTATTACTATAGTGTTATTATGTGTACCGAATGAAATTTGTGATTTGTACATGAAGAATTAAAACTAAACGGCAATATATAATCATTATTTTTCTGTACTTGTTCTATTGCACATATTGTACAGTTTTTAAATAATCGTATTCATTCAAACTTTTTGTTCATTTTACGGCGAACATTCACCTTTTCATAATCCCATTTATTATGTATGGATGTGATCTTAAGCCGCATTGGCAAACTGTTTGCCAAACCATATGTTTTTTTGCCAAATTTTTCAACAGCTATGGTAGTAATTGCTCCGTCCAGTTCTTTACCTTTCTTTTTGATGTAATATTGGGGACCTGGAAGTGTCGAGAAATCCATTTTGACGTAAGTCTCGTCGTTCATTACGAAACAAGAATCTTTTCTTTCGTTCAACCATTTGTTGTGTTTCTTTGCTCGATTGATCCCTCTATTAAATAGTTCAACACTTCTTTTGGGGATTTTTGACTTCTTGTATGTCCGTAGATTATTTCTGGTTTTAGCTCGTTCCACAATCGATTTGGTTGTTTTGGTTTTTCTGGCCAAATCTCGCACAGACATCGAGGGATGTTTCGAAATGACTCTTACAATTTTCTGATCCAACATTTTATTTGGAGCACCTGATTTTTCTCCGGATCCAGGCTTGCGTGATACAGAAAGATTGATTTGACATTTTTTTTTACATTTGTTACCGTATTACTGGTAACACCGGCCAATTTATCAATTTTTTTATTGGTATACTCGGGATGATCATTGCACAATCTAATTATTAAATCACATTTTTCTCCTTATGATGCGCCCATTTCGAAACAAATAAAACAAATGCCCAATTTGACGTTTATTCGTTTTTTTAAATTGTTTTTCTACAAAATAACGGTACCAGTTTTTTTCTTTTGCGTAGTAACCTATGAGATAATATAAATTTGGGAATCACAAATTTCATTCGGTACACATAATAGTTTAGTAACAAGCGTCACTGTATGTTATGTTTATTAAATTAATTATATTATGCGATACAAACTGTCATGTAATTATTCACATATAAACTACAACAATTTTCCTGGTCAGATTTCACGATAAGACCTCAATTTCGATACAAAGGAAATCCTTTCTTTATACTTTATGGCAACATCAACAACACGTATTGGATATTCATTCTTTTTTAGAGAAGGCGCATCAATGTGTATTGGTATTATTCCTATATATTTAGCTAAATAACCAGTTGTCTATTCATCCCGTTATAGAATATTTTATTTGATGCAGTTCACTTTACGAAATTAGATTGATCGGATGCAATCTTTGTCACAGCTGGTAAAATTTTAAAAGTGTTTTATTTTCTTAAACAAATTATTAACAGAAGTGAAAATTTAAATAGTGAATTTTATAGTGAATAATACGTTGTTAAGTTAAATAGTGATTTTGATTTGTGCAGATCCTTAAAATAAACTTATTAAAAATGAGCTTGTGGAAAAATCGATTAACCGCGTGGAATCTCACTGATTTGATTGCTGTTTTTGAAGGTAAATTTGTATTTAATTAAACAAATATTATTTTCACAAAGGTGCATAGAATATAGGTTTTATTTTTTTAGTGAATTTTAAATGAATATTTGGCCAAAACCAATACAAATTAATGTATAACAATATAAGAACAGTGCTCTGGTGTATTAGTATTAGTGATATACCGCCGTAAACTATACATTCATCACGTGACTAACATAAATATTCGTATTTCATATTTAAATATTATATAATACGCGTATTCATAAATAAACCCAGTCAGTGTACAATTTTTTTTTTGTTGGTGTAGCTATACGTGCGATCAGAGCGACTTTCAGAGACATTTGTATTGGTTTTGATTTTTTAATATATTCATCAGTTTTATACAAAAGATTGCATATATAAAACGAAAAATTACCTTTAAGATTAGCGGGGCGTAATGATGAACCAAGCTGATCTTTCTAGTGATAATAGTTTATTATAGTGGCTTGTTTTAGTAATATATATTGTAATCGGTATAATCATAGAAGTTAAGATTTGAAGTTTGGTGTTGTCCTAGAATCAGGACACACAGGGTTTTCGGTACCGGAACAAATGAAAAGACACATATTTAATTAAGAAAAAAAAGTAAAACTGCAAAAGCAATAAAAACTTGGCTGCCGAGCCGACGAAAACCGCTGTATGTCTTGGTTCTTAGATGAAAAACATAATTAACGCACGTTCATATACCTATGTATAGCATAGTTCTTCATCTTATTTCTTTTTGTTTGTTTGGCTTTTTTTAAACGTGAAGAAATTGACGATGACTCATTTAGATTAATAGATTATGACAATGTTTGTAGAATTGTCAAAAAAGCTGGTCCCAGAATGAAATTTTGGAATTTTTTTTCAGCCGAATTTAGGAGCAACGTGTTATTGGTAAGGACTATTTGCTTATAGTAATATTATTTTGTAATTGGCTTAGTATTGTAAAGCTTTATTTTAATTTGCTTAAATATATTATGTTTGTGACACATCTGCTTAAATGTATAATTTGATAATTTTTGTAGCACTATAGTATTTTAATTGTTTAACTTATGATTTTAGATTGATGATAATCACTCAACGAGATCTAATAGTACTCTATCACATACGTCCAACATAACACATTTGGAACATATTAATCCTGAAGCGCTCGATTCCAGGGATCTCAGATCATCATCAGCTGAAAACATATACAACTCAGCATCCGACAACGATAACACTTTACTTGGGATTGAGCTAACAAACTCTGACTCGTGTTATATAGAGGTTATTAACATCTTTTAAATTCAGTCCTATTCGAAATTACCTACTTTACTTTTAAATAGGTTGCAGGTAATAATCCAATAAATTCTATTAGTGCGATTGAAGCCGGACCATCATCACCAGCCTGTGCGTTATTCAGCCCATCCTCAACATCCGGTTCAACTTATTTGCAGCTAGACAACATTTTCACAATTCGAAGACAGAAAGGAACAGTAAAGGATTATTTATCAGCGGGAGAAGGAAAATCGATTTTAAAATTTTATACGCAAAATAATGGCCTAGATGAGTATCATCGGAATAAATTAGTGAACGTAATTATTGTAAAGGAGTTTGAAGTTGGCAAATATCACGATGAAACTGATTTTAAAGTAACTACTGAGCGATTCCAAGAACTTACATCGGACATAGTCGCCCTATTTGCTAAAGAATCTAGTGAATTATATTACATCCCTTACTCAAAAAAAACAAAAAAAAGGCTTCTGGTAAGCTTTGGGAGAAACTGCAAACTTTCAAGAAGAATTTACGACGTGGGAAGAATTTGGATATTAATAAGTCTGTATGTACAGATTCAAATGAAGAACGGTCCCAATCAGAAGAAATACTTATCATACAAAGCTGAAATTTTTGGAGAAGTATTTAGAACCACTACCAAAAATAAAAGAATATTGGATTGATACTGTCGAAGCTCGAGCTCAACTTTTTAAAGACAATATTAATTTTACCATTACAAACTATATGGACCGCTTCCCAATCTTGCGATCAGCAGATGGTTACGAATATTTAAATATTGATTTTAAATCTTTGTACAACGACTCTTCAGATAAACTGTTTAAGAAATGGCCAGAATTGAACGAGAAATTAATCACACTTGCGGTTAATAAAAATAAAAAACAGCTTAATCATATATTGTTAAACCGAAGTGGACATGTTGGTTTTTTCATATTACCTCATCTACTTGCTACACCAGTTCGCAAAAGGAAATCAAGTGGCATTGGACGTTATTCGAATCAAGAAAGTGCTCATGCTTTTATAACTCTAGTTTCTGTAAGTATTTCAATAACTGTGTAGAATGAAGTGCGAATTTTAATTTCTAAATATTTTTAGGAAACTGTTTTGGTTCATGAGCAACTTGGAAAAATTAGAAGTCAACTGCTTAAAGAAAAAAAACTTTACAGCCAACTTTAATTTTTGTGGGGGAAAACTACTCAAGTATAAGTGAGACGTACCTGGCAATCGATGATACTCTATTTAGATGCAAGGGACCACTCGATGCTATTGACAGCTGCTTTAAAAGTTTCACGGCGTTAAACGCTAAATTTCCTGAAGCGTCAGAGCATATTTGGCTCCTAATTCAGAAGCTAGTATACGAAATATCAACCCCGTGGGATAAGAATTTTATTACAGTAAGCTCGTTATTATTAGATTTAAAATGAAATGTTTTTCATGTAACAAACTTATGCCTAATGGCAAAGTTTACATTCACCATTTAAAAAATATCCATAAATTTATCAAAACGTATAAATGTCAAGTATGTACAGTTGAACGAACCTTTACTTTTATAAATAGTTTTAAGAAACATATTGATAAGCACTTTCAAAATGAAATTATTAAGAAACATTTTAATCATACAGCACCCACCGCGAATTCAAATTATTTAGATTTACATGAATGTTCCTACAATAAACCCGAAAAAGACACTTGTGCACCTTTCAAATGTGATGACTTAAAACAATTGGATTATGAAGTTCTAAAAAATGAAGCTAATTTAGATTTAATCAATCGTTTATATAAAAAACATTCTTTTTGTAGAAAAGATATACAATATATAATAAATACCTTTTCTGAATATTTTAAAAGTGGCTTATTTAAAAAAATTGTTGAAGATACAGTGAAATCTAACGGCGCGACAGACGATAATTCGGTGTTAGCAATTCAAGATATTTTCGAAAATCCTTTTCATGATATTTCCACAGAACACAAAAGATTTCAAATGTTACAGCGAAACTCTTTATATACTCCTACTACATCTCATACAATTGGTAGTAGACTCGATTATTTGCGTCACAATGGAGCTATGACAATGCAAAATATTTCTGTAAAATATAAATTCATATCTTTGAAGAAAAGTGTACTATCCTTTCTTGAAAATGAGAGTGTCTTTGCTCATGTTATGGATTATCTAAATATTTTAGATAGAGAAAAAGATACCATATGTAATGTAATTCAGACCTCATTTTGGAAAAATATCTGTTCAAACTATAAATCTGATAGTGTTGTTTTGCCTTTGCTAGTATATTACGATGATTTTGAGGTTAACAACCCATTAGGTTCAAGGACAGGCTATCAGAAACTTGGTGCTGTGTACGTGTCCTTTCCTTTTATTTCTGAAGAATATCGTTCAAGACTTGATAATATCTTTGTAACACTTTTGTTCAATTCGCTCGACAAAAAAAAATATGGCAATTCAATTTTCAGTTTACTAATTGATGATTTAAAGGACTTAGAAGCTAATCCCGTCAATATATTGGGAAAACAAGTCGTTTTCGTTCTTGTTTCTTGCATTGGCGATAATTTAGGACTTAATTCTATGCTTGGATTTACGGAAAGTTTCTCAGCCAATTATTTTTGCAGGATATGCAGAATGCATAAAAATGAAACTAAAACAGCCACTAAGGAAAACGTTTTAATATTAAGGAACCCTTATAACTACGAGAACGATTTGAAAATGTCTGACCCCAAAAGAACTGGGATAATCTCACGATGCATTTTTAATGAATTGCGAAACTTTCATGTATCCAAAAATTTCAGCGTCGACTTACTTCATGATCTTTACGAAGGATTTTGTAACTTTGAAGTTGCTTTCATTTTATTATATTTCATACAAAAAAAAACATTCGATATCAAAATATTGAATAATAGAATAACCGGGTTTTACTACGGAGAATTTGAAAATGTGAATAGGCCTCAAGAAATTACAATAGAAAATTTAAAAAACCACAAGTTAAGGTATTCCGCGTCCGAGTTGATGTGGTTTATAAAATACTTAGGATTAATTATTGGTGATTTAATCCCAGAATGTGATGTTATGTGGAAAATATTTTTAACTTTACGAGAAATTATCGACCTTTTATTTCTAGAGAAAATTTGTGAAAGTAATATTGCTCAATTAGAAATGTTAATAATTTTGCATCATTCATTGTACCTTCAGCATTTCAAGCTTCCGTTAAAACCGAAACATCACTTCCTGACGCACTACCCTTCTTTAATTAGAAAATTTGGCCCCATTAAGCAGTTTTGGGTAATGAGGCATGAGGCAAAACACAAGCAACTAAAGGAAATAGCCAATTCTACAAGATCAAGAAGAAATATTTGCCATACAATTGCCGAACGGCTTCAGTTAGGATTTTTCAAAAGTAAATGTGATAATGAATTCGTTCCATTCTTATTTTTGGGAAAAGAAATAAAAAGTTATTCTGAAAATTTGGATGTAGCTATATTAGAGAATCTAAAATGTATAAGTAATAATATTAAATTTGTTAATTGGGTTGAAGTCTCAAAATTTTAAATCAAATCAGGAATGGTTGTCGCCTATGACAACGAAGATGATTTACCAAGTTTTGGTTTGATCCAGAGTTTTGCAGTTCTTCCTAACGAAATTTGTTTTTGTATTTGTCAGTTGTTAAAGACAATCTTTTTTGATAATCACCTGTATGCTTTTGCTGTAGATAAAACCAACATTCAAAAGTCAATCGAATTAAATTTAAGCATGTTGTCATTTCACACAATTAATAAATGTAAATCTACGTTTTATGTAACCGGATATTAATTCGACATTTTCAAATATTTACCTGATTAATTTTCTGTTTGTACATAACTTAATCATAAAATAACCAATTGAATTATTTGTATTATTATAAAAATTCTTTATATATAGTTAATAATAAAAATGTGTATATATAAATTTCTAAGTTATTTGTTTTTATTCTCATAAAACTAATAAGTGTTCCCAACTACAGGTTCATAGGTAAGTTTAATAAACTATAGGTTCGCCCCAAATATTATAGTAGATGGGTCATTACAATATAAGTGATATCGCAAGTGATTTAGGAATATTACCTCTGCTAGTGCTATTAATAAAGTAGTGTGGCCTCCTTATTATGGTTGGCAACCTACTTATTACGGAAGAATCTACCTCATATATGGCTTTTTTCCAAACGGTATGGAGATTTACTATATGTAGAGGAGTGAGTTGAACCAACTAATTGATACGCTTCCAATTTGATCGTATACTGCCCCAAATTTTGTTGTATTATGTCCAATACAATTTAGGTAATATCACAGGTATATGAGTAAGTTATACTAAATTATAGGTATATTTCCTAATTTGGCCTTTCCAATTTACTGGCAGTTTCCCAAAAATATTGGATTATTACCTATAAATCTCCTAAAATTATTGAACATTGCCCTTTATATATTCGCTGGGCTCCTTTAAAGAACGGACATTTAGCTATAATATGGAATTTCTCCTAAACTTTATTGGGATATACCATATACAAACCAGGTAGTTTTACCAATTAATTTTTAGGTCATCAAATCGATAGAAACTACTCCTAATTTTGCCGTAGACTGTTCCATACAGTACAGGTTTGTTGACACATAAATGGTATTATTATTTTTTTTTTTACAAAAAATAAGGTAGTATACCCTAAAATTATTGAGATAATTCCAAAAATATGGAATTTTATTTCAATTTCTAATATTTTAATCCTATAAATTTAGTTTGTTCCTCAAATAATTAATAATAATTAAAATTCCAAGTGAGATGTTTTATTATCTTTATTGAAACAGAAATACTTACTATTTAGAAAGAGGTTCAGCCTTTTACATTGTTTGCTAAAGTATAGAACACACAACTAGAAATTCTTGTTGTCCCAAAACAGCCTATAAGGATAGTTAGAAAATACGTAAAAAATAATGAATTTTACCTATATTTTTTCTCAGTGTGAAATGAAATTAGCAATTTTGGATTTCCTTCTGAGATGGAAGAATACGAACAAAATATTTAAAGGTTAAGGCCAAATTATCACAAGATATAACAGAACGAACAGCTCGAGACTGAGTGGAAACTAGTCAAGTCGAAAAAATGATGTCTCGCATCTTAAAGGGTGAAAATGAGTTTTTGACCAGTTTGTCATCCACCTTTACTAGTTCCCTAAATCAAACGATCAATCAATCATGTGAAGAACCTCATTGTTCTGCCAGGTTGCCACGGCTAAACATCCCAACGTTTAGTGGTGATTACAAGGATTATTTTTTTTGCTTTAAGGATTTATATACAGCGTGTACAGATGTACACTGTTAGCGATTTGAGAAAAAATTATTTAACTGGGTTTAAGTTTTAATTCATGTTTTATAGTCAATCGAAATCGCGTTTTTTTCATACAAACACTATGAAAATAAATGAATTTTTTGTGTTTCTATATCCCTTATTTTAAGTTCACTTTTCGTACGCTGGCTTTACTTACATCAAGATGGTTCTGATATTATTTACGGAATAATAGAAATCAATTTTGGTTAGTAGATGAAGTTTTAATATTTTAAGAGCTTTAGTTTTACATTTTATATTTATTTAATTCTTAATTTTTTGAAAAGTTCGTATTGATTCCTTCAAAATCTAATTCACTCATCCTTCGAAACCGGTCTTTGTACTTTAGGTTTTGGGAATAAAATTTTATTTATATTCCCATATGGTATTTCAACTAATATCGTTAACAATATTGATTGTATAATGACCTGTGCTATTTCGTAAATATTCATCTGTAAATGTAAATAACACATGGTTAATGCTTGTTTCAGATTTCTACAATATTAACTTACAAATACTGTTGCAAAACTAAAATAGCCCGAATGTCGTACTTCTGTAATATTTAAAATGAATACAGGTAGCTGTTGTAGGTATATGGCATATGATAAGCGAGTAGATATCAAGAACCCCCTCCACGAGAAAAATCGACTTAATGCTGTGTCATATCCTAAATGTGATGTAAAAATTACCCATCCGAAGAAACTACACAAGGCTATTGGGGCAAATGCGGCATATTGTGCTGCACCAGCTGGACTATATTTATAATTAATATTAGCCATTGGTGCTGTTTCAAGTATTACGGCCATCAATAATAGAGTATTTATAAACCATCCAATTTTTAATTGTCCCTATGCGTTCAATAAAATTATTAAAATTTTCAAAATATTAAAAATTTAAACCAACCTGAGTAAATTTAAATTCCTTTTTTGTTCGTAACAAATATCCTAAAATTACGCCCATAATAGTTACGGTGATTCTATAAGTTGGAATCATATACATATAGTTGAAACTGTCAAAAAATGTTTGTAAGCTGAAAATAATTTTTATTTTAGTTGTAGCTTGCATTACGTTAGTTTAATAGGTTTGTTTCTAATAAGGAACTTACGATTGTCCAAAATGACAAAAATAATTAAGTCTCATGTGAAAAGTAATTAAATATCGCCCGATAGTAGAAATACCAGCAATGCCAAATAGCGAGACAGCTCCGGCTTTTGGATATTTCCAAAGTAGTAGACTCATGAATGGTATAAGAACAAACAGTTGTGTATCCGTTGCAATATAATGTGTTTGAGCATAGCACTGCGCAAAAATAAATTCAATGTATATAATATTATGTGATTATTTCTAGATTAATTGTGTGATCAACAGGTCTTACTATATTCTCCATTCCAAAATAATTTTGTATCAATAATAAATTCTTCCACCAATGTGTTTTACAAATCTCAAAATTGTGTGTTACATGCAAATTCCGAAGTGGTCCGGATCCGATATATTGCCCGATGAACAGAGTGAAATACATTGCAACTAAAATTGGTAACATAACTCGTAGATAACGTGACATATATTCTTGTTTTATTCGAATGCCATTTCCTTTTTGTAGATAACCCACAAATTTGTGTGTTGCAAGTAATCCACTCATCATTAAAAAAGGATCTGAGTTAAGAAACAGAGTTCGCCCAAACATTGTCCATGATTGACCGTATACCTATAAAACATTTGCCACATTATATAATTGTTTATAATTTACTCTATTCTATAATTGCAATAAATACTTCTGATATATTCACTCGATTAATATATGGCGCATGTAATGCTACATACAGCTTGTGCGCATTATATAACAAAACCATAAATATAAATCGAATTCCGTGAATACTTTGGATATCGTCAGGCGCCCTTTCCAATGAAATTAGTGATCTTATATTTTTACGCAACGAAAATACCACAAACCATGGATCTGAAATATTACAAATGAAGTGATCATCAAAAATCTAATTTAATATTAGAGATACTTACTTTGGTCTTCAATTTTAATATCATAGATTGTCGAAAACATGCAAATAATTAGAAGTATCACACCAATGAATCTGAAAAAATAAAATATTTTCATTTCAATTTAAGATATGTACGAATCAAACCTCTTCGCTTACATTGTAATTTTTAATCCAAGCGAAACAGTATGACTTGACTTTTGACACATGTCTTTATCTACTCGTACTTTTACTTGAATTCCAATGCCATTTGTTAAGTTGGCCGCTAAATCGGTTAAAACTTGTTCAACATCTTTATAAGTACATGAGCTAGGTACACATATCGCCCAGTTAATCGATGATAATCGAGGCATAATATGTCCTGGCTAAAATTCGAATTCGAAACAATGATTTAATAGATAAAATAAAAATGAGTTAAACCGTGTTACACGTACGTCATCAAAATTACTTGTTAACATATAGTTCGATTGAACCAACCGAAGATAATTCTTTAATGACGGATTTCTATTAGTAATCTCTGGTTGCAAAGACGCTAGGCAATATTGTGGCTCAATACGTTGTTGATTATCATCATATACTGATTGCATGCATTCATCATAATCGCCAAATTGGTTAATATTTCCACTTAATATTCCAGATGGCATTTTTGCTGAAGCATCGTACACTGCACAAAAAAGAGAAAATTGAGCAATAACTTGACTTTCCAATTATCCTTATTCTAATATGCTCATATTTTGGCTTTATTTTACAATCTATATCCTTATGAGATATTCTGTAAATTTTTTGTCATTTTAAATTTGTCATGATCGGAGTATTTTTATCCATTGGTAAAATCTCACTTACATTATGATTAGTACAAATTGAGATAACACATAAATTTAACTGTTATTGATTCGATTCAATAGAGATTTTAGAAGTTAATGTCTATAGGTAAAAGCAGGCAAAAGTTGATAAATTTTCCAGCCGAAAGTAAAAAATTGATATTACAGATTGTGTTATCCAAGCCGAAAGAAAATTTTAACATTGGTATAAAATCAGCCAGTAATTCATTTCAAATTTCCCGTGGGAAATCTAAACAAATTCGACTTTCAAAAATTATTAGAAAATCAACTTCTATAGAATGTTGGGACTTCAGATCGATTGCTTTAATGTAATTCGTCAATAGCTATCGCTAAATCAATTTTAGCGCCGCTGGTGTAATTTATCCAACAGTGTATTCTAATTTTCTGTAACTGCGGCTTTTTGTAGTTTAACTATCAGTTTGGAAGATTTATGTGCAGTTTTCCATTCCATCTTACACCAGAAGCTCATAAATCTGCAAGAAGAATTTTCACCTGGATTATCACTGGTGCTAACCGGTGGTCTAATAACATTGTTTGTTTGGATATTGTTGTTTTGGTTTCTGGCAAAGAAACTTTAAATTGAAGTGTCTATTAACAAGTTCCAGAAAAGCCCAAATGTTTTTACTGTATCATTAAATCCTATTATATGAAGTCCAAATTCTCACAGATTTTCTGGAAGTTCTTCTAATATCGCAATTTCATTGCCGGATCATTTTCTAAAGTTGAAACCGCCACTGGAAAGAAGGCTTAGTAGTTCCTTTCCCGCTAGACATTTGAGAATCGTTAAAATTTAAGCAATTTCCAATCTGAAAGTCCATTAGTTGATATCTAAGAGTAAAAGTTAAAATTTTCGTAACTTACTGCGAACTGCCCATAGCTCAAGATTTTTTAACGATGTCAAATATGTAGACATATCTCTGCGACACTGTTCTGATGCAAATTGGCTTTTAGATGCATCAAAGGGTTCGTGCAGTGCCAGCAAACGGGACGATGCGGTCCTCAGTATATCTGTAAATTTAATAAAAAAATATTAAAAAATGCATACGTCAAAATTAAAACTCTAGTTAATTATAGTAGCAGTGAAGGGGAAGTGATTAATCGCAGGCTAGTTAGATTATGTAAGGATATAGGTTGTGGGCTCTTGGAATGCCACAAGACTAGATATAATCTTGAAAATTGCCTACGCCTACATTGCTTGAAATCATATCTTACAAAAATTAAAGAGCATATCTTACAAAATTGTTTGTGAAACTAAACAAAGGTAAGTATTTGTGATAAATGACACTCATTTTTGCAAAAAAAAACAAACACAAATAAATGAGAAATGGGCGAAATAAAACAAAAACAAGAATGGCAACTAGATGAAAAACAATAAACAAAAGAGGCACAGTGAAAATAAAATTAATTTTTTGGAACAAACTATAATAATTTTGCAACATTTATAATTTTTTGGCACTATTGGAAGGGTACACAAAAAATTATTTTTTGGCTTCGAAATAAACATTTTGTGCGATAAAGATAATTAACTGGCAACAAATTTACATAAAAATCCGATTAAATTTAATTTTTTGTCTCGAATTTTTCTTTTTTTTCCTTACTAAAAATTATTTTTTTCTGTTCCAAAATATTATATTTGTTGCCAATTTATTAATTTTGATGCCAATTTTTGTCGCCACAGTATTTAATAATGTCCTTCAAAAATATTTGTTTGTATTCTCATATGTGGTGTTGGAAAAATTCCCCGGGTGTTTTCTTTTTCCAACGAGTTATGGCGAGAAGTGTTTTTTTTATAGGATATCTAGCGAGCGGCGAATTTCTTGAAAAAAAATTATTAAGAAAAAAAATGGAAGTCAGTTTTCAGTATTTTTTGCTTGGGACGTGCAAACCAGTAGAGCGAAAAAGAAAAAAATTGTTTTCTTTGAATCTTGAGTTCGCCATAGTGTAGTAAATAAAAAAAAAACTAATTTCCAAAAAAAAAAAAAATATTTAATCGTGCGTACCTGAGAGTCAACGATTAGGGCCCATATTAAATGAACGGAACCATGGTGTGCCTCCATTAGGTCACGGGCCGGGGAAAATAAGGTACGAGGACCGGCGGCCCCTAAACTAAACAAATAATAACCAAAAATAAAAAAATAAAATAAAAAATAAAGGGGGGGGGGGGCACCCAACGTTATACATATATAACATAAACCAAACCAGGCACCACGGGAATACCCATTTGGTGGGGCAACGGGAGCAGTCCATAGGCGATTCACCAAGGTGACCGGGGCGTGGTCGTAGAATCCCGGGATAACCAGGGAGGTATCCGTTGAGCCGGAAACCGTCGTCCAGACCCAGGAGGGGCAACAAAACAAAAACAACCCCCACAAATACAACATTGGAGTGGCTGGATTGTGCGCGGGAGTAATTTTCACGGGGAGGAGGTGGTTGAAAGGGGTGGCCCATACTTCAACTCATTAAGCGTTAAAGTACAAACCGTTGTAAGGGAACCCTACCACAAAAATTCGAGCCTAAGGGTACCTTACTTCGTACCTTACATTTTGTTTCGTTCTTTTGTTTTCATACAGGTGCCGGGACCTATCAAAGCTTTGGGAGGATGCAGAACCAATCGGTAAGTGACCACCAACAATTTTTTTGTTGGGTTTTCCTATTTATATTATTTTTTTTTTTTGATTTGTTACTAATCTGGGTGATTTTTTTTTTTGTTGATAACCCCAACCACCTTCTATATAGTTCCGTCCCGCCATTACCCGAATTATGACCGGGGGTGTCGAGTGGGTTACCCCCGGCCGTTGTATTTATTATTAATTGGATTTGTAAATAAAAATGTGTATACCCTAACAGATGTTATGAATTCCAACCAGGTAGTTTTTTTATTTACTGTGGAGTGAGCGGAGTGAGGAGTATGAGCGTCTAAAGGTTGGTCTGTAGGAAGCGTGGCAGAGGTGGGAGAACGGGACCTTCCGCCATATGGTGTTCCACTTGATTGTGGCTCGGGCCTCCCTGCTCTGAAACGTTCGAGTTATAAATAGTATTTTCATTTTTCATTCGTCTTCTCTCTTCGTCCCCTTGGTTTCAATCCACATTGTGTTCTGCTAATTTATTGGTCCGGCTACATCAGGGAGGGGAGCTCCAGCGGATTCCGTCGCTGGCGTCGCGAGTGCGCTGGACCGTTCCTCCTCGGTGTTCCTTGTACGCTGAGCGTGGGTTCCTCTTCTCGACGCTCGGTGGTGGATCCTTAGCCCTCTTCATTCCAATTTCCGTTTTTTTTATTTCTTCTGTCGAGATCACCCCATGGTTGGCCGGAAAGTATCTTTTTTTGTTCTCCGGCTAATACATGGGCGGTGCAAGCTTTGTCTTTCGCTAGTCCTTGTCCTAAGTGTGGTCTAATCTAGCACAAATTTATGTCCGGAACCCCCACACCCTAACCCTTAGCTTATCCTGCCAGAGATACCGCACCGGACCTCTAAATTCGTGTATTCTGCTGACGTAATATCGGTCCCTCATCTTCATAGGATAAGTCGACTGGGGGGGGGGGGGGTCAATTAATTTTCGTTACAGTGGTTGTAAAATATTATTTGTGATGTCAATTTATGGTTTTGATGCTAATGTTTGTCGCCAAAAAATGTTTCTTTTATGCCCGTTTAAATTGTCCCGTGAAAATAATATCATGCATACATTTTATTGAATCTAATTTCTATTTCATGTATTTATCATTTATTAAGCAATTTCATTCTAAATGCTCGGGAATTTCTAGTACAATTATTACGCTATGCTATAAGATGGTAACATTAAATATTGCTGCAACTGATTGTAATGATGGCTGATCAATTACAAAGCGTTGTCGCTTAGTTGTCAAAATTAACTAACTACTAATTGGGGGGGAAATGTAATTAACATTGTAACGATGAACATGTAACGAATCGGCAAGCCTATTAATTTCCATAGGAAAATGGTTTTAAATTATTAGTGCCTTCCTTTGGTAACGAGAAGACGATTATGAATAAATGCAACTTTTGCTCATAATAACAACCAAAAATAATCTTCAGTTCATTTAACATAGAAAAACTAGATGTAAAAACCATTACTGTTTTTTTAAATTATTGCTAGGATAATTCCATAGTAACAACATAATTTGGTGAAACTGTTCCAAACAGAGTGAAAATACATGGTTTGGTTGTTGTTATAGTACCAAAATAAAACTCCCTATGTTCATACCCCTTATTTAAACAAATTAGTTCAAAGTGTATAAAAAAATATGTTGGTATTGGTACTAGTACATTGTAGATTGATGCCCTTCTTCAAATCTAATGGAAGAAAATGCACATTTCCATTTAACATAATTTGTTGGGCATTCCAAATTAGTATAGGATTCTTGTGGGTCTGCGCTGTAAATAACATCAATCATCAATTTTTCAAAAATATATGATACGTTACATTGGCAATCAATACAAGTAATGTCTTTAGCAGTTTCTGTGTTAAAATGTAGTTTTAATATATTGGTACGACTTCTGTAAATATCTGCTGCTTTTTCCACAAGAGATTGAATAAATTTGCCATACATATTATCTTTGGCATTAGTAATATCTCTGCGTATTGCGAAGCCATCAATAAAGGCGACAGCAATGCTTGGGAAACAGCATCAAACGCACAAGTGTTTGATGTTATAGGTTTTTCATTTTCAACTGACCTTAACTTACCATTTTTCAATAGCATTATCTTCGGCAGGGTGTTTCTAGATTTAAGATTTTTTTTCCAGTGACCATTCCTTTCCAATTCTCAATCAGTGACGGTTCATCCTTGAAAATAGATTCATCAGTAAAATTATCATTATCCTTTTTATCTTTTTTACGAACTTGTCTCTTTGAACTTTTTGACTGTTTTTTAATTTTAAGTGCACCTTTTCTTCCCTGATTGGCTAATTTTATTTCTCCAGAAAGGAATTGCTAGTGACTGATAATAAATTCATCAACTCGAAGTCTGTTTGATTTAGTTTTGATGTCGCATAAAAAACGTTTAATATTTTTGAACGAATTTTCCACATTCGACGAAGTTGGAGTCGTGTTATCAGATCTATATACAGTCAAACCTGTTTTTGGCAAATTTCGTTCGCCTTTCCGTACACAGTGACCTTGAGTTAGTATTGTTTCAAGCAAAGTAGGCGAAGCATTTTGATTTGAAACAAAAATTAGTTATCTAGTGTTTGCATTACCGGTAAACCGATTTACCGGTTTGCCGGTAAATTGCTCAGAAAGGCTATTCAGAAATACCGGTAAATTAATCTTTTTTCACCGGTAATTCGGTAAAATTGAAATATTTTAATTTTAGTAGTTATTTAAGATAAATTAATAAATTAACCAAAAATATGTTGACAACGTAATAATAACTACGTCTCTGGAACAAATGTAAAATATCCGTGTGTCCGCCAATGATGTAAATATTTACACAGGCATTGATTTATAACCCAATTCCATAGGAAAAATTGACTAACAGTCAAAAAAATCGAAAAGAGAAACATAATCTGATACTCCATATAAGAGACAAAGGCAACGCTTTTTTTTGTTTTGTATTTTATAGCAAAACAATTTGACAATAAAATAAGAAAACACGTTGGCTTTGTCTCTTATATGGAGTATCAGATTATTTTTCTCTTTTCGATTTTTTTGACTGTCAGTCAATTTTTCCCATGGAATACAGGCATTACCCAAATTCTAACCATTCGTCAGACTAGTGACGAATCGTAGCGTGCTTTTTCAGCGGCTGGTATAATCTGTAAAAAATTCAGATCAAAAATGACGACAGCATGGATGCAATTTGTTTCTTAAGAGCCTATTTTAATAGCTAAATGGAGATCTAGGCACTTAAGAAAACTGAAAAAGTTGGATTTTATATTTTATTTTTATTAAATTAATGTTAAATTTAAATTAATTTGATTGAATTGCTAGAAATGAATTAAAACTATGTAAATACATATTTTGGAATAAATTATTATTGATTGCGTTATCCACTACTTAGTTTCCTATTTCCCCTTAGTTTTATATTAGAAATAAAATTAGATTTAGATTTACCGGTAAAAACCCGGTTAACCGGGATTTTAAGAAATGTTTACCGAATTACCGGTAATTCCAAAATCCGGTAATTTTGCAAACTATAGTTATCGCAAAATATTGATATAGATTATAGGTTTCATTTTGTAAATAAAGGAATACAGATTAAGAAAAAAGTATAAAAGTTGTATCATCTTCAATTTCTTCCTTTTTAAATTGGCGGCCGAAATGATATTTTCAATTAAAATTAAAAATATCGCGTTTTTTCGTGATTTCTTTGCTAAATGGTCAGGTACGATTTTTCTGTTTAATGGATAATGACACTGTAGGGCATGCTGTATTTATATATGACGCTAGTTTTTTCGTCATCTTAGACCAACTTTTTTCGGCTTCCCGCACATCGTGTTATATGTATTACCACAGATAAGAATAGACAGATGTGGATCTTGTATGGGTCATATTTACATTCTAAATTTCAATACCAAATTCCAATCCAATCCTTTTAGTTAGAGCAGGGCGTACATTTCTGTCTCTTTTTATCTTTTCTTACGTATGGCTATTTTGATTATATCAAAGCAAAAATAAACCAACTTCAAACAACATTTTATTTTATAATATACGTCCTGCTCTAAATGGATTGGATTGGAATTTGGTATTGAAATTTAGAATGTAAATATGACCCATACAAGATCGACATCTGTCTATTCTTATCTGTGGTAATTCGTTAAAAATATCGAAATAAACCGGATTTATTTCGCTGATGCTTTTTTCATAAAGAAAGTAAAAACGTTAGTATCTTATTTTTCGAATTTCATTTATATAACTAAGTTAACGGAGTCTTTCTAACGGTACGATTTTTCAATTTTGTTTGTTTTGAAACTAGTTTTGTATATTATATACATTATACATAATATACACAAGTTATATTCATCTACCGCCAGTTTTATCATTTGTGGGCGCCTGCCAATAACAGCAAAGCAAAGATATTTGTATTACCTAAGTAGTTATTGCTCAACGCTTACTGCCAGACGGTGGAAGGTTGTTGTTACGGGTAACATGCCCGGGTAACATCTCCCGGATTAGGTTCATATTTATTAATCTAAAATCATTTTTTCTGTCTCATACATGTCATTTTTATATATTTACTTATTTTGATTCTTATAAATTTTTCAATAAATGGTTTAAAATTGAGTCTTATATAGTAAGAAAATATTTTTGAAAATTTTACTACAAGTTTTTTTGTCAAAGACTTTAACGAAAATTTTTAGTTTAAACATAGGACTTCTGGGGTGCAATTCTGGTTCAGTGATAATATGAAATGATAAATTTGATTCGGTGTAAACAAAGCAAAAAGGAGAATTCATTGTTTTTCGTATTATGCCTACTTTGAAATTTGAAAGTTTGAATTTTATTAAGAAGTAAAGCAAAACCAAAATAATTATTCTTTATGCTAGGTTTACAGCGACACACGACAATAATATTGTATGAAGTATTCTACAAGTATTTTATACTATAAGCGGCAGTTGATCTATTTATATCATTCAATAGTTGAGCAGTAATTTCAGACTACAGAAACACTACAAATTATTTACGATACCTTATCTGCTTACTAATTAATTACACCGAAAACGATAAATATAATAAAATCTTAAAAAAGTTATTTATCTGATACCCACTTATTACTGCTAGTGCGAATATACACGCGCAGTATGTTCTCTTTGCTTTTCTCATTTTCTCAATACAAATTTTGTGAAATATTTGGTATAGTTTGAGGGAAATGAATGATTTAGTAACAAAATGTTTTTGAAGGTTGGTCCCCGAGGATGTTTTTACTCTTGCTATTTCCATCTGAGTTCTATTAACACCAACCTAATCAGTGAAATAACCACAAAAGTTTGATATGATTAAATTAGAGCGAGAATGTCAATAGACCTAGGGTAACAAAACCTTTCTTGTAAACCACTTCCGCCAATCTGAAGGGAAAAAATTAAATCCATGTATATTAAAGTATAAGCTGTCAAAAATCGCAGCCTACTACACATTTTATTTTTTTCCGCTAGAGCACACCGTACTTTTCGTCAATTGTATTGACGACATCCAAAGTTGGAAAAGAGTCATCTGCCGGATTTTTTTTAACTACCTTTTACATATTAAAATGCAAACAAATTTGACATAAATCTAATGAGTTCGCGGTAAGTTGTTTAAATTTATTGTTTAATTAATATTTCATTGGTTTTTATTGATTTTGTTTATAGAAACATGTAAAAGCAATAAATATATATTTACGAGTATAGTTGAAAAGTAAAATTTATTTAATTAAAAAGTGTGCATTCACTGTTGGTTCATTTAGACGGCTATGTGTATTTTTCCAAAAAAACTTTAAATTTAGAAAATGCCTTTTATTTCTATAAATATAAATTAGTGTCTTATTAAAATCTTTATACTTTAGACAACATGAATTGCAAATTTCCATACGATGATGAGAGTGTTTCCACCAAAGTGAATCTAAAACTTGATGAAATTTTTGAATATTTTGGTTGTGGTAAAAGATCACTTAAAGCGGCGAGAGAACTATTAGACGCTGGATTCATCTATGCAATTGGTATTGCTCCCCCCCCATCGCTAGGTATAATAGGCCTTGTGGTTCAAACTTCTTCAATGAATAGTAGCCCCCACGAAGTTAAGCTCCATAATTTAGAGGATAAATGTGAGCATTGGCAGTGTTGCTGCACTTGTAAGGCTGGAACTGGTGAGAAATGCAAACATATCGCTGCTTGTTTGTTGCACATTTTCAGGTGGGTGCGAGTGGGTATACCATTGAATGATTTGTTAATACATATTTTTGTAATTTAGATTTCCTTATTTAAGACCCGTGAGTTGCACTGAGCTAAAACAAAGTTGGGGGAAAAGCGCACGGAAAGATATGACCAATCAATTTAATGTTGTATCTGTAAAAGATTTATGTTGTATTGGCCCCAAACTGAAACGACAATTTCAACTTGCCGATGCCCAACGGTCAACAATAAATAAAAATACCTTAGCAGGTACATATATGCACGTGAATTTAATTCGTATTTAAGTGAATAATTAATTTAAAATATTATTCTAGTTGCTCAAGAATGTGAAGCTAACAAAATGTTAAATACGACCCGCACTGTTCGGCCCATAAATATTGAACCTCAACTATATGATGAATTTGAAAAATATTTTAACATCTTGTATAGTCACAGTGGTTTGTCCAATTTCGTTCGTCTCATGGAGAGCTTGATCCAATCACATCAGATAGACAAATTTTATCTTAAAGTTGTAACCAACGATGCAACAGCTCTTAAAATTTGCACTGCGACGATTACGCAAACCAGTGCTTTGTGGTTGTTAGAACGAAAGTCCCTGATTACTGGGAGTATCGCTTATAATTTATTCCGCCAAAAATCGAAATCCAAATTGGCGACAAAAAATCGAATCGGTTTACAATGGAAATTTTAAGGGTAATGAGCACACGCGCTACGGTCTATATGCTGAGAAATTAGCCAAAAAAGGATATGGCATGCTTTTTAAAACTTTTAATTTCGGACTTAAAATTTCTAAACATCTGCCTTTATTTGCTGTAAGCCCAGATGGTATTTCTCTTTGCAATGGTGAATGGCGCCTAATAGAAATAAAGTGTCCCGCCATGGGAAGAGAACAAAGAATCTCTGACTTCATCCATAAGCTGTCATATATTAAAACAGACGAGAACACAAATATATGTGTCAACCCCAAGCATAAATATTATGGCCAGATACAATTAGGGCTTGCAATTATTAATTTAGTTACTTGTGATTTGATTATTTACGGCTCCCACAGCAATGACTTTTACGTAGTACAAGTCAAAAGAGATGATAATTTCATTTCGATATTTATTCCTGAATTAACAAAAATTTATTTTAAACATATTTTTGATGAAGTGGTAGTATAGACAAGAACTTGTGATACGTAATTTTTAATTATTTTATTTATTGATATTAATATACATATAAATATACATTATATGATATTGCCTTGAATTGAAAAATGTGATAATAAAACAATCTAATTAAGACTGTAATAAATGAAAATATGTGATAAAACCATTTATTTAAAAATAAAATATACGTAACTTGAATTAAAAATGCTATTTATTAAAATAAATTTTAATTATTTTCAACGAAATTTTTCGTCGCTAAAAATCGGTGAACTTAAATTAGATAAACCACAAATACTGGTAAGAATATCATCAATATACGGCAAAATCGAAATGTGAACTTTTTCCGACAAAATTTTTAATAGTTTAATGCGTGCAATTCGCCTTTCAACATGCACTCGTGCGGCAGCAATTTTTGTATTCCTGACCACTTCTTCTTTGGACATTTTTTGGACCATAAAAGAAGGCCTGATCATCTCTATTCCTACTCTTAAAAGTTCATCTGCAATCATGAACCCTTTATCTACCATGATTGTGTCCCCCTTTTCGAGGTTTGATAACAAACTTGTAGAGTTTACGGCTTTATCCGAGGCTCCTCTCCAATGAGTACTTTAATTGTGTGGCAACCTTTGTAGTGCGAGTAAAGGCATGTTCTACAATTTAAACAGCTGAAAGTGGCGGTTTTTATTTCCGTGCAATCCAAAACAGTCATGGTGTTTGATGGAGCACAAGCTTTTTTGTGCTGGGAAATAGACGGGAATATTGCCACAACTTTAAATCACTCGAAAAATAAACAGAATTTCAATTCAAAATTCGAAAAACACCAATAACTTTATTTTATTTTATTTTAATCAAAAAATTTTTTCTATTATCAAATTTGTTCTTCACTCACTGAGGAATATCGCAATTATAAAAATTTAAATTTTGGTACATAATATTCAATGAGATAAAATTACAGTATATAACAAAAAAAGAACAAGTTAAACGTGCAACCGTAAGGATATAAGAGAAATTTCAAAATACATAATAAAAAAGGTAATTAACAAATCTAATATATAAAACTACAGTGCGTGACTAAATTAATGATACAAAGCGTGAAATTTAAGATGCGTTGATTGATGCGCCAACAGTGTTAGCAAAATCCCAAAAACATCTTGGTAGATTTTTGGAATTTTGCTCTCGTGTCTGCCAAAAAATGAAACCTTTCAGGACCTCAGCCAAAACTTCAACCGTCTCTATAAAATATTTTTTGCCGGTTTTTTCGTTTATTTGGAACATGATGGAAGTTTGGGTGTTATTCTGGCCTATCTTTTTTCTGAGCATGGTTAAAATAACTCTATTTTTGACGCTCATTAAGCAATTGTCAACTGGTAGGATTAAGTTTATTGCTACAACAATTTGATCCAGGATAGCAAACGAAAGAATGCCTGTCATGGAGGCAAGTTTGAAATTATCGCCGTCTAGAAGAGTTTCAAACAAATTATGCTGTAATGGCTCGAGCTTAGCTTGTATCCCAATTGTCCTTGCTTCTATTTTATTTGCATGACAAAAGCAATCACAAACTGCGTCTTCTTCCAAATTTTCTTGGTAAACAGAATCTTGATTACAGATTTGTTCGGAATTCTCATCACTAGGCTCACTTAGTAAATCTGATCTAAAAAATAATCAGTATTAGTCAAAACCACAATCAAATTGATGTAAACCTACCTATCGGATAAATCACTTTTAGTAGTTTCCCAAGGTTTATTGCTATTTAGCGTTGCTCTTTTCTTCTCTTTTTTCTCAAAAGTGACCACAGGCAAATTTAAGCAGGGGAAAGCTTTTCCAGAGAGTCTGGTCTTTTTCACCTTACCTTGCCAGGCAATCGATTAATAGGTGCAAGCAAGTCCGACGGTTTGAAATGACGACTACACATCATAAACCTTTTGGGGAATGGCTTACCCATTTTTAACAGAATCTTCCATTTTAATGTCTCCTTCTTTGAATTCACCACATGTTTTGGAAGCCTATGAATCGAAATGCCGTCCTCATTCGCATAAGACCTGCATTGTGGAACCCCACAGATATTACTACCTTCCGTTTTTTTTTAACTGACTTTCCGTCATTGTAATAAAAATTATTTACTTAAATTTTTAGAAATGTTTATTAAATGTTTAAAGGAAAAGTTATTGGCTGTCAAAATCAATATGTAACAGGTCGTACAAAAAAAATCCGGTAGGGCACACGCTGGAGGTCGTCAATTATAAATACATTCGCACAAAAATAATATACAACGAAATTGTCGGTGAAAACTAGGAATAAGCCTAAAAAAAAAATACGCATTTAGTTGAAAAAATATATTCTTTTATTTTTGTGAAAATAACGAAAAATTAAAATTATAAACAGTTTGTATTTTTCCGGGTTTGTCTCTTGGTTTTATCCGGATGTGTCTCTTGGTTTTTTTCCGGTTGTCTCTACTGCTTTTAGCAATCCCAGAACATGGGTGCGATTTGCATATTTTCAAACTTTTGAATAAAGAATTACATTTAGAGCAATACATGCCCATTGCTTTTTTATGCATCTCTTTTATATGGTTCCGTAATATCCTCTGTGACGCATAAATGCGACATCGAGAAATGAGTATTCAGTACGAGTTTTACACTACACTTTTTCTACGTCTACACTGTACTCTCGTATATACATTAAAAAACCAAATAATTTTAATTTGTATTTTATTTTACTTGTAATAATGAACTGAATTTTAAAATATTTGTTTGACACACATATAAATAAATAACTTTATGTTTTTATACGCGGCCTACAGCCTACTACATATCTAATTTGCATTTCATTGTACTGGAATAGTATACTTTTATCAATATATATATTCTGAAACTATCGCCTAGGCAACCGTGTGTGGAATGAAAAAGCGTTACCACACAACGACTCATAAGGGACACATTTCGATATCGGCGTAGAAAAAAATTACGGAAATAAACGGATGACTATATGAGAATGAAAAGTTTTTATCATTTCAAATTATCACTGAACCAGAATCGTACTCCTGGTTTCTACGGAAAAAATGTTTATAGTTAGTTAGTTAGTTTGTTTTGCTTTCGAATTAAGTTCGAAAGCTTAAGTAAAACATAATCAAAACTAAATCGAGCCTAAAACCAATAAAAAATTTTTAATGGTATACATTTTTTGGCTCAATAATTATTATTTAAATATACAAAAATGTTTAACTTTTTAATTTACTTACATTAACATTTCTCAACTTACTTTTTACACTTTCTGCCGTAGGCAGAATACAAACTTATTTAAACATTAATTAGAACCACATTATGCTGTGTTTTTTGTTGTTGTTCATTATTATATTTTGTTTTCTTCATTTGTCATTTTTAAGCCTTGACGTCACTAAGTAATTTAATGACATTTGGTATCTCTGTTGAGTAGTAATTCTTCAAAAGATTAAGAATTAGTTATCGCACCGAGGTGTTATGGAACACAATCGGCAAATCACTATTGAACTTTGATGGTCGTAAAAGTTTATTTAGCGTTATTTGAAATTCAATAATTTTTTAAGCTACCATAACATTCGTTGACTCTCTAAAAAATTTTAGTTTAGTTTTACTTCAATAATTGAATGTAACTAATTTCATACAATTATTTAATTAATATTATACATGTTGGATATTAAACAATAGCCATGTTTGAATTAAAACATGAAAAATATATTACACCAATAAATATTTATTTTAAACAATTTTTTGTTTAACTATAAACAATTAATTGTCCAATTTTAATCTTAAATATTTTCCAGTTTATTATTAAACAATTTGTTTAGTTTGAAATAAGAATCAAAGGTGTAATAAGTAATTCAGTCACTATAGCCTGATGAAATTAACTGCAAATAAATTGTTCGTAATTGTCATTCAGCTCGCACAGAAGCACAGAAGTTGCAAAATTCTTGAAAAAAAAATTTGTTCGCCACGAAAAAAAAAAATGTTCATAAGCATAGTTAAAAAAGTGTAGCCTCATATTTGAATGTTTTTGCTTTGTGAGTTGATAAACTGTGCACTTAAAATTATATCAGACATATTTGGACAGACAGGGAATAGAAGCGGGCCAAACTTAGTTGTAGAAACGGATGTCGAAAACTATCTTGTGAAAGAACGAGTAGATGTCTTTCAAAAACAGAATGAATTCATGTTTGGTCCAATTTATTTTTTGTTTCGTAACTATTATGTTGAGTTGGGCAGTTGCAATTAAAACTAATGTAAACGCAGTAACATAAAAAGAAGAACAAAGAAAGGTACATAGACGGGGACCAAGGTGGATCAAGGGAAGATGTGAGGGATATTGTAATAAGGAAAACTGAAATAAAGATACTAATTTTGTAACGTAATCAAATACTGTTTTAGTTACATGGCACAGTTGATTGCAGATTAAGGGCTATAATAAAGTTAAAAAATAAAGAAAAGTGAATAATTCCGTCACTACAATACAAATCGCAATTTTGAAATCACATTTTGCTTAAAAAAAAAAAAAGTTAACCGTATATACTTAAAATGGAGAATTGAGGCTTGAATAAACCAAATTCTTTGATAATGAAGAAAATTTATCGAATAATTGGAACGCATTTAAGGTCGATTTCGAGGTATTTTTAATAGCTAGTGGTAAAGATGATGCTACTGAGAAAACTAAAATTGCAATTTTTAAAAATTTAATTGGTCGCGAAGCTATCGATTTAATGAAGATTTACAGAAACTGGTAGATACATGTGAATTCGAAACAGCTAAAGGTTCAATGGTGAGAGATCATATAGTATTGGGCCTAAGGGATCTTGAATTACGAGAAAGTTTTATCAAAGAGGGAGATCCAAAATTGGATGATGTGGTCGATAAGTGTCGCATAGAAAAGCGAACATCATATCATAAATATAGTTGTAAGCCCACAAGTGGTTAGTGATCGGAATTCAAATTTAATTGCCGTAAATGTACTGAGCAACATGTAAAACGCAGCTGTCTCACGTGTAATAAAATATGTTATAGATGTAAGCATAATTATACAAAATGTTGTCGAGCTAGAAATATAAACGAAATTAACGCGACTCTTGTTTGTGATGATGATGTTACTTAACATATAGAAACTGTTGAATCATATGTCAATAACTTAGAGGATTCAGTCTTATCGAATGATAAAGGATGGTTCGAAATTTTTTACATTGAAGAATTTAAAGTAATATTTAAAATTGATACAGGGTTAGATGTAAATATACTCCCTTTATCAATTTATAAAAAATTAGGTTAGTAAAACAAATATTATGTTAAGATCATTTGGTGATCACAAAATGTATGGCCGTATGGCCTAATTGAGTTACTAATTCAATTGGAAAGCTCACAATATAGTGAGGAAAAATGTATAATCATAGACATTCATACTAGATTTCTCATTTCATAATAACTAAAGGAAAAAAACAAAAACTTCTGATAATTCCAATGTATCGTTGTGTTGTGTATTTTATAAGGCAATGATTTTAGAATGCGTTGCAAATATAATACGTATATGCAATACACCGATAATATTTGAATGGAAAATTTTTGTTTTTATTTTCTGTTTTTAGTCAAATGAGAGATCTATTATGATTGTCTATGGTATAATCATAGATTCTGACGTAACGTCTTTAATCGGTTTGGGAACTATTAAAAATTTTAAATTAATAAAAAATATTTTGTCGATTTTAAATGATAGTGGAAGTTTCATCAAAGCTTGTTAACGCACCGATCATTATGAAGTCAGTACGGTGTGTAGCCCATAAGTATTATATTTATAATAATATTAGTCAATGAAATTGTTATGTACTTTAAGATCATAAAAAATATAAATATAAATTCCTTATATATTAACCTGAATATGTACAACTTTATGATTTAATGACAATTCCTATATGTATTTTATATTATGTATTTTATCTAAAAAATAAAAATTGTAAAAATCTGTTGAGTTCAGTTCTTCATGCGCTTCAGCAACAATATATTATTCAAATTGTGTAAAATTATAAAATTATATCATAATAAATATAAAGTAAATAAATAGTTCTGAAATTTATAATAATAAATTTAAACTTATAAAATATAAAGTTAATGAAAGCTGAGTGAGTTTTATTTACAAGTGCTTTTTATTTTTCTTCTATACTTAAATGAAAGATATCTCGTCATTACAAAATTATAAGTAACGATATCTTTCATTTATTTTGGTCCTTCGAGCCGGATAACGGCAATTACTGTGATAATACAGTTTCTTCAAAAAAAATTTGTGAATCTGTTCTGTGATATACAGTTGATCACATACATTTGGTGAACTTGAATTCTTCAATAGTTTGAAAGTTTGCCAGTACTTACATAAACGTTTAGTTGTGTAATACACTATACGTAATCGTGGTGTTCAAATTGCCACATATAAAGTGCTATACATTTAAGCTATTTTGTGGTTTATTGTCTTCGATATAAATACAACAATTCATTGCTGTTAGTGGTGTAAAAACTACCACATATTAAGTGCCACACCTTTAAGCCATTGTGCGGTAAAGGTGCAACAATTGCTATTCGCAACTTAACCATCGCAACAGGACTAAATTATCACCTCATAATCGTGCTGAAACGTGATATATACGCAATACAGTAGGTACATCATCTTCGAGTATTAAGGTCATAATTACCGGATTGTTTGGGCGTTGTTAGCAGCCTTCCAGATTATATTAATAATCATAACTGGAATAAATAACCACATCAGAATATTGTGCTGAAATCGTGGTTTATATAAGCATTTCCAGAATAAATTAATCATCGCAACTGGAAACAAACTATCATTATATTGCTGAAATCATCGTGTACATGAAATACTACACACACTATCTTCGAGCAGCAAAAACAAATCTCATCATATTCATCATTGACGTCACGGTTGTATGCTAAGTGTCTATTACATCGAAAATATTTTACCATTGGAAAGAAAGAAGATTGGATAATCAACGAAGTCGCCATTACAACGTGATTATCAACCAATATAAGTAAATTGTACGGTAATTAAAAATTATTTTTTCTTAATTTAATTATTTTCAATATATTTAGCATTTAATTTAATTTCTATTAATATATTATTAAAAAATTGTGGAATAATCGGTTATCATCAAATCATATTAGATAATTTATAGTGATGTAACATTGGATTAAAATCAACCTAATTGACAATCAGTGACCATCTTGAATTTTCGATTTGCATTGTTCGCTTATTTGTGAAATTCCGCGTACATTTTTAGCTCTTCCGGCAAAACATTGATCTTCAATTATAAATCGTGTTTAAATCGTGTGGGTGTGTGTATATTATTAATTAAAACCAAATATGTCTGATTCTGAGAGTGATACAGGTTCCAAGTCAAAAACTTTAGATTCTTTAAAACGGCAGCGAAGCGCTTTTAAGGGTCAGCTTACGCAATTTCGAAATAAACTGTCGTCCCTTACCACGTTAGGATCAATCGAATCTAATATCCGTCGTTTACAATTGACATACGACAAATATCACCAAGTTCAACTGAAATTAGAAATATTAGACGAGGGTGCGTCAACGGATCGTGAGTCGTTCGAAGACGACTATGAATTGGTTGAGAGCTCATTATTGAATAAGCTTCACGAAATAAAAAAAAATGAACAAAGGGAAGCGATTAACTTCGAATCATCAGCTAATAGTACTATACTCGAACAAAGCATTCCATCAATGTCAATTAAACTTCCGGAATTGAAACTTCCAACATTTAGTGGGTCGGATAGCGATTGGTTGGCATTTCGAGATGTTTTTCGAGATTTAATTCATAACAAAACTAACATTGATTCAACAGTAAAATTTGTTTACTTGATATCCAATATTCGTTCGGGCAAAGCATATAGTCTTATTGAAAGTCTTCCTGTGACCGCTGATAATTACAAAGTTGCATGGACAACACTTTGTCATCGATACGATAATTCGATCTCAATCCAACGGATTCACATGAAGGCGCTATATGATATCAAACGCCCACTGGAAAACTCTTCAACATCACTTCAATCCTTCATTGATGCGTCAGTTAAAAATTATAATACACTAAAGTCACTGCTTATTAACGTTGAGTCATGGGACTTAATATTAATGCATCATTTGACAGAACGGTTAGATAAAGCTTCGAAAATACACGTCATTAAAAATACTGAGTCAAATAAATTATTAAAGTTTGATAAATTTATAATCATTTTACGAGATCGTGTTCGAAGTTTAGATGCAATTAGTAGCTCAACTATTCTAAACCAAGGAACAAATACCAAAAAAGGCAACGCTTATAAGGAAACCCATGGAGCAAATAGCAAAGGATTTAATTTTTATAAAGGAAAATCTACTTCATTAGTGGCAAATAGTTGTAAGTGCCATTATTGTAATGCAACACATTTAATATTTAATTATCCAGAATTTTCTGACGTAAAAATCACTCCACAAATGAGATTTCAATTCATCAAGAGAAACCAACTGTGCACGAACTGCCTAATTGGCAACCATAAAGCTAGTGAATGTGATAAACCTCCGTGTCAACTATGCTCACTAAAACATCATAAGCTGCTTCACTTTGAGAATAAAAATGCTTTTGAGGCAACTTCAACATTTCAGAGCCGCAAGACCATTCCGATGACTAAATCTCTCACTGCAAATATATCAAATAGTGAATTAATAATACCAGGTAATTCTCCTCAGTTAGATAGTGTTCATACTGCCAGTATTTCAAAGTACAACGTCAAACATAAGTTAGGACCATCGGGCGAAAAACATGTACAACAAATTCTGATTGGAACTGCATTAGTTAACGTGACATCAGAAAATAATATTAATTTGTTATGTAGAGTACTGTTAGATAGCGGGTCACATTTGAATTTTGTAACTGAAAATATAGTCAACCTAATAAAACTCAAAAGGCAGTCGATTAAGAAAATTATCTCAGGTATCGGTGGAAAGGAAATTACCATTCATACAAAGGTTTCCTTGACAATCTCTTGAAGAGTATCTGACTTTTCGGTAAATTTGGATTTTTTGGTGATTCCAAAAATCACAAGTAATTTGCCAGCTAGTTCAGTTAACGTCAATTTAAATCTATTACCAGTTGAGATTGAACTGGCCGATCCTTACTTCCACGTGCCAAATAAAATTGACTTACTAATTGGTGCTGAAGTCTACCATCAATTATTTAACGGTCATGCTATTACAGTTTTGGAAAACCTTCCATCATTTTATCCTAGTGTATTCGGGTACGTCATTAGTGGTCGTGTAATGGCACCCAATCCTGTTGAAGATCACATTTCAACAACATTATGCCTGAATGAAATATTACATAATGATATTAAACGATTCTGGGAATTGGAAACATTATCAATGAACAATCATTACTCTTTAGATGAAAAATATTGCGAAGATCACTATGCGAAGAATTATAAACGTTTACCTTCTGGTCGATATTCGGTTTCTCTGCCTGTCAATGAAAATATAAATTATTTAGGGTCTTCGAATGCTTCGTCACTTCGTCAGTTTTATGCCCTTGAAAAGAGGTTAGCTCGTCAACCAGAAATTTATCGTCAATATCGAGAATTCATGAGCGAATACATATCTCTAGGTAATATGACATTAATTAAGAATCCTGATATTATTACTAGCGTATATAGCTCAGAATTTGACCCTAAACATTTCCAAATGTAAAACAATCCGTTTTACCCGTGCAATCGCGCCCGCTAGTTCTGATTTTTTCCTGGATGGCTGTATTATTGATAATGTTGATACGTTTGTGGATCTAGGTATAACATTTACGTCGAACTTATCGTTCAATAAGCACATTGACATTTGCATTTCTAAAGCGAATTCCATGCTTGGGTTTATTAAAAGGTTTTCGAGGGATTTTCAAGATCCTTATTCTATTAAAATATTATATATTTCGTTTGTGCGTTCGTTGTTGGAATATGGTGCAGCAATTTGGAATCCGTTTTATGGTAACTGTTCAGACCGAATTGAAAGTGTTCAAAAGCGCTTTTTAAGGTTTGCTCTGAGAAGGTTGCGCAGAGATGAGAACCTACCCGCTTTTATACTTCCACCGTATCGTGGTAGATGTAAATTAATAAATATTGAGCCGCTCTTTATCCGCAGAATCGAAATTGGCGCGTTATTGGTTAGAGACTTGTTGATGTCTAAAATTGACTGTCCTGAGATTTTGGTATTGTACGATATATATACTCCGTTACGGACCCTTCGCGTTAGAGACTTCCAAATTAAGCTGCCTTACATTAGGCATAACTACGGTAAATGTGAGCCTATTTATCAATCTACTGTTTCTTTTAATAAAGTTCGATCGGCTTTCGATTTTAATCTGTCAAGGGAGGCATTTAAGAATTTGATGTCTAAAGTTCTTTTAACTTATTGGTAATTTTTCATGTTTGTTTTACTTTGCTTTTAGTATATATTGTTGTATTATTGAAAAATGTGTAACCAGATTGTATATAATTATAAAGTTGGTAAATAAATAAATAAATAAATAAAATAAATATATAATAAGGCATTTTATTTACCTCACCACTTCGTTATTAAAGCTAGTAGTACAACAACCCAATTACGAGTTGTATTTAATGGATCCTCAAACTCATCGTCCAAATTATCGCTTAATTGCCTGTTTAAAGGTCCTACTGTACAACACAGTTTATTGTCTATTGTTTTAAGATTTAGAAAGCATATCGTTGCTTTTACCGCTGACATCGCCAAAATGTATAGGCAAGTCATGATTGCTGAGGATCAACAGGATTTGCAACGTATATGGTGGAGTGATCATCCATTGGGCAACGTTAATTGTTATAAACTAGCTACGGTGACTTATGGAACAACAAGTGCTCCATTTCTAGCGACACGCACATTAATTCAATTAGCTTTAGATGAAATTAATTCTTTCCCAATAGCTTCGAAAATTTTGACGAATGATTTTTATGTGGATGACGTTCTGACGGGCTCTGATACAATTCATGATGCAGAGCATATAAAAGCTGAGTTACTAGAGCTACTAAAAAGGGGTGGATTTCAACTACGGAAGTTTTCTTCAAATGTACCAATTCTTTCGTTCCCTTCCGAATCATCGTCGAACATATCATTAGTACTTGGTCTCTCTTGGGATACTGTGCGTGATGAGTTCGAAATGAATTTTTCTAAGTTCTCTTTAGAATCAATTTGTACGAAGCGAAATATATTATCAGAGATTTGCCAATTATTTGATCCGTTAGGGTTGTGCTCCCCAATGATATTAACTGCGAAAATAATAATGCAAACCATTTGGATGCTTCACAATGTAGACTGGGATGACATCATTACACATCAAGTACGTGATGATTGGATAGAGTTCAAAGGACAGTTAATAACACTCAATCGAATTACTGTCCCACGATGTATTTTAGTACCAAAGTTAGAAGCAATACAGATACATGGTTTCTCAGATGCTTCCGAGAAAGGTTTCGGTTTTGTTTTGTATCTGCGAATCACAGATCAACAAAACAAGCATCATACGAGTTGCGCCACTTAAGAAGCAAACTATACCCCGATTAGAGCTATGTGCCGCTTTGCTCTTGGCACAAACGTTGTCTAAGGTAATTGAAAGTCTAAAAATGAAGTTTAACCACATTTATCTTTGGTCAGATTCTGAGATAACTCTACTTCGAATAAAATCTGAGCCTGCTAAATTTTCTTCGTTTGTAGCCAACAAAATCACGCAAATACAAGAACTTTCATTATTACATAGCTGGTGTCACGTACCGACATCACAAAATCCAGCTGACTTTGTCTCAAGAGGCTTAATGCCAGATGAATTTTTGAAACAGAGTCTGTGGTGGTCTGGTCCTTCATTTCTTTTTAAGGATCAATCTCATTGGCCGAAAAATCATAATCCAACAATTAGCCCAGATTTATTAAATATGGATCTTCGGAAAAATGTCTCAATATCAGTTTGCAATGCTGTGACGCCACCTTGGAACATATTTGATCGATATGCATCGTTTACTAAGCTTCTTCGAGTGACTGCTTATATTTTAAAATACATCAATAATATAAAACCTAAGACGATTGAAAATTACTGGTGAGCTCACAGCTACTGAACTAAATACTGCGAAAATCACTCTTGTAAAAATTGTTCAACAAAATGAATATCATAATGACATCCAACACCTGAAGAAATATGAATGTGTTCCAAATTCGAGCAATTTAAAATTATTAAATCCATTCCTGGACGAAATGGGAATTCTTCGTGTTGGTGGACGTCTTCGAAATTCGAAATTGAGCTACTCTAATAAATTTCCATTATTACTACCGGATAAGCATATATTTTCAACACTATTGGTTCGATCTGAACACATACGGCTTCTCCATTGTGGCGCTCAAACGCTCTTGTATGATTTGAGATCTAACTATTGGATTATAAGAGGTCGAAATTTATGCAGACAGGTTATAAATCGGTGTATTCATTGTTTCAGAAACAAACCAAAATTTACGCATCAGAAAATGGGTGACTTACCAATTGATCGCGTGACGCAATCAAGACCATTTTCTGTAGTTGGCATCGATTTCTGTGGTCCGTTCTTCGCAAAACCAAATATAAGATCAAAAACTATAACTAAAATATATATTTGTTTATTTATTTGCTTTGCAGTAAAGGCCATTCATCTAGAAATCGTTATGGATCTATATTCACAATCATTTCTGTCTTGCCTTCGTCGTTTTATAGCGAGACATGGTTGCTGTACTAAATTATACTCGGATAACGCTACAAACTTTATTGGATGCCGCACTGAATTAAAGGAATTGAGAAACTTATTTCTATCAGAGACTTTCCAGAATGAAACAAAAAGGTTTAGTGCGAGTAACCAAATCGAGTGGCTTACCATACCACCACGATCTCCCCATTTTGGTGGTTTATGGGAATGCGGTATAAAAATCGCTAAATGGCACATGAAACGAGTAATAGGGTTACGTTCAATGACACTTGAGGATTATTACACATTAGTTTGCCAGATTGAAGCTTGCCTCAACTCAAGGCCACTAAGCGCAATTTCTAATGATCCTACAGATTTTACAGCTCTCTCTCTCCTGGTCATTTTTTAATTGGTTGTCCATTATTAGCTCTTCCAGAACCATCAATGCTAGATTTGAACATTAATAGATTGTCTAGATATCAAATAATACAAGCAATGTTCCAAGCGTTTTGGAAACGTTGGCACGGTGAATACCTAACTGAACTTCAAAAACGTTATAAGTGGCAAAAATCCCCAAATAATATCTACAAAATAGGTTCGTTGGTTCTTGTGCATGAAGACAATATTCCACCTATAAATTGGATCTTGGGCAGAATAATAAATACACATCCAGGTTCTGATAATCGAATACGCGTCGTCACAGTCAAAACGGGGAAATCTATTTTTAAAAGATCAATTACTAAAATCAGTGTTCTGCCAGTTGAAATTGAAAATGACAATGCTTAGATTTTATTTGTTTTTTTTTTGTTTCTTTATTGACATTCAATTTGGTAAATGTACATTGTTTAATTTTATTTTGAAAATATTTTGGTTTGGTTTAATTGTGAATTTTATATTATTGTGAACAACTAATATGATTTCTTTCAGTGATGGTATACTGGTTTAATTTGAATTTGTATTATAAAAACCTTTACCAATTATGTATACTTCTCATTTATTATTATACTTCTTAATTATTACATAAAATTGAATTTGCATTATATAAAATCATTACAAATTTATAATTAGGAGTATTATGTTGAATTAGTTATTTCAAGGGCGCGGGTATGTTAACGCACCGATCATTATGAAGTCAGTACGGTGTGTAGCCCATAAGTATTATATTTATAATAATATTAGTCAATGAAATTGTTATGTACTTTAAGATCATAAAAAATATAAATATAAATTCCTTATATATTAACCTGAATATGTACAACTTTATGATTTAATGACAATTCCTATATGTATTTTATATTATGTATCATATTTTATCTAAAAAATAAAAATTGTAAAAATCTGTTGAGTTCAGTTCTTCATGCGCTTCAGCAACAATATATTATTCAAATTGTGTAAAATTATAAAATTATAATAAATATAAAGTAAATAAATAGTTCTGAAATTTATAATAATAAATTTAAACTTATAAAATATAAAGTTAATGAAAGCTGAGTGAGTTTTATTTACAAGTGCTTTTTATTTTTCTTCTATACTTAAATGAAAGATATCTCGTCATTACAAAATTATAAGTAACGATATCTTTCAAAGCTAATGAAATAAATTTTTAAGGATTAGGTAAATTTCCGAACAAGCTTAAATTAATTTTAAAAGAAAATGCACAACCAACGGCCAGACGACGGAGAAGAATTCCTACTGCTATTAAAGATAAAGTAGAAGCAGCATTAGACCAACTAGGGAAGAAAAACATAATAGAACGGACACATCTACCAAATGGGTTAGCAATATGGTAGTGGTTCAAAAACCAAACAGATCATTGAGGATATGTATGTTTAGATCCAAAAAATTTGAATAAGGCTATAAATCAAAATTTTTATGAAATACCTAAATTAGAAGGTCACACAGCTAAATTAACAGGCGCAACACTATTTACGGTTTTGGATACTAAAGATGGCTTGGATTGAATTGCAGGACGAATCGAAAAAATTTTGTGCGTTTAACTCATCGTTTGGGATTTATAATTTAAAACAATTACCTTTCGGAATTAATATAGCTCCGAAAACCTTTCAAAAGGTTAAATGAGGCACATTTTACACTCTAGAAAATGAGGGTTGCGTTGTGTAAAATTACCATGATATTAATTGTAATTTTTGGTGTAAATCTACGGTCGGAATGTAAAAATAAACCGGTAACTGTGTAATAGAAATGAAATGCACTAAAAAGAATGAAATTTCGCATGTTGTTGTATTATTCCCACCTGATATTAGTTTTGGTTTAAAATTACACCAAGAGGTATGTAAACTTTACATTTAAAGACGTAAATATACCTACATTACTGGCGTAATTAATACCAATACGTTTGTACATTTTACACTTAAAGTGGTAAATATACAATTCAGATGTAATTATACGTTTATTATAAATGTAAAACATTATTTTTTAACGGTGATTTTTTTCTTTTCTGTTAAACCTCGTTTTCCTTTTTTGTGAACATTCATTGTGTTGTAGTGATTGAATAAAAACGTGTTAAACAAGTGCAAAGTTAATTTTAATATTTATATAAATTAGAGCGTATATTTTACATATTGTGTATTAGTTTTTAGTGAATATTATTAAGTATGATATAATGTTTAAATGTATAAATTGTAATTTTGTGACAAATTTAATAAAACACTATAATAAACATTTGTACGAGCATAGAGGAAAAAAAAATATTCAATACAATTGTTTGGAACGAAATTGCAAAAAACAGTTTGTTAAGTACAGAAATTTTCAAGTAGGTACATTGTTTTAGGAGCCATTCATCATTAAAATCCGTGAATAGTGTAAATTTTAGTGTTTATAAATGAAGTGTAGTTACTTGTAATTTCAGATCAAAATTTTTAAAAAATATTACTTCACATTTGATAAAACACATTATTCTAAATAGTAAGATTTCTTGTCCTGTCGATAGGTGTTCAAAAATTTTCTCAAATGTTTCATCATTCAGATCTCATATTTTCCGAAAGCATAACGAAAATGTTGGTAGTTTGACATCCGGTGATCTAGATAAAGATGATCTGAGCGCCTCACAATATCGCAATCTGGAAAATAAACACGCTGATTTAAATGATTCTGTATCTGAAAGTAATAGAGCACATGACAATCCTTTCGAAACGCTATTTACAAAATTAAAATTTTGTTTTAGAGTTTCAGATGTCGCCCTAGAATTTGTATATAATGAAATTTATGTAATATTGCATCTCGCTAATGTAAAGCAAAACGAAGTTTTGAATAAACTAGATATATTAACAAAACACGAAAACGATCATTATATTAATTTTTTACTTGATGAAATAAAGCAATTTGGTTCCAAATTTAAACGAGTCAAAAACATAAAAAATAAAATACCTTACTTTAATCCAAGAAAGATAGTTTTAGGTATTGACAATTATCATAATGAATGTTTCTTTCACTATATACGCCAATCTTAGAAACAATTAAATCTTTAATATCCGATACCCAATTTTTAAAGCTCTTTCGAGAAGATAAAAAGGTGAACAAAAATGTGCTTCTTGATTACAATGATGGTTCTGTATACAAAGCAAATATATTCTTTTCATCTGGTCCTAAAAAACTTGAAATTATCCTTTTCCAAGATGCTTTTGAAACATGTAACCCATTGGGATCATCAAAAAAAAAGCATAAGTTAATTGGCGTATATATGATAATTGGGAACTTTAACGTAAAATATAGGTCACAAATTCAAAATATTCAGCTAGTTTTATTATGCAAAGAAAAATTTGTAAAGAATTTTGGAATAGATAAAGTCTTTCAGCCATTAATAGAGGACCTTATTGTTTTAGAAAAAGAAGGGGTGGATTATTTTGTTTGTTCAGATCAACAAATTAAAAAATATGTATGGTACTTTATTTGCAATGACGGGCGACAATTTAGGCAGTCATCAAATTGGAGGTTTTGTTGAAAATTTCAGTACAACCGAATTTTTTTGTCGTTGGTGCTATTTCACTCGGTCATCCCTGCGTAATTTTGATCTGCAGCTGGTACAAAGTCGAACTATTGAAAGCCATTCATTTGATGTTGCCGAGTCGAGATGTGGTGTTAAATCAGAGTATGTGTTAAACAAATTGCTAAACTTTCATGTTTGTAATCCAGGGCTTCCATCTTGTTTAGCCCATGACTTATTCGAAGGAATCATCCCGTATGATTTAATGTACATACATTTTAAAATATTGGTCTGACTCTGGTATTATATCCTTTGATAAAATAAATATTGTATTATCATTTTTAAGAAAAAAAGTTAAGCTATCTTTGTCTTTCCCAGTATGGTCAAAGTTCCGGGAAAAGCTTATGAAATTTGGCACATACTTGTGATGATGCCATTAATTTGATTAAATCACATTAAAAATTCGAATGACATGATATGGAAATTTTTTTCAACCATGATGGAAATGTGCCGATTAATATGTGCTTCGGAAATATCAAATTGTCAAGTAGATTTACTTTCACATTATATACATTTATATTATGAATATAGAAAAGATTGCTTTCCTAATCAGAAATTAAGACCCAAACATCATTTTGTTCAACATTACCCAGAATTAATCCGGAAATTTGGGCCCATTAAATGGTTGTGGACAATGGAATTTGAACAAACAAATAAATATTTTAAAACCACTGCTAGGATGGTAAGAAATTACCAAAATATAACTTCAACATTATCTGAACATCATCAATTAATGCAAGTAGGGCTTTTTGAAGATCGATATAGGTCTAGTGATGTTCTAAATCGATCTAACCAAATCTTTTTAACCTGATCTTTTAAATGATCGAAAAGTCAAACTGGTTAGTTAAAAAAGATTAGGTTAAATGAACGATTTGGTTCAATTCGCTTTATTGTTCATTCGCTCACTGGTTTTTCAATTTAGTCTATTCTCTTTATTAAACAAAATTTAAGTAGACAGCTATATCTCACTCTATATACGAATTGCTCATATTCCTATATTCTTCTCGTTCTTTTATTTCATTAACCAGATCGATTTATTTCTTTTTTTGAATGAGCAAGAACAGTGCAATATTATATCGATCCGAAACCAAATAGATATACAGTGAAATCTCCTTATTGACGATTGTAAAAGTAGAGAAAGCGCCTCTCGAGGACAATAGTTAAAATGATGCACCTGATAAAATGACATTTGTCACAAATGCGACGAAAGAAAATTTAGCAATGCGGTAATTAAAAATTGTTTTTATAGTCCGAACTTTGAATAATTTACAATTATTAGCAATCCGGTAAGTAAAAATTGTGTTTACAGTTCAAAATTGGAACTGTTTACAATAATTTCGAACGTCAAATTATCAGGTACCTTAGTTTAAAAATTTTCCACTAGGTGGTATCCGTGATGCTCCAATCGTCAATAACAAATACCGATTTAACGAAATTGACAATTCGCAACGAATTTCTTTTGCTAAAATGTAAATTTTTTTATGTGGAAATATACTGTGGCTAACCAAATGAGTTATAATGGGAAAAAATAAAAAACTTTACAGAAATATGTAACTAAATAAAATATATAAATACATTTCTCCGGTCCCTTTGGCTTCATTATAATGAGATTTCACTGTAGAACATATAAAAGTGTGTGTACTAAAAAGAGATTACGGAAATACTACGATAAAACAAAAAAAATCGCTATATACATACAATATTATATAGAACTAAGCAAAAGATTTTTTTAATGTAATATAATAAATATACTACAATTTATATATTTATAAACAAATATGAATGGCTTATTTTGGTTAAAAATTATCAAAAACTAGTATTAATACTATTTCATATTTGCACCACACACCACTAACTACAGATGTGAACATCGCGAAATAAAATAAACACAATATTTCCTCTCTCAAGAGCGTTTTGTTCTTATTGACGATTGGAGCATCAAGGATTCCACCTAGTGAAATATGTTTAAACTGAGCTACCTGATAATTTGACGTTCGAAATTGTTGTAAATAATTCCATTTTTGATCTGTAAACACAATTTTTACTTACTGGACTGCTAATAATTGTAAATAATTTCAATTTTGGACTATAAAAACAATTTTTAATTACCGCAATGCTGAATTTTCTTTCGTCGCATTTGTGACAAATGTCATTTTATCAGGTGCATCATTTTAACTATTGTCCTCGAGAGGCGCTTTCTTTACTTTTACAATCGTCAATTCGTTCAATTTGTTTTTGTTGATATTTTTTGAGCGATGAGTATATAGATTTGATTTGGTTAAAAAGGAACAGGTTAAAAGATCGAGTTAAAATAACCTGGTTAATGAGAAAAAAGATCGAATCGATCTAGGTTAGCAAATTAACCAGTTTCGAACATCACTATATAGGTCTTTTATTACTTCTGATGATATTTTAGATCTAACAAAATCCATGTTCAATATAAGTTTACCAAAGGATTTTTGTTTTGTAACCAAGAAAATAACATATTTCAATACAATTTACAAAGAAAATGATTTCGTTCTTATAAATTGTAATGAATTAGGAGATATTACCATTTTAAAAATTGACGCAATTTTTTTGGATCAAACATACCAAAATGCTATATTATATGGAAAAACTATTAAGATGTGGTATAACGAGAATTTAATTATTTTCGAAAGTTTTAGTGAAAGTGAAGGCTCCTATTCAATTTGCACACTTGAAAATATTCTTCTTAAAAAACCATTACATGTACTAAGAAAAAACAAGTTTTTTTTTCTCCTCCGTGTTCTTTCATTGATCAACATTTTCTGGATTAATTGATACATCAAGTTACACAATTTTTTAATAATAATTTTTTTTTATTTTTCAAAATCATAATTTTAAAAATAAGACAAAACTTAAACCTTATCTGCACCTAAACACAATATTAAAGAATTAAGAATAATATAAGATCTTTATCAAATTACTAAAAAGAAACAAATTTCCTTACACTGCTTTTAAGGGCGCAATATTTTGTCTTATAAGAACTTTAGAATTTTTCATGAAAACAAAATTAGAATATAATAATACTTTTTGAATTATATAAATTTAATTTGTAATAAATACACGGCGAGCCACTAATCTATAAATGGACAAAAAATATCCAGTAAAACTTTGGAGCAGTGATAGAATGCTGAAAAAAACTTTTTTTACGCTGCCCCTAATTCATGAGATAATACATAAAGGTAAATCAGAATCACAAATAAAAAAAATAAAAATATACATATTTAAAATATTTGTTATTACAGCGCACGATGTCGGTATGAAGGGCTCAAAGATTGTACTAGAAATGGATGGTTCAGAAATCTGCGATGATAAAATCCTACAATTTTACATTGAAGAAAAAAATATATTTATGCTCCTCGAAGACCAGAAAAATTGGACTCAACAAATGAACATTTCTACAAGTATGTTTACAGATAACACATTTTCCTCGGTTAATTCCCAGGCACAACTAAAGCAAATTGAACCGCAAATTAACGAATATATAATTGAATCACCACAAAAACAAGTCCAGCAATTAATAAATGAAGAAATAACGGAATATATAACATTAACAAGAAATTCCCCTTCAACTGTTGATGATTATGAAACCGACACACTAAGCATGTCCAGCACAGCTTTATCATCCACATCCTCCGCAAATTCTGCGTGTTTAATGCTATTTTCGAAATTTACCATTCCATGGAACAAATTTCCACCTGACATAACAGAAAAATTTGAAAGAAAAGAATACCTTGGAAAAAAATGAATTGTTTGGCAAACATACTCATTGATGACATGCGCCAAATATCATATTTTATTCCTATGTCTATTATACGAATTGTAGCACAAAAAGTTTCATCGAGATATCCGGATTCACTGTTTTTAAAAGATAAAGATCTAAATATTATGTCACCAATACCAGTGGTTTTAATAACCATAATGATAAATAGAAATTGTTTTCTAAATCGGCCACCTAAACGAGTGCTCGACAAGCTAGTTCCAACTGTGCCAGCAAAGGAACGAAAACAAGCATGTGTCCTAAAAGAAACCTGTGTTAATTGGCAATCATCAAATATCGCATTTGGAGAAACAAGCAATAGTATCGAATCGAAACAGAAATATTTACAAAATATTTTAACAAAAGTCAATCATCTGACGATCGAGAGACAATTAGACAATTTATGAATGACTGCTTTGCAATCCAAAGAGTTTTTTTAACAATCGAAACTCAATTCCAAATGTCGAAGAAATCAAAGAAAAATGGCCATTTATTTTTGAAAAGGAATTCGCTTTCTAGCATTTCCGACAACTGATGAATATTGATGCTTCAAAAATTATAACGGAATTCTACAAAAACCTGGAAAGAATGGCACATTTTTTTACCGACTCGAATAAAAAAAACATTAGCTCGTCTATCAAAGATAAAAGTGTCTCCAATATAATTATTTGCATCTTTTTATATTTTAACGAGGACTCATCTTTTATGTTTAAAAAATTTGAGTTAATTTTATTTTAACGTATACTATATTAAGAAACATTTTGTAATATATGTATACATATTGTTTTAATTTGGAACAACTTTGGATGCAGTTACAAACGCATGCCCAACCAATACTCCATGGTTTGCTGTTTTAGGTGAGCTACTATAAACATTAGGTACTCCATATTGAACAAAATATATTGAATATATCCATCTTCTTTCCATATTAATTATATCCATCTTGTAATTTTTGGTATATAAAATTATTAATCAGTATACGATATTTAATTGTACTTTAATATTCCAGAATGATCAACAGATGCTGAGTTTACAACTTCTTACGTGTTCTTCGAAAATATTGTCGTGGGAAAATTTGACAATGAAAGTATCATAAATTTATTGGCTTTAGCCATAACGTATTTTTATAATTTTAATGTAATATATCCCAAACAAGTTTCACAAACTTTAGAGTTCTGTTCTCAGTATTTTTTGCAACATTATGCAAATAATGTTAGAGGAAAAAAGAAACATATAAACAATATATAAAATATTAATAACTTAATCAATAAATTAAATAAATATTGAATATTTATGTTCAAATAAACAAAATAACGTAATTTTTTTAAATTTATTTTAATTAAAAATGTATTTATTTAAATGATAAAAGAATCTGAAATTTCAAAATAAAATTAGGAAATAATAGTTCTGATTATTACCTATACATATATGCGAATTAAGCAAATTATTGAATGTTCAAGAAGAACAGCTTAGTTTAAACATAGACATTCATACTAGATTTCTCATTTAATAGTAACTAAAGGAAAAAAACAAAAACTTCTGATAATTCCAATGTATCGTTGTGTTGTGTATTTTATAAGGCAATGATTTTAGAATGCGTTGCAAATATAATACGTATATGCAATACACCGATAATATTTGAATGGAAAATTTTTGTTTTTATTTTCTGTTTTTAGTCAAATGAGAGATCTATTATGATTGTCTATGGTTTAAATAAGAACAAATCAATTTCATAATTTTTATTTTATTTTATTACAAATATAAAATTTAATTAAAACTAAAAAAAATACATTTAAAAAAGGTTAGAAAGAATAAGAAACTTTTATTTTCTAATTGATAATTAATGTGAATTTTACAATATTTGTTTCTAATTAATAATTAATGTGAATTTTATAATAACAATATTTAAAATTTAAGTATAAATAAAAAATATGTGCAAGTTTATTTTATTTTATTTATTACAGAACGAAATAAGAATTCCCTCTAGTTAAATCAGTTCATTTTGCAAATAAAATTAACATTTCATTATTTGATTTAATTTTATATTTTATTCAAAACTTGAAATAGTTTTTAATTTTCTTTATTGTGATATTTTTTGTATTTTATTTTATTTTAAAAATACTAGTTTCGAGCTTCGCTCTTTGTCAATTTTTTGCAAACTACTAAAAATTATTTGTGTTGTTTGTTGTTTTTCGATGCTTTTCCTGGTTGTTGTTCTATTTCATTTTTGCTACCCTATCGTACAATCTATTTGTTTTTGTATTTAGTTTTTCATTTAAAATCAGTGTGTTGTTGCGTTGTTTATAAATTTCCAACTCTTCGTACCGGTCCATTATATTTCCCTTTTGTAGCCTGTGTAATATGATTAAATTGCTGTGAATATCAGTGTATGAGTGATTCTCGTCCGTTAAGTGTTGTGCATAACTAGATTTAAAAATATCTTTTGATCGGGTTTGTTTAAGCTCATCTGTGTGTTCTTTAAATCTTACCGTGAATGAACGCCCAGTTTGGCCGATATAGAATTTTGAACAATCATTACAAATTAATTTGTATATACCACTATCTTGTGGTTGTGTTTGTTCCTGTATTTTAATTTTTTGTTGAATTTTATTGCTGGTTTTGAACGCGATGTTGTATTCATATCTTTGTAAAATGGTTTTCATAATATTGCAGGTAGTTTGGTTGTATTCGATGGTGACATATTGTCCTACAAGGAGGAGGTGAGGGTACTAATTTTAACACTAATGTATTTCCCCCGTGGAATAATTCAATTTTGATCTCTATCATTTTTTTGGTAGAGTGCTTATTTTCCGAGATATTTAATCCGAGATAAAAATTGAATATCGTCAATTACAGCGCCATCTAACATGAATCGAAAAAAATGTTTCAGTCAAATCCTACGTATTTTTAGCCGTAGAATCCGAATCTGCAATAAAAAATAGGGGTTCCTATCTTAGTTTCAAAGTTACCCCGCGCCCCACCTACAAAGCGGGGGGTGGGGGACTATTTTTTTGCACTAATGTATTTCCCCCGCGGTATGATTAAATTTTGATTATGGACATTTTTTCCGTAGAGTGGCTATTTTTCGAGATATTTGATCGTCTCAGTTTAAAAGAAACACCCGGTATAATGGATACCCGGAAAATATGATCTACAATTTAAATGCCAAAATTAAAAACAAATTATATTTACAAAATTTATCAACTCTATCTACTGAAGATAAAACCAGAAAACAATATGTCACCATCGAATACAACCAAACTACCTGCAATATTATGAAAACCATTTTACAAAGATATGAATACAACATCGCGTTCAAAACCAGCAATAAAATTCAACAAAAAATTAAAATACAGGAACAAACACAACCACAAGATAGTGGTATATACAAATTAATTTGTAATGATTGTTCAAAATTCTATATCGGCCAAACTGGGCGTTCATTCACGGTAAGATTTAAAGAACACACAGATGAGCTTAAACAAACCCGATCAAAAGATATTTTTAAATCTAGTTATGCACAACACTTAACGGACGAGAATCACTCATACACTGATATTCACAGCAATTTAATCATATTACACAGGCTACAAAAGGGAAATATAATGGATCGGTACGAAGAGTTGGAAATTTATAAACAACGCAACAACACACTGATTTTAAATGAAAAACTAAATACAAAAACAAATAGATTGTACGATAGGGTAGCAAAAATGAAATAGAACAACAACCAGGAAAAGCATCGAAAAACAACAAACAACACAAATAATTTTTAGTAGTTTGCAAAAAATTGACAAAGAGCGAAGCTCGAAACTAGTATTTTTAAAATAAAATAAAATACAAAAAATATCACAATAAAGAAAATTAAAAACTATTTCAAGTTTTGAATAAAATATAAAATTAAATCAAATAATTTAAGTGTGATATAAGCCACGGCCACCACAAATAATAATGTATTTACATTATTACGGAATTTATAACATTTCATGTCTTAACTGTATTTAAATGCTAATGTGAATTTAGAACATTCGTCTTAAATTTACACTTAAATTAAACCATTGGTCGTAAAGAAGTTTACATCTTACTGAGTATTTTCACAATAAATTTTATGTGTAATTGCTTAAATTTACATCATTTAACTGAAAATTAAGCCAAAATTTAAACCATTAGTCGTAAATTATGGAAGAAAATTACGCTTTTTTCTCGTACAATTACCCTTTTTTGAAATAATTTATTTTACACAAAAATAAGTAATTAAGTCGGATTACTCTTGGAGAGTAAATATAACATTATAATCGATGGCAATAGAATATAGAATACCATCATTTATCGGGGTAATTTTACATTAAAAATTTTTAGAGTGTACTTATATAGATGATGTATTGGTAACTGGCCAACATGAAAAGGAACATGATCACTATTTAGAGCAAGTGGTAGCGAGAGCCAAAAGATTGGGTATTACATTTAATCCTGTTACATCACAAGGTGCAACATAAAGTGAAAGTAGTAACATTGATAGGTCATATGTTTGGAAAATGTGGAATAAGTTGTGACCCAATCCGGATCAAAACCATCACGGAAATGAAAAATCCAACATCTAAGATCGAGTTACAGAGATTCTTAGGTATGGTCAATTATTTAAGATGTTACATACCTAATTTGGCCGAGATAACTAAACCACTACGTCAGTTATTAAAGAAAAATGATGAATTTAGTTGGTTTCATGAACATGAGAAGTGCATGAAAATATTAAAAGAATTAATTACTGGGGCACCTATTTTACCATCATTTGATGTCACCAACGAGATTTTGATACAAACTTATGTAAGTATGCATGGTGTAGGGTGCGTTCTACTACAAGAACAAAAGCCTGTAGCGTATGCCTCAAGAAGCCTAAATGACACAGAGAAAACATACGCTTAGATAGATAAAGAATTTCTGGCGATAATTTATGCATGAGTAAAACCTCTTGTTGGTTTAACGAAGAACGAGATACACAAGGTAAATTCATCAAGGTTACAGCGCATGAAATTGAAGTTGTGCAAATATGATTTAGTAGTGAGATAAAACCTCGGAAAGGAATTTCCGACTGTTTATCACATAGCTATTTAACGGATGAACCTGCAAGGGAATTCCAGGAGTTTGAAGAAATAATTCATACGATTAATGTGTCAGACGAAAAGAAAAAAAATTGATTAAAGAAACGGTGAAGGATTTAATTTTGTCGAATTTATTGACTGTGCATAAAGCTGGTTGGCCGAATTAAAAAAATAAACTTGTAGATGCGATAAAACCATTTTGGAAATTTAAAGATAACATTTATTGTGAATGAAGGACTAGTTTTTCTAGGTGAAAGGGTAATCGTATGATACGATTCGTATCGTCCAATTTAAGCTCACGAAGGAATAACGAAAACCAAACAGAGGGCTAGAAAAATAATATATTGGACAAGAATTGTTACAATTTGTGAAAAATATCAAAATTCAAATACCAAGGACCCATTAATTTCACACGAAATTCCAGATCTGGCATTTAATAAAATTGCTTGTGATATTATGCAAGTCGGAAGTGATGACTGTTTAGTCATTGCTATTCAAAATGGATTGAGTTTATTGAAAAAATAAACAAGCTTCGGAAGTTATCAACAATTTGAAAACTATATTAACTATCAATGGTGACATTCACATCCGGTGGCGAATTTAGGGGATTCACCAAGCCAATTTCATTTCAGACGTCGAACACGCACCAAAGTACCAATAAAAGAGAATATGCTTAAACCTAAAATAGAAATAAATTTCTTAGAGAAAATAAAATCGAACCAGATGAAGTCAAAAACTTATTACGATCGACGAACAAAGATAGGATAAAATTTTCAAGAGGGACACCTGTACCACCATCGGCCCACAAAAAACGTGGCGCCTCTTGCGGCGCTTTAAAAGTGAATATGTTGGCAAAATACTTCGCTAACTACTTTAACATGTTGCAGTCGTATTGTATTAAATTTAATTTATTTCTATAAAATTTAACATTATCAATCAAATGAAACCAATTCAAAAATGAAATAAAGAATTTTTTTTTTATTTTTGAAGCTCAAAGCCGACTCTGATATTAAAAGTACTTTACAAATAATTCGAGAAATAAAAGAACATAATATTGGAAGTGTATTCCAAAAAATTAAAGCTTCCATGTTTGGTGTAACCGGCTAATTCCGGGACACTTACCTTAGGTATGGTCGTGCACTCTAAATCAATCATTTGATATATCGATATCAAATTTAAATTTTTAATCAGTTCAATCAACTTTTCGCAATGAGTCTTGTTTACAAATTAAGTTTATAGAAAAATAAATTAAAATTCAATAAAAATGGGAAAAGCCCCAAAAAAAAAAGTAAATCAATCATCAACCAATCAATTTTTTGGCTGATGAAGTGTACCGGTTTGTTTATTTTTGTTCCATCTCAAGGTTATTTTGTTTGTAAAACATTTTTGTTGTCTCTAATAAGCAGATTAGTCAAATCATTTACAATAAATTGAGCGGAAACTACTTTGATATTAAATTTCGGTATAACTCTAAACGAAAACTAGACATAACTTTACACACCATTTAGTGGTAACTATTTTACAAAATTAATTAATGATGAAGTGATATTTATATTTTTGCCACATTCTGAATATGTGTTTCATTTAATAAATTTCTTTTCGATCCCACAATTGTTATTACAACATTCTATTAAAAAACACTTACACGTTCAACCAGTACGTAAATTTTGTTCGCAAACCGAGACACGAGAATTGAGAATTTTGTATTCGTACACGATGTATAGTATACATTTTTGTGGTTGTGTTCTATTATTTTTGTTTGTTGTATCTGTGCGTTTTTTAGGACAGTAAGCATCAAAAACAATTAAATCGGGTGAATCGGTTGAATTTTTTGGTGCTTATGTTCGTTTCTCTTCTCGTGTTTTATACTTCTCTCTTGCTTTTGAGTTGAGATTTGTCATTCTACAAACAAAATAATTTTTGAGAGACTTGATTTGTTGTTGTTTTTGATTATGGAGTAACATTTTTTTTGTTTTTGAGTGAAAGGATAAATAATTTTTCGTGTTTGTTATTGAAAAAAACATTTAAATAAAATATTTTCGGTTGTTTAATGATTTTTAACATACAAGCACTTTTAACAGACAGAAGAAAATTAAATGACGTCAATTTCATAAAAACTAAACAACACTCACGTGGCCACTAATATACACACAATCTACCACTACTAAAAATTTGCGGTTATTCTACTCTCAATTCTCGGTTTGCGAACAAAATTTAGGTACAGGATATCGATTTTGGTCGCAAAATGAGGATTGAGTATTGAGAATTTTCTAACCAAAACCGAAATCCTAGACATACACTTATTTTATAAAACTTAGATACAATTACCTTGACAATTATGATGTGTTGTATTGCACTGATTGGTTTGTGTAAAACATGAATGGGAATTAATATGTACAAAAACAATAATTGAAGCAATCAATATTGTTTGCTGAAAGCCCTTCATTTCAAATAAGCTTTATAAACTTTGTTTCACTTTGTTTGATATTTTTTTCTAAGCACTCTATAAAAATCCTATCAACTGATCACACTTGCAGATATATAAAAACTGTTATAAAGGTAGCTTTGCAAACTACTCGAGGAACAATATTCTTTGATAAATTATATAATTTATGCGGGTTTTTCTGGATAATTTACTTTGTTCAGTTAACTAGTTTCTCAAAAAAACCCACAGAATTATGTAATTATACCTAATTCTATAGAGTATTAAGAAAGAAGTAAGAATAATATCGTTGTTTGGCAAAGGCAAATAAAACTCATCACGTTTTTATTAACAATTATTTGCTGCGATGACGCGCCCTTGTGATGGGAATCACCGTATGTAGAGCGGCATAACTAAAAATAAACGAAACCAATTTTTGAATAACATATTACTTATAATTACCAAAGCTGTTCCATTAGTATATTTGATTAACTTATTTATCCTAAAAATTAGAATATACCTATACCCCATTATGTTTAGTAAATTTATTAAATTCTTTACTCCAAATTATGTAAACACTACCATTTATGTAAACTCAAAACAAAACAAAAATATCAATCAAAATTTTAATTGTAATAGGTTAGTAGTAATAAGAGTGTGATCAATTCAAATTTAGTGCTAATATCATAATTGGCGCGGTAAACCCCTAACAGTAGGAAAAAAATTATAAGGGAAGGAACCCTGAATTCAAATACACAATGGTTAACACCACGGAAAACAACGCTACGGTGCAGGGAATCGGAAGCCCAGTATCGGTGGCTCTCGGGAGTGAGCAAGCGGGCTCCCAGTGGCCGAGATCCAGTGACCGCAGTAGTGTAGTGCTGCAACGCTTGGTTACTACATCATATACATCTACAAGTAATATCTCCACTTTTACGAATTTGAACAATCCTTTCCAAATCAGTACTTCAACAACAAGAACGCCTACAAAATCGTCCGTCGCAAGTACTATCCATCGATCAACTTCAACAAATTCATTATCGAATATGGAGCCAGAAACGGTAAATGACCTGATGAATATACCCCCTGGAAAGCACAGCAGCGACTCTAGCCTTATATAAGCATTAAACATAATGTACATATGATACGAACTGGCATCGATCAATATATTGCTGTAAAACGGAAAAGAGATAGCCCAAAACATGAAAAACTACTGGCAAATAAGGAACTAAATGTCGAAAAATTACCGCTAAAAAACGATTTGAAATATTCGCCGATAAGGATGTGGAAGAGAGCGAACCTGAAAATGCAAATATTGAAGAACAGGCAAATCAAAAATACAAGCCACCTTCAATCTATTTGCGTGAAGCTGATACACACAAGGTGGTGCAAGAACTTAAATCAAGCATGTTGACAAATGGAAAAGAATTTCAAGTATCAAATTTACTTCATGACATAATATACGAAGTAAAAATTCAAACACACGAGGTCAACGACTATAGAGAAATCATTAATTATTACGATACACACAATAGAAACTGTTACACATACCGTTTGAAGTCTTCAAAGGGTCTTTCAGGCATCGATGTCCAAGTTCGCAGGCAACTGAAATTCAGTCCGCACTTGTTGAAGATGGATTCAAAATACTGTTGTGGACTGTATAGATTTGTACTTAAATGAACACTTCACAAAATGAAACCCGTTTATTTAATTCAATTGGTTTTAATTTATTACAAATAGGGTTATCTTTATCAGAATGTTTCTCATCTCACATCAATGGTAACAATGATCACAAAATATAAAGTAGCCGCACAAGTTAATAAGGCCCAAATCGATAAACGCAAATTAATTCGCAACTACGACTATATTGTCTGTTTTTGGTATTTTTGAACCACATTAAAGTGTCGATTTTAAGTTGTAGTTGCGATTGTAGTCATGTATATCGGTGACTAAAACAGTCCTTACAAATGACGTTTAATACCGAATTTTTTCGGAAATAGATAGCTAGATTGCTGTTTGTTTTTTATTTATATGTATACATATTAGTAGCGTCGTTGTCAAATACAAGTTATTTGTATATCATAAGTGTGTTTCGTGTATTTTTTAAAATAATTTTTATTTTATAAAATAAAAGTTTTAGAAGTGTAAAAATTAAAGAAAATTGTAAAACCTATGGATCAATTGGAAATGTTATCGTCCTCCTCATCTAATGATTCGGATTATTTTTTGGAGAACATCAAATATAAAACTGAACGAGGATTTCAAAAAAGGATTGACGAAAATTATTATTCAGATATAGAGTTCAAGAAGAGGTTTCGATTTTCCAAACAAAATTTTGGATTTTTGGTAAAGTTGGTGGAGAAAGACCTGTCTAACGTCGATAATCGAGGATTTCCGTTATCAATACGACAAAAAATTCTGCTTGCACTACGGTATTATGCTACAGGATGTTTCCAAATGGTTTCTGGTGATTTGATGGGGGTTACTCAATCAACGGCATGTGTAACCATACACGAAGTAACGAGAGCCTTTGCTGGACTATCCAGACAGTTTATAAAAATGCCCAAAACTGAAGCCGAGCGAACTAAATCACAGCAACAATTTTACTTAAAAAAAAAAATTCCACGATGTATAGGCTGCATAGATGGCTGTCAAATTCCTATCAAATCACCAGGAGGCGAAACAGCGGAAGTATTTCGAAACCGTAAGGGGTATTTTTCCGTAAATGTCCAGGCTGTATGTGACGTCGAGTGTAAATTTATCAATTTAGTTGCTAGGTGAGATAAAAAAAGACTAGCGTTTTTATTATTGTATGGGATATATTAATCAAACAAAGTTTTAAATTTCAGGTGGCACGGATCAGCGCACGATATGACCATCTATAATTTTTCGAAATTAAAAAGGCAATTTGAAGCTGGAGAATTTGGTAATAGCTTACTAATTGGAGATGGTGGATATGGTTGTTACAATAAAGCAATATGTTCAACTCGGGCCTGTATTGAGCGCACATTCGGGATGTGGAAGCGAAGGTTTTCTGTATTAGCGAAAGGTAAATATATATAAATTGAAAATATCATCTGGTTTTAATTTGTTTTAATTTTTAGCGTCACAAATTCGACTTAGCAATTTACTGCCTGTGATTGTTGCTACAGCTGTGCTCCATAACATTGCGATAGATTTGGGAGATGAATTTATGGATGATGATGATTATGTGACAATCAACCAAAATGTCCCAAATATTCCACCTAATCCGGCAGAATGTAGTGTAGATACTAACGTCAGGAGGCAAATTACACAAACTTTTTGATTAATAAAATATCAAATAATAATAAAATTAAAAACCAGATCGGATTAAGAGGCAAATTCAACCGATGTCGTTTTTGTCCGGTGTTAAGGCTCTATGAAACGCCTGCCTTCCAAACAAAATGTTCGTGTTACGATATTACATTTTTAATATGAATGAATTGGAATGAAAATGAAATATAATAATAATACAAATAAATAAACTCTTTTAGGGTAAAATTCATTTATTTCTATACATTTTTAATTTTCTCGCTTCATTTATTTCAATAATTCATTAATTTAATTTTTTATTTTATTATATTTAAAAAATCAGTCGCTGTCATCATTTGTTGTTGGGCACATACTTTTATAATAAAGGTACTGGGCTCTCGCCGCTTTTTGTTTAATTTTAGTGAGTTTAATTTTTTCTTCTAGAGCTTCCAATTGCTTTTCTTTAATTTTATTTTCATTTGGTTTACTGCGCCTACGGTTTGTAGTTCTCGGAAAATTTGCTGTTGAATTATTGATTGGCGGATTGTTGTTTTGCGGTGCTGATACTGTAAGGGAAGTGTTTTGAATATCTTGTGGTGTAGTCGTTGAGCTACTCGATAAATTGTTGTATACAGGAATAGGAATTTCTTCAGAGTTTAAATTATTTTGACTGAAGTTACGAGGTGTGTTTGATTCGTTTAAATCCAAATATTCTGCATCAAATTGGGAACTCAATACTTCCTAGAATAAACAGATCTTTCTCAAATACGGTTACCCATAGAATAAAATAGTTACTTACATCGTCGCTGCCATCATCGTCAAACGGGTTACATTGTGGTGTAATAGTCGGTGCTATTAAGTTATAAAGCAGACCATTTGACTCATCTAAGGCTACTAAGCTTGGACCGCCACCCGTGCCAAATGTTTGTGTCTTATTAAAAGCTATTGTTTTCCGGAGCTTCCCTTTCATGTTCATATAAGCGGCTTTTATTTGTTGGGTGGTTTTCTCACCCGTAATACTCTGGGCATTGTATTGATGGCATATTTTCACCCAACAATCTTTTTTTACACTATTTGAGATAGAATCGGTTTTTTTATTTTCTATTGTATCTTTGAATTTTGTTATTATTTCTAGTAGCTTTTCCTTGTCGTCTTCACTTAACCGACTCATCATTAAATTTATCACGTAATTTATTTATTTAGTTTTAATTACTTTTTTTAATTTATAAAATTATTATATTTGATTTTGCCAAAGTATAGTACTATTCAAATCTCGCTGGAATTTTGACAGTTATAGCGCAGAAAAAATTCATGACTTCCTTAGTTCCTGCCAAAATTTTACTATTGCCAAAAATATACCAAAAATAGGCGGCTGCGTTGACTTTGGACTTTAAAAAAGTAAAGTCGTTTAGTAACTTTAAAGTTTTGTAATTTAGTTTTATTTGATTAACTGTGACACTTTTTACAGAAATATTTTGAAACTGTTATAAAATAAAATATTTTTAAGTGATAATTATTTAAAATAAAACGTAAATTTTTTAAAGTCCAAAGACAACGCAGCCGGTATGAAAAGCACTTTACTTGTCAGAAAATTAAAAAAAAATATTTTTTTATGTTAGTAGCCCGTGTTCGAAAAACTATACTTTTATTTGCATTTAAAAATTCCATCTCAACTAAATTCGCTGTTTTAATTACGTCTAAAAATATGGATTTCGGAATTCAATTCCGAAAAAACTGTAACTGCAACTAAAAGTTGTAGTTGCCTCTGTCGATTTGGACCTAAGCTACAACAAAGCATCTATGTATTGTATATGTATTACGGTGGCAATCGATTATTGGTTCGTTTTGATTATCTACAGTTAAATCGCGGTAATTTCGAGTTTAGATTGTAATGGTATAAATTATTCGGAGTAAAATAAATTGCTTTGTGGTAACTTCCCATCAATAGATGGCGCGCGGCACCTATACCGATTTTACAATAAACTTTGGTATATGGTGTTTTACTGTATAGTGAACATAAACAAATGTCCAATATTGACAGAAAAATATGTTTGGAATAAATAATAATTACAAAAGATGAGTATAAATTAAATTACATATGAACAATTATCTAATAATTTATTGTTTTAGGACGATCGATGCTTCATCTTTGGATTCCCGTGATCTGTTCCAAACATACCGCCGACGTTGAACCGTTCGGTTCAATATACTGGTAGTAGTACGAGTTTAAGTATCGGTCGTTTGAAGTACCCAGATTTGGTTCGTATTGTCACGACTCGACAACTCCGTCTTTACCTGGATGTAATTCCGTGATTCGTCCAAGTGGCCAATGTGTTGGTGCCACATTATCTTCACGCATTAATACGATGTCATTAATCGCCAAGTTTTTATGTTTATGTTGCCATTTGGAACGGTTATGTAGCGATGTCAAATACTCCTTATGCCACCGAGCCCAAAAATGCTGCATCAACTGTTGAATAAGCTGCCAACGTGATAGTCTATTTTGCTGAACTGGTTTGTAATCTGGATCGGGAAGCATTGTCAACGGTTGCCCAATGATAAAATGTGCTGGCGTTAAAGCATCCTCTTCATTTGGTGACAATAAACATAACGGACGCGAGTTTAGAATGGCCTCGACTTGCGTCAGGAAGGTGGTCATTTCTTCGAAGTTTAATGTTGTGTTACCAAGTACCCGCCGATGTGGTACTTCGTTGACTTAACAGCTACCTCCCAGAGGCCGCCAAAACTGGGGGCTGATGGTGGAATAAGGTGCCATTTGTTGTTAAAATCTAATAAAAAATTTGAAATAGAATTATTATATGGTTTTGATTTGATTAATTTTTGAATTTCAGCAAAGGCATTTTTAGCACCAACAAAGTTGGTGCTGTTATCGCTGAAAATATCGGCGCTTACGCCTCTTCGGGACATAAAGCGTTTAAGAGTGGCAATGAATGCATCTGTGGTTAAATCGCTAACCAACTCTAGGTGGACGGCTTTGCTACTGAGACACACGAAAATTGCAATGTACCCCTTATGTGGAATGTTCTTTCGTCCGGTACATGATTTTAACCAGATAGGCCCAGTATAGTCAACTCCGGTTTGATGAAATGTATATTTAAAGTTGACCCGCTCTGATGGTAGGTCGCCCATTAGCTGGTTATTTTTAGCCGCTCGATATCTCGTACACGGAATGCATTTTCGAATGCGTTGGCGGACGACACTCTTACAATTGACAATCCAATATTTTTGTCGGATTGTTGTTATCAGTAATGATTGGGAAGCATGAAAATATTTGGTAGGAGTTTCATCAATTATACGTTGCGTAATGAGATGTTCAGCTGGGAGGATGATTGGAAACTTTGTGTCGTACTGTATGTTTGCGTTTCGAATCCGGCTTCCAACCCTCAAAAGTCCTGCTTTATCCAGAAAAGGATTTAATAAAACTATTTTACTCGAGTTTGATATGAGTTTGCTGCTTGTTAAACGTTGAATTTCGACAGCGAAAGATTCATTCTGGACCCACCTAAAAATAAGCTCTGATGCAGTTTTAAAATCGATCGGCGATAAACGGTCGTTTCGGGCTTCATTGTACTTGCTTCTTTTTATATTGTAGATAAATTGACGCAAACGGGCGACGATTCGTACTAACTTGGAAAACTGAGAATATTTTTCAGCGAGTTCATCGAAAAAATCGTTCTTAACACCTGCAACATATTCGTTCACGGTAGAGATTCTCCTTTCAGATTTATTGGGCACACGCTGTAAATTTCTTCACCTTCAACAAGCCACGAAGGTCCTTTCCACCACAGCTTAAAATCGACTAAAACAGAAGGTAAAATACCACGGCTAGCGCAATCAGCCGGATTCTCCTTGGTTGGTACGTAACGCCAGTTTGATCTGGTTGTGTTGTCTAAAATCTCGGCGGTTCGGTTTGCTACATATGGTTTCCAAGACCGAGGAGGGGATGAAAGCCACCATAACACACTGGCGGAGTCAGTCCACAAATATATACGAATCTTTGGACATTGGAGGGATGCTACAACAGTTTTCATCAACTTCGTCAAAAGGAGAGCAGCACACAACTCTAAACGAGGAATCTATATGGGCTTGATCGGTGTCACTTTAGTTTTGGCGGTAACAATGTTGGTTACTAAGTTTCCGTTTATATCTCTGCATCTGGTGTAAATCACTGCCGAATATGCTGTTTCCGATGCGTCTGAAAATCCGTGTAATTGGTAATCTAACGTGTTAATGTGTAGCCATCGTGGTATCGAAATTCGTTCTATATGCTTAAACTCCGATCTAAGAGCAGTCCATCTTTTGGAGATATTGGCCGGTAACGGATCATCCCATTGCAAGTTTAGTAACCACAACGACTGAAATAGAGTTTTGACCATAATCGTGGATCGTGACAGCCAACCAATGGGATCAAAAATCTTCGAGGCTTCCGATAACATTTCCCTCTTCGTTGTTGCTAGGTTTGGATCAATCAGAACCTTGAAATGAAAATTGTCTGTCTTTGGATTCCACTCTAGCCCTAGCAATTTTACGGATTGTTTCCCCTCGTGAATTTCAAATGATAGCGGTTCTTGATTCTCCGATGGGATCGAGTTTAGTAATTGCGGACAATTTGACGTCCATTTTCAAAGACGGAATCCCGCAGAAGCCAATATTTCAATAATTTGGTCTTTCAATGTATTAGCTTCTTGTCCCGTGTTTGATCCGGACATAACGTCATCGATGTACACATCTTCTTGAATAATTCTTGAGGCGCTAGGATAACGATTCTGGTATTCATCACGCAGTTCCATACGTTACGGTTAAGAGACGGTAATGCTGTATTGGAGATAGTACCTTTTCACGCCAAACAATTCGTTGGTAGTCAGTATCACTTTGATTGACACGGATTTGGCGGTACATTTTCTCTATATCCGCTGCGAATACAATACAATGTCTCCTGAATCGCATTAAAATTGAATATAATGAATGTTGCACCGTTGGTCCTACCAGCAAAGTGTCGTTCAAGGATTGATTTTGCTCGTTGATTTTGCGGAGGCATCAAACACTAGTCGTAACTTGGTAGTAGTGGTTGACTGTTTTATTACGGCATGGTGTGGTAAATAAAACGATTTATTATCATCGACCGGAATTTCCTCAGGTGGTATAGGTTTCATATGACCTAGTGATATATATTCTCGCATGAATGATACATATGGGTCTTTCATTGTAGTCTCTCTTTGCAATTTATTTTCCATATTGAGGAACCGTCGTATAGCCGTATTCACTGAATTTCCCAGCACTCCTCTGGTGGGTTTGAATGGTAGACTAACCATAAATCTGCCATTTGATGATCGTTGGAGGGTTTGTTCAAAATGGTTTTCGCATAACTGTTCTTCCTCTTCTTCGCTTTCCCAGAATTTTTGTAACGAAGAATTAATGTCTATATGTCGGAGAGCATGGTAACATTAGAAAAACAACTCTGATTATCTTCGGTAATATTGCCAACTACGACCCATCCGAATATACTACTCTGAGCAATCGGTGATCCAGAACTCCCGGATATTTTGCCATCGGTAATAACATCGAAGAAGTGTTCTGCGCCGATTAATACGTCAATAGTGCTTGTTGGGTTATAATTGGGGTCAGCAAGATTCAGCGATTTTAAGTGATCCCAATCCTTTCGAGGTATGCTAGTTGATGGTAATGGCATTGCTATTTTCGGTAATACAAGAGCTTGGATGGTTAGGTGGTATTTTGGTTCGAATCTAGAACAGATATCCAAGCTGGAAGCTCGTTTGGCGGTTCCTGCGGTTGACGAGCCGACTCCGGTAATCTTTACGTTTGCTCTTCGTGTTGGCAACGCAAGTCGTTTAATGCATGCTTCGGTCACAAATGAAGTCTGAGAACCTGAGTCCAACAACACTCGGCAGGTTTGTATATCACCAACTGCATTTTTGACATAGACAAGAGCCGTAGGTAAGAGTGCTTGACTATAATGGGAGTTTGGTTCAGTTGGTAGAGTTGCTTCGTAGGTGTTGGTGCTTCGTTGGGGTGAGTAATGGCTGTCAGGTTGAACTTGGTTGGTTGATACAACTTGGGTTGATGTTGATTGGGTTAGTGGTGATGTGCGGATTGCACTTGATGCTATGTTGAGAGATGAGTTTGTTACGCGTGGTGATGATATATTGATTGACGGATTAGGTGAAATGTTGAGTGAAGTTCCTTGTTCGATTGGTATTGTGTTGATTGAAGAAACATTTGCTGGTGGCGGTGATGCGGTAAATGGTGCTGTGCTCGGGGTTAAATTTGCTGTGTTAACTGAATGAATGGAAGTGCTTGGATCAAGAGTACTCGGTAAATGAAGAAGACTATTGTGACGCTTTCTGCAAGTTTGGCATGATTTTTTTGAACGACATACTTTTACCATATGATTATCGCTTAAACAATTGTAGCAGCGTGAATTTTTCTGGATGTATGAACGTCTTTCTGCTATACTCATATTATTGAATTTAGGACAGTGGTATAACATGTGTTCGACCTTACACAACGGACAGTTTAAAGTGTAAGTTGGTGTCGCAGCATGTGCTCGCCTGACACTAGAAACTATTTGAGGTGCGGGTTTACACATAACGTCACGTATTCCCTCCAGGGTATCTGCTCGCGTTAGAAGGCAATCAATGAGATCCTGAAAACTTGGGTGGTCGATTTTAGATACTTCATGTTGCCAAAACTGACGGCTTTCATCATCTAATTTATTTAGAATGATGTAAATTAACCAAGGATCTCTTGACTCACCCTGGGGTCCGATCGCTTTGAGTCCTCTAATGATTTCATCGGTGGTGTTGGCTAACTTTCGTATATTTATCGCGTTAATTCGAGTAACAGCTGGGATATGAAAAAATGTGTCGATGTAACTATTTATCGTTGCTTTCTTTTTGTCGTATCGTTTACTTAGTATGTGGTAAGCCTCAATATAATTTGCATCTGTTACGCTTAGGTGCCGAATTAGACCCAGTGGTTCTCCTTTCAATAAACTTTTTAAATACTGAAGTTTTTGAGCTGCAGAAATCGATGTTTTCTCATGTACAAAGCTATTATACAGATCAAAAAACTTTGCCACTCTTGGTAGTCACCTTGGAACACTGGGATATGCAGTCTTGGTAATTTTGTTTCCATTACACCTGATTGGAACGAAACGTCACCGTGCATCGTGTTATTATGGTTAGTCTTGAATAACCGTAGAGACCCGGTAAGCATAGCAACCGTATGGTAGTAGGTTTCTGAAAATGTTTCGCTTTGTGATTCTATTTCCGGATTAAGCTCGAACATTTGATCCTCGATGGCTGAAAACTCAGCCCAGAAGTGATTTGTTTTGTCTAAACGTGCTTTAATGTCCTCAAAGTTAGAAGTCAATGGGATAGCCTCCGCATATGTTTGAAGTCTAGTCATGTGACCTTTAATGGTAGCACGCCGCCTTTTAAGAGCTTCCATATTATTCGGAGAAATTTATAAACGTATTATAAATTAGACAACTTGATCGCACTTTTCACTTCACCGTTACACTTAACACACGTGAGAAATAATAAAAACCAGTTAACGTGTACTGTTACTTTATTTTCGCCGTTAGAAAAAAAGTTCCAAGCGTATCGAAATTGCGAGAACAACGATTTGGATTTAGGTTAATAAATTTCGAACAACCGAAAAATTTCAACTATGAATGAAACACGTATTTATTGAATTTAATTAAACAAAAATTAATTAAAAAATGAATGATACTTAAGGTTGTTCTGGATGTCGTTTCTGCATTTACAGTTGAATGGTGATTTTATTGCTTGTAGATTTTGCGAACTCGGTCGAGCTTCAGTTGATTTCACTGGTTGAATTATTGTCCCATTTTTTCGAATTATGTCGCGTCGATTTTTTTCTTTCCAATGCTGGTAGCTGGTCACGCCGATCGTATGTAGTTGGCACGATCCGGCTCGAAGGACCAAAAATTATGTTGTGGACTGTATAGATTTGTACTTAAATGAACACTTCACAAAATGAAACCCGTTTATTTAATTCAATTGGTTTTAATTTATTACAAATAGGGTTATCTTTATTTTAATTCAATTTATTTTCTACAAAATGCACAATGTTTCTCATCTCACATCAATGGTAACAATGATCACAAAATATAAAGTAGCCGCACAAGTTAATAAGCTACAACAAAGCATCTATGTATTGTATATGTATTACGGTGGCAATCGATTATTGGTTCGTTTTGATTATCTACAGTTAAATCGCGGTAATTTCGAGTTTAGATTGTAATGGTATAAATTATTCGGAGTAAAATAAATTGCTTTGTGGTAACTTCCCATCAATAGATGGCGCGCGGCACTTTTATACCGATTTTACAATAAACTTTGGTATATGGTGTTTTACTGTATAGTGAACATAAATAAATGTCAAATATTGACAGAAAAATATGTTTGGAATAAATAATAATTACAAAAGATGAGTATAAATTAAATTACATATGAACAATTATCTAATAATTTATTATTTTAGGACGATCGATGCTTCATCTTTGGATTCCCGTGATCTGTTCCAAACAAATACAGAGCGTATATAGGATCATGAACCACGAGATGCCCGGTCTACAGAAATATTCAAATAATACTCAAATGTCACATCCCCGGCAACAGTATAAAACTACACCTGATGCGCAGAATAATACACCTTCGTATACGCAGAATAAAACACCTTTGCACAAACAATAAAGCACAACAATAAAACACATATGCAAGCGTTCTCTTCGTATTAATTACGATATTGCATCGTGCGGCCATCCAACTTATTGGCTGGCTGATCGGAATAAAATTCCTGATATCCTTGATTTTGCTGTCACGAGTAAAATAAATCGAGAAATGAACGAGGCCAAACCACTCTCAGAATTATCTTCTGACCACTCTCCGCTCTTACTACATTACTGGGCTGACGAAGAGCCATATCCTACAATCAACTTCCTACGAACACTTTCACTAACTGGTTGAAATTCAAGATGTACATCAGTTCGCATATCGACTTGACATAGCAAAATTGCTAACAGAGAAACACCGTTTAAGACGCATATGGCAAACTAATCGATCGCCTGATGCAAAATACAACTTTAACCAGGCCAAAAATAAACTGCAAAGCCTACTCCAAAAAAAACAAAATGGATTTTTTGCAAAACTACCTTAAGCAGCTATCTCCCGACTCTGACACAAACTATTCATTATGGAAGGCCACTAAATACCTTAAATGGCCTCAGTAACCAAACCCGTCAATTCGTCTGCCCAACGGTGACTGGGCTAGAAGTGACGAGGAAAAAGCTAAAGCCTCCGCTGATCATTTTGAAGGTGTTTTCACTCCCAACAACCCTGGATTATCTGTGGTTCAAACAGATGTACCAATCGAACCTGACCGGAAATTTAAGATAAAGAAGCCACTAGTTAAGTTTATTTTGCTCACCAAACTCAATTAAAGAAAGCCCCTGGGTATGATCAAATTACAGGTGAAATGTTCAAAAAATTGCCTGAGTGTGCCTTTGGTCAACTAGCTCAAATATTCAATTTAATCTATAAATTAGGATGCATTCCTGAGTGCTAGAAACTGTCAAGTATAAAAATGATCCCAAAGCCTGTCAAGGACCCTACCAAGGTCTAATAAGCTATTGTATTTAATAAAAACAAATTCCAAATCTACAATGCTTTATTCAGATTACTTTTCTATTCCATATAACGAGCTGCGTTAAATAGATCAACACTTGTATTTATATATTATTGAGTTGAGCTCGTTTATGTAAGTTCTTGCAGCTGTGCTCATACACAACACTCTCCCCGGCTTATTGTTGACCTTATGTCCCCGGTGTAAATCGAACTACTGGTATGCGAGTTCGATTAGATCGTCTTGGTAATGTTTGATCTTCCTCTGGCATAGATTGGCTCAAACTTGGTTGTTTATTTGTTGAACGAGCAACCGTAGAACGATAATTATCTGGTTTATCAGCGGTGTTGATTCTGTCAAGTAATCGCTGTGCGAATGAATAGGTATCCTCATTTTCTTCGATACGGAGACTTATTTGATTTTGATGTCGCCTCATATCGCCTTTATCCGTTGACACAATGTACATCTTAGTTCCTAATTTGCGACTTATAGTTCCTCTGAACTACTTTGGCCCTCGTACTGAAAACCTCTCACGAATACCGCCTGATTTACTTGGAACTTCGGCACATCCTCCGACTTAGCCGTTGATTGACATTTTCTCAGCTGGCGATTTACCACAGGAAGGATCAGACGAAAACCGATAGGTGCTGAGAAATGTCAGCAATGCGTGGTCGGTTGAACCACCTTCGTATATCTTCTTTGTCATCGCGCTTTTAAAAATTCGCACGAATCTTTCCGCTTCTCCGTTTGATGCTGGATGAAATGGCGCTGTTGTCAGATGTTTGATTCCGTTCTGATGGCAAAATTCAAAGAACGGATCCGAAGTAAACGCCGTACCGTTATCACTTACGACCGTGTTCGGCAAACCCTCAATTGCAAAAATCGCTTGAAGAGCCCGGACGGTCGATTGGGCAGTAATGTCCTGCATCTTTATAACATATGGATATCGAGAGAAGGCATCCACACACAGCATCCATATGCTGCCCAGAAACGGCCCCGCAAAATCTAAATGTATTCTTTCCCACGGTCTCACTGCTTCTGGCCAACTTTTGAATTCTCTAGGTGCCGCTGACGACATCTCTTGACAACTGGAGCAACATTTGATCATCGCTTCGATATCTTGATCTATCTGTGGCCACCAACAGTAACGGCGAGCCATCTGCTTGGTTCGCACCACACTCCAATGCCCTTCATGTAACATTTTCAGCACAGACTTTCGTAAACTGGCTGGTACAATTACTCGGGTGTAGTCCGTCTGCAATAGTAAAACATTATTAAAATTAGAAATAGACTTTTGCCTTACGCCATATGCCCGCAGCTGCTCGTCTTTGATGGTATCCGGCCAACCTTCTTTTACGAAAGTTCTAATCTTCGACAATACTGGGTCTCGAGCCGTACATGTAGCTACTCTCTCAGAATCGATCGGGAACTGATCAAGCTCTTCGGTATATATTTGGTTAATCTCGAGCATATCTTCGTCTCTGTCAAATTGATTATCCGGACCCATGGGTAATCTGGAACATTGTAACACTTTGCATGACCTGGAGTATATCCAATTTAAATAAAACTCAAAAATAAACCGAAGATCGAATAAAAATAGAATGTATTGAATTAAAACTTAAAAGAAAATAATTAATTAACAAGAACGCGAAATTATACTCCAAGTCATGCTAGGATTATCAGAAAATTGGACCCACGCAGGGACTCTTACGCGGTATTGCCGGCTAAGCATCAGGGTTATGGGCGTGGGGTTTTAAGAGTATGCGTGGATCAAATGACCGCGTTAGGGAATGATTCTAATTACCTACCTGTATACCTGCATGGACACCAACACTCACCCTGACTCATCCCACCGTATAGGAACTCTCTGATTATCTCATCATTGCGGCGTGATTAAAAACAAAGAAAAAAAAATTCCGAGAAACAAAATAATCACTGATTTATTGTACCTTAACTCAAACAATGGTTAAATAAATTCAAAAAGAAGTGTAAGAGCAAAAAAAAAAATTAAAAAATATAATCCAAACTTAACGTCACTAGCTAAACCTAATTCCCTAAAAACTAAAATAAACTTAATTAACCTACACCAAAAGTAAATCAGAATTGAAAAAAACTTAGAATAACAATAAATTTAAATTACATATATAATTAAATAAAAAAAACTTGCTATTTTGTTGCGGGAAGCTGCAGATGTTGAATGTAGTTGTGTTGATTGATGAAATATTAAACATTTTCTCCTTGATACAATGATGAACCGTTTAATCAATAGGTTTTGTTTTATTATTATTATTTTTTTTTTTTTTTTTTTTTTATTCTATTGTTCAGTAATTAAACAAAACCACACTCACAAATTGCATTCTATATTTCTTGAACATTCTAGAATGTCTATGTTTTTTTTTTTCTTCTTTAATACACTGGTATATATTATGTATAAGTCACTTTTTAGTTAACATGTGTATTGAAAAAAAAAAACTCACTTGTTCGTTTATTTTATTTGTTTTTCGAGTTGCAACAAATCTTTAATTACAAAAAAAAATTATTATTCATAACTTAAACCACGCAAATATGTGCCCTTTTTACGCTTAGAGCACCGATATGTATTTTATAAATTTACAAATTTATTTCTGTTGCGGCAAGTAATTCGCTAGACTAATGAGTATGAGTTAAATATATATTCTCATACTTTTATTTTTTTTTTCACTTCACTCAGCAGTTACTCAGTTTATAGTACTAGTACTACACAGTTCACACACATAAACGTAACATATTCACTGCCGCACCATTTTCGTTGAACAACAGAGTTTTGATCATACAAAAAAAAAATTAGCAATAATATTTTTTTTTTTCTTGGTTTGACAAAATCAAACGAATATGATTACACTACACATTTGTCATACATATTGGTATCACTACTTGTCTATGTCTATGTATGTAGTATCAGTCACTCATTAATCGATCACAAAATTAAATCAAAATTATATACGCATTACACAGAGTTCATAATTTTAATTTTACTCGTAAAACTTAGGTTATAAAACTTAATTTACAGAAATTATTTTATAAAAAAAATATAATTTTTCCAAACTTAAATAGTTTATCATTTAGGTATTGTTTAGTTTGGATTCTTTTCCATTTTTTTTTCTATTGAAATTTAGTACATAAATTTCGCACTAATCGATCCCGAAAAGTATTGTTTCTTTTATTACAAAATTTTCTGATTTTTGTACAGGTGCCTTAGCGAGACAATCAGAGACTCAAAAAAAAATTATCACTCTAAAATTTATTTGTTTTACAAAATTTATTTAGAATTCTTTTAAAATAATTTTCGACTCTTTTCCAATATTTATTAATTTCTCTTAAAATGTACATCCAACTCTCCCGCGAAATCATCCCGCGCCCGTTTTATAGACGTATCCCCACCAAAAAAAAAATTATTTTCCCTTTACGCGCGCAAAAATTTGTCCACATCACACAACACCAATTTAGCCAACCGGCGGCATCTATTATCAAATAAATGTACACATTATTGTTTTGTGCTTTCGATTTTTGATTATGTACTATAATAAAAATTAACCAAAAGCTTTTAATAACACAAGATTGCCGATTTTAACCATTTAGGCGCAATAACACCGACCAATAAAAAAAAATATTGTGATGACGCATTTATGCGCCGTCACAAATCGTGGGGACGCCTCACACCCTGAGTGTCTCATGCCGGCCATTACGAATCAATCATAATCCGATTAATCGTCAAGTGCGAATATCTTTCAGGTGATAGGTTCCCAATATTTTTCCAGCTAGATTACGAACTTTATATGCTACGTTTCCCACTTTTTCTTCAATAATCGCGGGTATGAACTTGGCTGATAATTTGCTTGCAAATTTATTCACGGCATCACTCTGAGCAAAAGAACGGACAAACACTGATTGTCCCGTAACAAGCTCACGATTGCGGCTGCGTAAATTGTAGCGTTGAGCCGATTTATTGTGTGCAACAGTGAGGTGGTGTTTAATTTTGTCTCGCACTAAGTTAAGCCTATCCGATTTAGAGATTACACCTATGTCATTGTTAGCGGAATCAGAAAGTAATCTCCGCAATTTATGTTCAGACCCATGTAATGTCATATGTTGTCCAAAGGTAAGGTAATGAGGTGAAAATTTGGTACTATTATGAACCACATTACGGAGAGCGGCAGCTACTTCTTGGAGGTGTACATCCCATTCATTATGCGTTGAATCCGAAAGATAAGAGCGAATGGCAGAGAGAACAGTTCTATTTACGCGTTCCGATGCGTTGCTTTGAGGCGAATAAATAGGGGTACGAATGTGTACTACGCCATATTTATTCAACAGTTCTTGAAATATTTTAGAAACAAACTGCTTGCCATTATCGCTTATCACGAATTCTGGGACGGAAAAAAGAAGAAACAAGTCATTCTCCAGAAAATTACAAATTAAAGAGGATGACGCTTCTCGTAAAGGTTTTAAGAGGACAAACTTTGAGTAATGATCTAAAGCAATGAAAATATAAGCATTTCCTCGTTTTGACCGTGGATAGGGGCCTAAAAGATCTATGTATATTCTCTGGAATGGGCGATCTGATGAAAATGGATGACCCATTTCAGGTTTTGTACAATAGTTAACAGCCTTATTCATTTTGCATGTGGTGCATTTTGAGATAAACTCCTTAACGTCGAGAGCCATTCGATTCCAATAAAATTGCCTTTGAAGCCTCTCTAGTGTTTTAGCTATTCCCATATGAGCCGATGATGGTGGTATATGTGCTTGCTCCACCAACGAAGCGGTTAACCTGAAGGGAACAACCAGCCGCCAAGCAGATAAATCCATCTCCTCATAAGATGTACCAAAAGAAGGTGTATATAAAAGTTTACCCTCTTTGACACAAAAATTCGAGCAACCCTGTCCCAGTTCCTGAACCTTTTTAATCTGGTCTTGGTATTCCGCTTCATCAAATTCAGGCGAATCTAAATTTATGTGAAGCGGTTCCACGTGTTCAGGATTTACCGTGAGCTCGGAACCACTTCCAACCTGACCGTTAAGGGCAGAAACAACAACAGGTTCGTCGCAGAAAGCTCGCGATAATGTATCTGGCACGACATTAACAGACCCCTTTCGGTACCCGATTTGAAAATTAAAAGCTTGAAGCTTCAAACTCCATCTGGCTAACCGCCCTGACAAATCTTTCTGTGTCATGAGCCAACGTAAGCTTGCATGATCTGTGTAGATTGTGAAGTTGTACCCTTCTATATACGCTCGGAACTTTTTGACGCTCAGTACCGCTGCGTAGCACTCCAGCTCCGTAACAGAGTAGTTTCTTTGAGCGGCGTTCAGTTTTTGAGACATGAACGCTATTGGGCGTTCATCTCCGTCGTAGTTCAACTGAAACAGCACACTACCTACTCCAGCGGCACTGGCGTCACACTGTATGTAAAAGGGCTTCTCGAAATCCGGATTTGCCAGGACGGGAGCTGTCATAAGCGCTTGTTTCAAGCTATTGAAGGATCTATCAGCTGCATCGGACCATTTTAGTTTGACTGATTTTTTTGTTAGGTCTGTCAAAGGAGCAGCGACAGTTGCAAAATTCTGTATGAACCTTCTATACCATCCACACATCCCCAAGAATCTACGAATCTGCTTTGTGGTTTTCGGCACCGGGTATTCATCAATTGCCTTAACTTTCTCGGGATCGGTACGAAGACAGCCATCACCAACCAGGTAACCCAGATATCTCACCTCTTTCAGCACGAATTTGCTTTTTTCGACATTGATCGTCAAACCTGCTCGTTTCAGTAAACTAGCTACTTCGGTAAGTAGAGTGAAGTGTTCCGCTAGGGTAGCAGATGTGATCAAGAGGTCGTCTAAATACACAAATATTCGGTCATGCAGTTCGTGCGGAACCACTCGGTGCATCAGGCGGCACATCGTCTGTGGTGCATTGCACAGTCCGAAAGGCATGACCGTGAATTGATATAAAGGCCGTCCGGGTACAGTAAAAGCCGTCTTATCTCTGGATTGCGGGTCGAGGGGTATCTGCCAAAAAGCATCCTTAAGGTCGATACTTGAGATATAACGGGTCTGATCCAGTCGACCCAACAATCCATCAATAAGAGGTAAAGGATATGCGTCTTTTACGGTAACTTTATTCAATTCACGGGCATCCAAACACAGACGAGCCTTACCATTAGCCTTAGTCACCAAAGTGATAGGTGAACACCAAGAACTCTGGCTTTCTTCAATGACCCCCAACGATAGCATACGGTCCAATTCTTCGTACATCCGTTTTTGGACAACAGGTGACACGGAATAGAATCTCTGTTTGACGGGCTTTGCCGCACCGACATCAATGGCATGCGTGACCAGGTTTGTTTTACCGAGACCTGATTTAGCAAAAGAAGGAAAGAGTGCTATGATATTATCCAATTTAGCCTGATCTACCGGCGAGAGGACATGGAATCCCGACACGTTGCCATCACAACTTTTAAAAGATTCAGAGTTTAAAGCAGATATACTTAATGAAATTCCAAATAATCTCCAGAAATCGATTCCCAGGTAGAGGGGCTGTTCTAGCGAAGGAGCCAGATATATTTTCATTTGTTGTTCCTGGCCTCTAAAGTTAACTAGAGCGTCTATGTATCCGAATATTCTCTGGGTTTGTCCACTAGCTGTACTTACGCTGCACGGAAAACTATGAAACCCAGAGTATGAATTGCTCAAATATTTATCAGAGCCAGCTCCTAACACGCTAATTGTAGCACCACTATCCAACAGACCATTGTACTGGACACCATTAATGGTTACCTGTGCATAAGGCCGCTTGTCTATCGAGTCAGTATTAATGATTGAGGATACGACGTCAGATCTACGATCCCGTTTTGCTTTCCAATAGGAACGACTTCTAAAACGATGTTTAGGGCTATAATACCGTTTAGGCTTTGTATAGTTAGTTAACGGAGCATTATTTTGAAAATTATTTTGGAAATTAGGTGTAGATGGTTCATCAGAAGAATAGGAATCCGTAGATTCAGAAAAATTTATTTCGGATTGGTCGCTGCTCCAGGTTTCGTCAGAACTCTCCACGCTGGTTCTGTATTTGCGGCAGCATCTTGCAGAGTAGGCCTGGGCTGAACCAATCCTTGGGTACTGTGATTCCCAGTTCTCCACAGTCCCCTCTGACCGTTTCCCTTACATCTGATGCATCTTGAAGCAACTGTGTCTTTCATACCGCAGCGAAAACAAAACAATCGCGATGATTGCACCGGACACTCGGTGAACACATGACCTATATCATCACAATTGTAACAAATTACGTTGGATTGATTGGCCTCAAATGGAGGAATGTTATTAGTAAGTGGTGTAGCGAATCTTACCGAGTGATTTTGCCCATTAGATTGAAACTTAGATGGATGCATGGCTTCAAGCTGAAGAACTGAATAATGTGGAACAACTGTACTGGGTGGTTCGTAACCAGTAGTTTGAGCCCCATAAGCATTGTAATTAGGCGATGGTACGGACTGAACTTGAGGAACTGAAAAGTGAGGAACCATATTTTTGTATGAGTCATTGGGCATTGGATTGTGATAATTAGCGCTATGACCCAACTCATTGATCACTCGTCTATGCGGATATCCGCTTTGTTCATTTACATGGGTGGAGCGCTTAAGAGACACAAAGCTATCTGGGTCGATCTTTAACTCTGCCCATGTACTCTCCCAGCTTGTGCAACTAGCAATCAGGTCTCCCACGTTAGAAAATTTGCGATCAGTTAATTGATAACGAAGGCCTGGTCTCATGTTCTTCATTAATATCTTAATAATGTTCTCTTCGGGATATGGGACAGTTAATTGTATGGCCAAGCTCGAAATCTGTTGGTAAAACTCGAGAAAAGTCTCGTTCGGATATTGCTTGCGAGCTTCAATTTTCTTCTCAATGTCTGAGTCAGGTATTCGGTGCTTAAATCGCTCCATCATGCAATTCCTAAGCTCATGCCAATTAGCAAGTGGATGTTGCTGCCGGTAAGTCCAATACCAATGTGATGCCATACCTTTTAGGACAAAACTAATCTCAGTCAGTAGCCTATCGTACGACAAATTCATGGATGAAGCAATAGTTTCTATTTGAAATAGAAACAAGGTTATTGGAATACCGGTTGGGGAACCATCAAAGGATAACCCACTTCTGGACAAACCATGATTATCGGAGACACCTCTGCCTCCGTGTATCATGCCTGGATGATCTGCTACTGGATTAACCCTCGCTGAAGTAGAAGGAGCTGTTGTGAAATTCCCGTAAGGAGCACCCCCCATTAGATTAGCTATTGACATAACCGGTGGATTTTGTAACCTTACACCCGGATTAATTAATGGATTCAGCATAGATGATTGGTACTCTATATTATTAGCTGGTAACTCAGGGAACAATAGATGATTTCTATTCGTCGCTAAATGTGCGGGAATCGGTGGTATAGGCGCAGAATATGACGAAGGCAATTCAAATCTTTGCTGGCTTGGTAATGAAACAACCGGCGGCAGTGGTTTTACTTCCGGTTTAGATTTTAGTTCGCCACACTGCTTAGTTAGATCCAAAACCTGTTGAGATAACTGCTGAATTTGCCCCATCATAAACGTCAAAGCAGACATTTGGTTGTCTGGACGACCTTCTGGATTATCTTCTAAGCTTGACTGAGAATTGTTTAACTGACACTCGGCTGAAGTACCAATATTCACAGCTCTAGCAGCCTCTATTGACTCATTTAATTTATTTAAGTCAGTTAAATATAATCGGAGACTACCTAATAAAATTTCACAATTTGTCAGAACCTGAGTGGCTGCATTAGAATAAGTAGGTGAGGTTGCAGCGCGTTTCAGTCTATCCGCAACATGTAATAGCCGGGATTCAATTCCTTGTGCGGATTCTAACTGTTTATCTGCATCCAAACCAGCTAGTAAATCAATCTGGTTCTGCAGCTCCCGCATCGTTGCACGACATGAATCGATCTCAAGATCGGGACGTTTTGCTGCGTTAATGTGCATTTTAACCGGTTTACCTGATTTTCCGGTTTCTTCCGCCAAAACACGATTCTGCAAAATTTCCGCCGCGTTTGCATCACCGGGCGCAATATCGCGTAAAATACACTCAATAACAAACTCGTCTTGTTTTAGTGCGAATACATTCATTTTGTTATCGCCAAAAATTTAAAATTAATCACACAAAAAAAAAAAAAAATATTATAATAATGTAGATAGTGAAAGTAGAAAAATAAAGAACAATATAAATCGAAAATCACAGACCAGAATTCACTGGTGTCATAAGATTGTACTTCTGATTTCAAATCTAGACGAGCGAAGCTGGTCGATGAATGTACACTACAGAATCCGTAGTGCCTCAAATTAAAAAAACAAAACAAAAAAAAAAAATCTGAACTTAGCGAGCGAGAAAAATAGCAAATAGCAAATAGTTAATAAAAAAAAAAATCTTTCAAAAAAAAAAAAATGATTAATAGTGTTGACTTAAGTTTGAATAAACTGCAACTTAAGTATAAAATAAATTAGAGTATGGATGATTTAACGATGAGGATGAACCAGAGTGAGTGCGATAGGTCCGCAAAGACCGGCACAATCAAGATGGGCATCAGACAAGAAATCATTTATATGTCTGGAGTAGGTAACTAGAATCGTAGGATAAAGGGTAGTTGGAATAAGGAAATGAAGCTAATAAAAAAAAATAAAAAAAATTTAATTCAAATTCACAACTCGTCAATGCAATAATTCAAACAGTATATACTACCGGATATTTATAATTAACGAAGTGTGAACTAAACTATTTACATTCAATGAATTGCTTCCCTGACCACAGGATCATAAAAATCAAAACTAATAAAAAAGGAATTAATATCCGAAGGCAGGAAGCATTCGCTAAACTAGTGATCGTTTAGAAAACCAGGTATAAGACTAAAAAATCAACGCTTAAAGCGGAAGTAGAATGATCACTGGTATTTCAAACGTTGTAATTATAAAAAAAAAATCACTGGATAAAATAGGACGATTTAATAAAACAAAAACAAAAAAAAAAAAAAAAAAAAATGATTAAATTGAAATATCGGCCTTCAAACCTCTAATCAACAAAGTGAAGAAAATTTATTTGAAATTTCTGTCCACTTCGGAAAGCATGTGAGAAAACGATAAAAAAAAATTGTAATGGAAATATAGGAATAAGGATAGGAAGGGAAACTAACTACTTTAAAAGGGAAGCCATATTAGTTGGGCGCCACTGTAACACTTTGCATGACCTGGAGTATATCCAATTTAAATAAAACTCAAAAATAAACCGAAGATCGAATAAAAATAGAATGTATTGAATTAAAACTTAAAAGAAAATAATTAATTAACAAGAACGCGAAATTATACTCCAAGTCATGCTAGGATTATCAGAAAATTGGACCCACGCAGGGACTCTTACGCGGTATTGCCGGCTAAGCATCAGGGTTATGGGCGTGGGGTTTTAAGAGTATGCGTGGATCAAATGACCGCGTTAGGGAATGATTCTAATTACCTACCTGTATACCTGCATGGACACCAACACTCACCCTGACTCATCCCACCGTATAGGAACTCTCTGATTATCTCATCATTGCGGCGTGATTAAAAACAAAGAAAAAAAAATTCCGAGAAACAAAATAATCACTGATTTATTGTACCTTAACTCAAACAATGGTTAAATAAATTCAAAAAGAAGTGTAAGAGCAAAAAAAAAAATTAAAAAATATAATCCAAACTTAACGTCACTAGCTAAACCTAATTCCCTAAAAACTAAAATAAACTTAATTAACCTACACCAAAAGTAAATCAGAATTGAAAAAAACTTAGAATAACAATAAATTTAAATTACATATATAATTAAATAAAAAAAAACTTGCTATTTTGTTGCGGGAAGCTGCAGATGTTGAATGTAGTTGTGTTGATTGATGAAATATTAAACATTTTCTCCTTGATACAATGATGAACCGTTTAATCAATAGGTTTTGTTTTATTATTATTATTTTTTTTTTTTTTTTTTTTTTATTCTATTGTTCAGTAATTAAACAAAACCACACTCACAAATTGCATTCTATATTTCTTGAACATTCTAGAATGTCTATGTTTTTTTTTTTCTTCTTTAATACACTGGTATATATTATGTATAAGTCACTTTTTAGTTAACATGTGTATTGAAAAAAAAAAACTCACTTGTTCGTTTATTTTATTTGTTTTTCGAGTTGCAACAAATCTTTAATTACAAAAAAAAATTATTATTCATAACTTAAACCACGCAAATATGTGCCCTTTTTACGCTTAGAGCACCGATATGTATTTTATAAATTTACAAATTTATTTCTGTTGCGGCAAGTAATTCGCTAGACTAATGAGTATGAGTTAAATATATATTCTCATACTTTTATTTTTTTTTTCACTTCACTCAGCAGTTACTCAGTTTATAGTACTAGTACTACACAGTTCACACACATAAACGTAACATATTCACTGCCGCACCATTTTCGTTGAACAACAGAGTTTTGATCATACAAAAAAAAAATTAGCAATAATATTTTTTTTTTTCTTGGTTTGACAAAATCAAACGAATATGATTACACTACACATTTGTCATACATATTGGTATCACTACTTGTCTATGTCTATGTATGTAGTATCAGTCACTCATTAATCGATCACAAAATTAAATCAAAATTATATACGCATTACACAGAGTTCATAATTTTAATTTTACTCGTAAAACTTAGGTTATAAAACTTAATTTACAGAAATTATTTGTAACAAAATCCCCCAAAAGGGATTTTGTTAAACAGAACATAGCAATAGAGGTCTGGTTGCGGTATTGCACTGGCTGAAGCTCGCCGCTAGGCGTGGGGGTTACCAGACATATTGCTATGCTTGAAAACCGCATAGAGATAAAACGAAGGGGACAAGAAAATTATTCTACTGTGCCACGACCACAGTGGTAGATAATCATAAATGGGAGCGTTCGACAAGGACGCCGGTGCCACTCCGGCGACCCTGCTCAAGGCCTAGGTCAGCACAAGGCCGCCCATCCTCACGCGATCACAAAGAACTATTTAGTTACACATCACTAAAAACTTGAAAATGATAAAAGAGGGAAAAAACTGTAATTACACCGGAAAAACCCAAATCGAGAAAAAAAATGAAATGAGAATAATGAAATGTGAAAAAACAAAAATTTGAAAGAAAAAATGAACCGTTAATGAAAATAAAACCAGAAAAAAAAACGTGGTGCGAATCGAATTTGGGGTGTGTCGTCTGTAACGCCACCCGAAACCTGTAAGACCGTAAAATAAATATTTATATATATATAAAAAAAAAAATATAATAATAAAACACAAACCCAACAGTCAATTTTGGATTACAAAAAAAATTTTTAGAATAGGATAAAAAAAACACGCGGTGCCACCGGTTTCTTATATATTTTACCGGCTGCCACCATACCTGAACCCAACACAACAAACTTGGCCCGTCCGGCCTACCCCAACACAGCGCCGTCGCAGGAACAAAATCAGCACCCCCTCACCCGAACCTCGACCCACATGTATTGCAAGGTCTGCTGCCTCAACAAAAATCTCTCTCAAAACTTATTAACATTCACCACTATATTCAGTGAACAGACGGAAAATATATACGCCACCAAAAAAAAAATTACGTGACTGGCCTTCTTAAAGACAGAGTATGACCCGACTTGACCTCACTAAATTATCACCAAATACCAAATAAAGTTGTTTTCTATGGTTGTAATGACTATTTGGTATTACTTAAGCCTGGTTTACGGAAGCCACTTATGATTGAAACATCACAAAACCGTTTTTCCCAACATACAAATCATACTCGTAATCAACACTTCAAAATTAGTTTATTTGTTTTTTTTTTCTTTCACTAAATTCAACACACCATCCCAAAACAATTCCCGCAGTAAAACACCTTTAATAAATTTTTTCTTTTTTTTTCCTACTATCCATACAACTTTTATTTCAAATTTTTCCGTTTCATTTACTGGCACATCATATAAATGTTATAAAACCAATCATAAAACAATGTTTTTCTCTAGCGGATTATTTATATGCCACACGCATTAAATATCCATGAAATAACTGGTAACAACCAAAAAAATTAAATGTTTATAAATTATACGGCCACCAGGCATTTAGAAAATACAGTACATATTTATAACGCCATCCGGCTTTTAACACAACTTAATCAAAAAAAAAATAATAAAAAAAAAAAAAAAATACTTGAAGGAAAAATACATGCCACTTAGCACTATTGATTACATTTTCAAAGAGGGAAAAACACATTTTTTTTTTTTTTTTTTTTAAACTAAATACTATTTTTGGTGATTTGTTAACTACATGTTATCATTATCACCACACTCCAAATTTGACTTTTGGTTTTAAAAACACAATCAGACTCTCCACTTTCAAAATTACAAAACAGACCTCTTATTATTTTCAAATTCAAAACTCGACTAAAAAATAAAAATTCCCGACGCGTACAAAAAATAAAAATTTATTCCCCCACCCAAAAATTATTTACTAAAGAAAACATTAACCCGACCGATAAATTTCGGGTGGCGTATATACATACAACCGCACCCAAAAATCGACTCGCACACACCAATACTATTTAATTTAATCACTGGAACATTCCATTTACATGGAAAATCCACGCGCTAACCAAAACAAAACAGATGAAGCAACACACCAACCACTACACGTCATTACATACCATCAAACAAAAAATGATAAAACGAATCGAGTAACCGACCAAAATACGGAGAAGTATAAAATGCTAAAGGGTACACTCTACCAAAAAAAAAAATATATTTTCTATTACAAATTAAGCCAAAGAAAGAATGACGTGTAGTGGAAGAGATTTTAGGCAGCGCAGTGGATAAACATGCAACCTTGTTGGGATTTCCAACCGTAATTACAGATTTAGATTAAATAAAACATAACAACCACAAGCGGTTGTTACAGCGTGGGGACGACTCACACCCGAGAAAAGATCTCAAAGCCAGGCATGAAAGTAAGAGGGAAGGAGAAAAAAATTTCACTAATAATTTGTCACAATCGTATATCCTTGGCATGATAAACTCCCAAAGGTTTTCCATCAAGATTTCTGATATTATAAGAGACTGTTCCGATTTTATCAGTGATAAAAGCAGGAATAAACTTAGCAGCTAACTTTGCAGAAAATCTATCAGGAGCACTACTTTGTGCGAAGGATCGGACAAACACAGGTTGATCAGGCAGGAAATTCCTAGTTTTACTACGCAAATTATATCGAACCGCTGATTTCTCATGTGCAACTTTCAGGTAATGAGTTATTTGATCACGAATAAGATTTAATCTATTAGACTTGGACAACACATGTATTTCGTTATCATCCTGAGGAGATAAAAGTTTACGTAAAGCATAATCTGAACCGTTTAATGACATGTGTTGACCAAAGACCAAATAGTGAGGAGAAAAATTCGTGACGTCGTGTTTAACATTTCGCAATGCCGCAGTGATTTCAGAAAGATGGCAATCCCATTCATTATGTGCATGATCATCAAGATAAGAACGAATACTAGACAGTAACGTCCGATTAACTCTCTCAGAAGCGTTGCTTTGAGGAGAGTAAATAGGAGTACGTATATGATCAACATTATATTTTTTTAAGAGATCTTTAAATAAGTTAGATATGAATTGTTTGCCATTATCAGAAGTAATCACTGCAGGCACAGAGAAAAGTAAAAACACCTCATTTTCCAAAAAGCTACACAGAGAAGAGGCGGAAGCTTCTCGCAAAGGCTTGACTAGAACAAACTTTGAATAATGATCCAACACTATAGCGATACAGGTATTACCTCGTTTGGAGCGAGGATAAGGTCCAAGGAAATCAACGAACAATTTTTCAAAAGGTCTGGTAGACTCAGTTTGAGAACCCATCAAAGGTTGAGTGCTAAAATTTACAGGCTTATTCATCTTGCATTGTACACAATTAGAGATGAAAAGTTTGATTTGTTTAGTCATACCAAACCAGAAAAATTGCCGTTGAAGTCGTTCTACAGTTTTTTTAATACCCATATGAGCAGAAGTAGGAGAAGAATGAGCCAGTTCAATTAAGTTGGCAGTCAAGGACAACGGAACTACTAACTTCCATTCAGACAAATCAGTGGACGTATAACGAGAAGCGTAGGAAGGTAAGATCAAGAGTTTATTATCACGAATTTTGAAGTTGTGATCGCAATCTTTTAATTGTTGTACTCGATTGATCTGTTGAACATATTCATCGTCCTGAAAAGCTGAAGAGTTAAGATCAATATGTAGAACCGAATTGTCACTTGAAGAATTTAAACTAGACACATTTTCTTGTATAACAGGAGAATCACAAAGTAAGGAGGAATCATCATTCAAAGTAGTTTCAACAGGAGGAAAAGGTTGATCATTACTTACATCGTCTGTGGGCTCACTATAAAAAGCTCTAGAGAGGGCATCAGGTACAACATTCACCGTTCCTTTACGATATCCGATATCAAATTTGTACGCTTGCAGTTTTAAACTCCAGCGGGCGAGTCTACCAGATAGATCTTTTTGGGACATCAACCAGCGGAGACTAGCGTGATCGGTATAAATCGTGAACGAGTATCCCTCGATATAGGGCCGAAATTTTTGGACGCTAAGTACTGCTGCGTAGCACTCCAACTCAGTTACAGAATAATTCCTCTGAGCGGCATTAAGTTTGTGCGAAAAGAATTCAATGGGGTGTTCAGCGCCATCAGGATCAAGCTGAAAAAGTACACTACCCACGCCAACAGCACTTGCGTCGCATTGGATGAAGAAAGGGCGCCCATAGTCAGGGTTAGCTAAAACAGGAGCAGACGATAAAGATAATTTAAGAGCTTGGAAGGATTCCTCAGCGTGAAGATTCCATTTAGACTTAGATTTTTTCCCTGTCAGATCAGTTAGTGGAGCAGCTAAAGACGCGAAGTTTTTAATAAAACGCCTATACCACCCACATAAACCCAAGAAACTACGTATTTGTTTAGTTGTTTTTGGTCGAGGAAATTCTCTAATTGCCTTACATTTTTCTGGGTTGGTGCGAAGGCAACCATCACCCACTAAATAACCCAGGTATTTAACCTCCTTCAAAACAAACTGACTCTTTTCTAAATTTATGGTTAAACCAGCCTTTACTAGCAACGAAGCCACAACTTCCAAAAGTTCCAAGTGTTCATCAAAAGTGGACGAAGTAACCAATAAATCATCAAGGTAGACGAATACTTTGTCGTGCAGTTGATAAGGAATCACCCGATGCATAAGGCGACACAGTGTTTGGGGAGCGTTGCACAACCCAAAGGGCATGACCTTGAAGTGGTACAAGGGACGACCAGGGACAGTAAACGCCGTCTTATCTCGGGATTGCGGGTCAAGAGGGATCTGCCAAAAGGCATCTTTTAGATCAATAGTTGATATATAGCGAGTTTGATCCAAACGACCCAACAATCCGTTGATAAGTGGAAGCGGATACGCATCCCTGACCGTCACCTTGTTCACCTCACGGGCATCCAAACACAAGCGTACTTGGCCATTAGCCTTATGCACCATGGTGACAGGAGAACACCATGAACTGTGGCTTTCTTCAATCACATCCAGTGATAACATCCTATCTAGCTCATCGTACATTAGTTTTTGCTTAGCAGGAGAAACAGAGTAAAAACGTTGCTTAACAGGCTTGGATTCACCAACATCAATCTCATGAGAGATTAATGTAGTTCGTCCAAGACCCATTTTAGCACTTGACGGAAATTTTTTAACTATTGTAGAGAGCTTTAAGTTATCATCTGGAGAGAGAGAATGGAATTTAGGAGAACAAGATATTTCTGCGGAGTCCGATAATTCACTCAACGCAGGTAATTGCAAAGTAATGCCGAATTTATTCCAAAAGTCAATCCCTAAATAAAGAGATTGCTTTAGAGAAGGTACTAAAAAGAATCGCATGTAATGAGATTGGGAATTAAAGCTAACCTGAACATTTATGTAACCAATGACGTTCTGAGATTGACCACTCGCAGTCTGAATAGAAGTAGGAAAATTATGAATATGAAGGTTGTTGTCCGCCAACAACTTTTCAGAACCACAACCCAACACACTTACACTCGCTCCACTATCTAATAGACCTCGGTATGGAACATCATTGACAAGAATATCGGCATAAGGCCGTTTATCGCTTGTCTCAGAACCGAGTACTGAAGAAACAACAAAGGATCGCAAAATCCGACGTTGCTCCCAGTATTTTTTTGAGCGAAGTAACTGAGCTGAGATGAGTCTCCCAAAAGTGTTGGGGAGAGACGGAACGGAATCAGAAAATTTAGAACTATTGTTAAATGAAGAAGTTGAAGGAATGGAGTGTTCCAATTTGGAAAAGGAATTTACTCGACATTCAGGTGGAGAAACAGGCAAGCAAGAGTCCGATACCATTAGGTCGGAACCAGCTGAACCAGATCCAGAAGAGATTGCGGAGTCAAAGGACTCAACGCGAACTTTCACTGGTTCGACTGATTCTTTCCATCTGGCATCAGTCTCTTCCGAAACTCTGGGTCGGTATTGCTGACTGCATCTACTTTGGTAATTATTGTTGGGGTTGAGATGGTCTGTGGTTCCTGGTTCCCCGATCTCCATGAACCACTGGTCTGGTTTCCCGCACAACGAACACAATTTGTTGAGATGGTGCCTTTGAGACCACAACGATAGCAAAAGGCACCCAAGTGAGGACGAGGACAGTCTTGAAAACCATGCCCTATATCAGAACAATTATAGCAAATGTAATTACGGCCAGATCTAGAGGTATTGGTTACATTGGGTGTAGTTGAAGTAGAAGGGGATTTAAAAGACTTAGAATTTGTAATAGTCGTTCCCATTGGAGCACGATAAGAATGGCTAGGGCTGATAGCAGAAATATGTTGCACAGATTCGGACGTCGGAACAAAAACACCGGATGGAACGCGATATGCGGTTCCTGACGTATCTGCGGATGGAACTGACGGATTAGAAATTGGAACGATTGGTTCTGAATCATACATTCTCTCAACACCGAGTTCATTGATACTACGACGAGGGTGCATCGAGTAATCAGGTGGAGAACGAAAACGTTTTAGCGAATCTTCCCATGAAGTACAACTTTTGATGAGCTCATTGATATGTGAGAAGTGTCGATCAGTAAGTTGATACTGAAGGACAGGCTTCATATTGTTCATCAGTAGTTGTATGAATTCATCGTCGCTGTAAGGGGTGTGACACTGCAGGGCCAAATTCCACATGTGATGATAAAATTCCAAGAATGATTCGTTAGGTAACTGTTTGCGAGACTCAACCATACGACGAATTTCGTAGGGAGTACGCCTATCTTTAAATCTCTCTTGGAAGGCTAATCGGAGGCTATCCCAAGGTGCTGAAGGATTATACCTGCGGTAGGTCCAGTACCACTGCAGTGCCACATCTTTCAGGACAAGATGCAGATCCAGAAGTACAGAGGAAGGTGATAGATTGTTGGATTTCACTACAGAGTCCAGCTGAAAAAGGAACATGTCCACAGTGATACCAGAAGGTGAACCTGTGTAGGAAATCCCACATCGAGATAAAGAACGTCTATTGAAATCAGGATTATATTGAGTAGATGGATTATGAATTGCTGAAGGCACGGGATTCAAAGTACTATTATGAAGATCTCTAGCATCTGGTGCTGACTGAAAATTGGAACGTTGGGTAGCCTGCTCCGGAGATGAACGCTCTTTAGAGACAGGTTCCATGAAAGAATGAGTTAATTCAGGCAAATTATTGTCCTGCGGGTTTATCGCCGTGGAAACAAGTGGATCTCTTGCAGGACCAGCAAAATCAGGGTGAGGAGGTGGCCCAAAAGACACCTCCGGAACAGGAATTTTTAACGTTGGATTTAACTGACTATGCACACCGGCTGCTTGTTCCGCATCCAGCTGTATTCTCACTTCGTTGGTCAGCAGTTGAACTTGAGCTGTCAAGACTCTCATCATTTCCGCCTGATCAATTGAATTAGGATCCACATTAAATGCCTTAATTAATTCGTCCATTATGAAAAGATTGAGTGAAACAGAGAAACAAAAAAAATTTTAAAGCTACAAAAAAAATTAACCAAAATTGAATTTAAACGTGATTTTAAAAGTAATGAGAATTAATTTTTAATAAATGTAAACTAAAAATATTATTTTAAAAAATTTCTAACTTATATTTACTTTATAGAAAACTGAATAAATTATAGTTATAATTAAAGTTACCTAAACCAAAAGTTAGTAAAATTTAAAGCTACAACTGAATACCAAATGAAGACCAGCGATACTGGCAATTCCACAAAAAAAAATCAAACAAATTATTTAATTGAAGCAATTACTGAAAAAAAATAAATTTTACCCATCAAAAAAAAATTAACTATAAAAATATTTGAATATATATATATATATATATATATGAAAAAACAAGATAGAATTACTTAATTTAAAGCAGAAAAAAAATTTTTTTTAAATTATTAATTAATTATTTAAAGAAATTTATTGAAAACATATATTGAAGCACCAATCTCAAATTAGACTCACTATGACCAAGTAGATATCCACAAGCCGGGCTGTTTGAGGAGCTGCGAGCACAAATTACTATCCACTGGACCACTCGCGTCAATACTGAACTAGCGCTCAACTCAAAACCTTTTTCTCATCCGTACTCGCCAGTCTATCCCAAGGTAATGTGTTGGAATCTAAAGTGTTGCTTAATACCTCAATATAATTTAAAGGACAAAAGAATTTATGTTTACTGAGTTTACTATTGAACTGAATGTGAGAGACAAAAAAAAATAAAATAAAGAAAATGAATTATATTTATATATATATATATATATGTATATACACAAAAAAATTACCGAAAGAAAAAAATTACTTTAAATATCAATATCCCAAAACCGAAAAAAAAAATTAATGAAAATAATTTGACAAAATAATGAAAATTAGAATGAACTTTTTAAATTATAACTATAATAATCACGTAGATATCAACAAGTCGGAAGGATTGAGGAGCTGGAAAATTACTATGGTTATCCCAAGGACTTATCCGCGGTAAAGCACTACTTTCACTCGACTCAAACACTGTATGAACAACCGCACTTGCCGGTCTATCCCACGGTAGATTATTATTGCCGGAATTCATTCGCAAGCAAATATAAACCCAAAACAAAAACAAAAAAAAAAAATCAAAATACCGAAATAGAATTACTACAATATAAAAAATGAACTAACCAAAATTATTAACAGTATTTTAGCTGCTCCATTAACCAACTGAAAAACAACCAATAATCAAAAAACAAAATTTCACAAAAATGAAAAAGCAAAAGGAAAAATAAGTAAAATGTATTACTTGTATCAAAAAAATAACAAAAAATGTAATCACGTGAGAAGTGAGCACGACCCCATGCTGAGCTAGACACGAACGCTATAATAATAAAATAATAAAAATTACCACTGTGGTCCCAGTAGTTTAATTAGAATTGAACAAAAAAATTTGAAAAATAAAATTTTACCTGAAAGTAGAAATTGACTAAAGATGTGCCAATGAGTACTGCGATCACGAACTGTCCAATCAACACCACATTGGTGGAAACAACAAGTTCGCGATCCCAACACCCATGACACATGGAACCAACATGACGAACGATCCAGCAAGATCAAATAACCAAAGGTTAGAACATGCTTGGATCCCTCCCCATGTAGGTAGTCGGACTGAAATAGAAAAATTTAATTTAATTATAGGGTACGAAGACTTTAAAAATTTAAAAAGACTAAACTCAGAACGAAAGAAGAATGAGCTTAACCACAATCAATGCCACATGGCAGAAATGGTAAGCCCATTCATCAGACGAGCTGAGAATAGGGATCAACATTCTCATCTGCATGCAATCAAACAGCTTACGCTGGTTGCAATGCAGATTTGAATGTTGATCGGGCAGAAAACATTGATGTGAGCACCCGTGCAAGCTCAAACAACGCAAGCGTTGGACTTTGCACGTGGTACTCACAACAAGTAAGCTGAAAAAAAAATTGTGACATTAAAGACGAAAATCAAAAAAAAATTAGCCGAAGTTTGGGCGCCACTGTAACAAAATCCCCCAAAAGGGATTTTGTTAAACAGAACATAGCAATAGAGGTCTGGTTGCGGTATTGCACTGGCTGAAGCTCGCCGCTAGGCGTGGGGGTTACCAGACATATTGCTATGCTTGAAAACCGCATAGAGATAAAACGAAGGGGACAAGAAAATTATTCTACTGTGCCACGACCACAGTGGTAGATAATCATAAATGGGAGCGTTCGACAAGGACGCCGGTGCCACTCCGGCGACCCTGCTCAAGGCCTAGGTCAGCACAAGGCCGCCCATCCTCACGCGATCACAAAGAACTATTTAGTTACACATCACTAAAAACTTGAAAATGATAAAAGAGGGAAAAAACTGTAATTACACCGGAAAAACCCAAATCGAGAAAAAAAATGAAATGAGAATAATGAAATGTGAAAAAACAAAAATTTGAAAGAAAAAATGAACCGTTAATGAAAATAAAACCAGAAAAAAAAACGTGGTGCGAATCGAATTTGGGGTGTGTCGTCTGTAACGCCACCCGAAACCTGTAAGACCGTAAAATAAATATTTATATATATATAAAAAAAAAAAATATAATAATAAAACACAAACCCAACAGTCAATTTTGGATTACAAAAAAAATTTTTAGAATAGGATAAAAAAAACACGCGGTGCCACCGGTTTCTTATATATTTTACCGGCTGCCACCATACCTGAACCCAACACAACAAACTTGGCCCGTCCGGCCTACCCCAACACAGCGCCGTCGCAGGAACAAAATCAGCACCCCCTCACCCGAACCTCGACCCACATGTATTGCAAGGTCTGCTGCCTCAACAAAAATCTCTCTCAAAACTTATTAACATTCACCACTATATTCAGTGAACAGACGGAAAATATATACGCCACCAAAAAAAAAATTACGTGACTGGCCTTCTTAAAGACAGAGTATGACCCGACTTGACCTCACTAAATTATCACCAAATACCAAATAAAGTTGTTTTCTATGGTTGTAATGACTATTTGGTATTACTTAAGCCTGGTTTACGGAAGCCACTTATGATTGAAACATCACAAAACCGTTTTTCCCAACATACAAATCATACTCGTAATCAACACTTCAAAATTAGTTTATTTGTTTTTTTTTTCTTTCACTAAATTCAACACACCATCCCAAAACAATTCCCGCAGTAAAACACCTTTAATAAATTTTTTCTTTTTTTTTCCTACTATCCATACAACTTTTATTTCAAATTTTTCCGTTTCATTTACTGGCACATCATATAAATGTTATAAAACCAATCATAAAACAATGTTTTTCTCTAGCGGATTATTTATATGCCACACGCATTAAATATCCATGAAATAACTGGTAACAACCAAAAAAATTAAATGTTTATAAATTATACGGCCACCAGGCATTTAGAAAATACAGTACATATTTATAACGCCATCCGGCTTTTAACACAACTTAATCAAAAAAAAAATAATAAAAAAAAAAAAAAAATACTTGAAGGAAAAATACATGCCACTTAGCACTATTGATTACATTTTCAAAGAGGGAAAAACACATTTTTTTTTTTTTTTTTTTTAAACTAAATACTATTTTTGGTGATTTGTTAACTACATGTTATCATTATCACCACACTCCAAATTTGACTTTTGGTTTTAAAAACACAATCAGACTCTCCACTTTCAAAATTACAAAACAGACCTCTTATTATTTTCAAATTCAAAACTCGACTAAAAAATAAAAATTCCCGACGCGTACAAAAAATAAAAATTTATTCCCCCACCCAAAAATTATTTACTAAAGAAAACATTAACCCGACCGATAAATTTCGGGTGGCGTATATACATACAACCGCACCCAAAAATCGACTCGCACACACCAATACTATTTAATTTAATCACTGGAACATTCCATTTACATGGAAAATCCACGCGCTAACCAAAACAAAACAGATGAAGCAACACACCAACCACTACACGTCATTACATACCATCAAACAAAAAATGATAAAACGAATCGAGTAACCGACCAAAATACGGAGAAGTATAAAATGCTAAAGGGTACACTCTACCAAAAAAAAAAATATATTTTCTATTACAAATTAAGCCAAAGAAAGAATGACGTGTAGTGGAAGAGATTTTAGGCAGCGCAGTGGATAAACATGCAACCTTGTTGGGATTTCCAACCGTAATTACAGATTTAGATTAAATAAAACATAACAACCACAAGCGGTTGTTACATATTTTATAAAAAAAATATAATTTTTCCAAACTTAAATAGTTTATCATTTAGGTATTGTTTAGTTTGGATTCTTTTCCATTTTTTTTTCTATTGAAATTTAGTACATAAATTTCGCACTAATCGATCCCGAAAAGTATTGTTTCTTTTATTACAAAATTTTCTGATTTTTGTACAGGTGCCTTAGCGAGACAATCAGAGACTCAAAAAAAAATTATCACTCTAAAATTTATTTGTTTTACAAAATTTATTTAGAATTCTTTTAAAATAATTTTCGACTCTTTTCCAATATTTATTAATTTCTCTTAAAATGTACATCCAACTCTCCCGCGAAATCATCCCGCGCCCGTTTTATAGACGTATCCCCACCAAAAAAAAAATTATTTTCCCTTTACGCGCGCAAAAATTTGTCCACATCACACAACACCAATTTAGCCAACCGGCGGCATCTATTATCAAATAAATGTACACATTATTGTTTTGTGCTTTCGATTTTTGATTATGTACTATAATAAAAATTAACCAAAAGCTTTTAATAACACAAGATTGCCGATTTTAACCATTTAGGCGCAATAACACCGACCAATAAAAAAAAATATTGTGATGACGCATTTATGCGCCGTCACAACATGCGTCAGCATTTGCGTGCTTAGCCGTCGGACGGAAACGCATTGTGTATATGTAGATATAACCCATTAGAAAAAGGGCCCATCGTTGCAATCGATTTGCTGTCATTGATGGTAATTGATTATTTGGACGGAAAATTGACATTAATCCGGTATTATCGCTCACTAATTCAAACTGGCGTCCACACAGATACTGATGAAATTTGCGGCATCCAAATATTACTGATAATGCCTCCTTCTCTACCTGACTATAACGCATCTGGTGTTTATCCAGGGTTTTAGACGCGAAAGCTATGGGCTGCTCGAAACCATCGGAGTACATATGTAATAGCACGGCCCCAATATCGTACTGTGACGCGTCCGTCGCCAATACCAGAGGGTATTCTCTACGATAATGCACTAACTTGGTTGCCTCGACGATGTGTTGCTTAATTTGTTGCAAATCTCCAATTTAAGTTTAAGTAGCACCATTTCTAATTTAGCAAGCACGGGTTATGCGATATATGACCGACAGCCGTAGTCACTGCGCTTGATCGACTTGGGCGTTTACATGAATGTAATGTATTATTGGACTCAGGTTCGCAGATATTATTTATATCCGATTCATGCATGAAAAAGTTACAGCTGACGCGTCAAAAAATCAATATTATTGTTAGCGGACTTGCCACATCTAATACGAGAGTACAAGGTAAAACGACAATTGAAATCATCTCAAAATATAATAAGTCATTTCAGCTAAAAAGTTAGTTGAGAAAACGATGAGAAAGTTAAGCATGTACAATTGGCTGATCCGGAATATTTTAATAAGAAAACCATTGACATTCTCATCGGCGCTGACCAATTCTTTAATATTATGAGGCAAGGTCAATTAACTTTTTCGTTAGACTCACTAATAGCACAAGAGACTATTTTTGGGTCGGTTATCTGCGGCCAATCACAACGCCAAGATGATGATGTCGAAAATTTACGTAGTGTTCATTTAACCATAGCGGAAAATCAAATTTAGATGTCACTCTCAAAAGGTTTTGGGAGCAGGAAGAAATTATCCCAGAGAATGCTTTGACCGAAGATGATCTTATATGTGAGGAGCATTTTAAGAAAACGACGAAACGCGATAAATCAGGAACTTCCATTTCGAGCCAATGTTCCATTGCTAGGCGATACCTTTTTTGCAGCAAAATGTAGACTACTTGCCATGGAGCTTAAAATGGCATCGAATCCGGTTTTTGGGCGAATGTATCACGAATTTCTTCAAGAGTACGAATCGCTGGGCATATGGCCAAATTATCAGATCGTGACCTAAACACACCACAAGAGGAAATATGTTATTTACCACATCACGGCATTTTAAAGCAAAGCAGCGAAACGACAAAATTAAGAGTTGTCTTTAAAGGGTCATGTCGCTCTTCGAGCGGTTTATCTCTCCATGAGAAATTATTAATCGGTCCTACTGTTCAACACACATTGTGGACAGTTCTCCTACGTTTTAGAAGGTTTTCCATAGCATTATCTGCCGACATCGAAAAGATGTACAGACAGATCCTGATGGAGCCTAGCCAAACCAAATACCAGCGCATTCTGTGGAGAACAAAGACCAACCAATTAATCATTACGAGCTTGACACCGTTACGTATGGCACGTCAGCAGCATCGTTTTTATCTACGAGTGCATTGTCATTGGTGGCTGAAGAAAATGAGCTAGAATTTCCTAAGGTTGCCAAGACAATCAAAAACAATTTCTACGTTGATGACCGTCTTGCTGGTGCCGACTACGAAAAGGAAGCCGCACAGTTAAAAACCGATTTATTATTCGTATTAAGTAAATATGGATTCCCATTGAAAAATTGGAAATCGAATTACCAACAGTTGGGAGACCATACTCAATCCATTTCATTTTCCGAAGATTCAAATATTACTCATATATTAGGACTATTATGGGATCCTGCCAACGATGTTTTTCATTTTAATGTAAACGTTCCAACGGAAAAGAGCTGTACCAAAAGAAATATTCTGTCAATCATTTCCCGAATATTCGACCCATCAGTTATCACCGTTTGTAATAAAGACAAAGTTGCTAATGCAACATTTATGGCTAGCTAAGGTATCTTGCGACGAGGAATTACCAGAAGAACTGCAAAATCGATGGAGGGATATTAAGTCACAATTTGGAGAAATTAAGCAAATTCAAATTCCAAGATGCAGATGCATTAGGCCAAATTCAAACTATATTGAAGTACATGGGTTCAGCGACGCAAGCGAGGTTGCCTACTCCGCGTGTGTATATTTTCGAATAACGTCCAACAACACAATTAGTGAAGAAAATAACCAAACGTACGTCATCAGACAAAATTTTTAAATTGAATGCAACTGAAGCTAGTAATGAGGATTTAATATCGGAACAGTACTACTATATCGTGACTATAGGTTGAATTCGTTATTACGAGCTGAAAATTCTATTGCGTCGGTAAATTTAAATGAAAGTTTTAACACCACTTTTTGTCACCCTCCCGTTTCTGACTTTAAACTGCAACCATGTACAATACCTTTCCTTAACTGCAAATATGAAGAATGGCAATCATTCCACGATCTTTTCAAGTCAACAATTCATGAGAAACCTGGTATTTCTCCTTCTCAGAAATTCCAGTATTTAAAGGGCTTACTAAAGGGAAAAGCAAGTGCGCTAATTCGCCATTTTAGCGTAGATGTTGCAAACTACATTGAAGCTTTTCAGCGTTTATGTAAACGGTATTACAAGAAGCGCTACATAATTAACACGTTTCTACAGTCTTATATCGATCAGCCATCTATCAACAAAGCTACATCGGCGAATATAGCAAAAATTCAGGACAATTGTGACAGGCATGTGAAGTTAGCCCAGGATTTTATCCCAGAAAATAAAAAAATTTAATCAGGCAATACTAATAAAATTATGCAACATATATTCATATGTGAAGTTATCCCAGCCCAGGATTTTATTATATTTAATTAAAATAAATACATTTTCATTAAAATCAGACCAATTAAAACAAAGAAAATCCAATATAAATTATTTCAGTTATGTACTTATAAAATACAAATTGGTTTACAACATAAAATTCATAATTAACAGTATTGAAAATAAATCGCAATATTATCATTTTTTATTGTGGTGCTCGAAAACTAAAAATCTCTCGGATTGGGGCTATATAGTTTCGAAATGGGCATACAAGGGGCTAATTATTGTGGTAATTTCACGATGATCGATATATTACAAGTTGCCGAAATATGGCTTTGTCTTGCAACTCCATAGCATATACTCAGTTTTAATCAGTTTTTATTGTGGTGCTCGTAAACTAAAAATCTCTCGGATTGGGGCTATATAGTTTCGAAATGGGCATACAAGGGGCTAGGTATTGTGGTAGTTTTACGGTGATCGGTATGTTACAAGTTGCCGAAATATGGCTTTGCCTTGCAACTCCATAGCATATACACAGTTTTAATCAGTTTTTATTGTGGTGCTCGTAAACTAAAAATCTCTCGGATTGGGGCTATATAGTTTCGAAATGGGCAGACAAGGGGCTAATTATTGTGGTAATTTCACGATGATCGATATATTACAAGTTGCCGAAATATGGCTTTGTCTTGCAACTCCATAGCATATACTCAGTTTTAATCAGTTTTTATTGTGGTGCTCGAAAACTAAAAATCTCTCGGATTGGGGCTATATAGTTTTGAAATGGGCATACAAGGGGCTAGTTATTGTGGTAGTTTCACGATGATCGGTATGTTGCAAGTTGCCGAAATATGGCTTTGTCTTGCAACTCCACAGCATATACTCAGTTTTAATCAGTTTTTATTGTGGTGCTCGTAAACTAAAAATCTCTCGGATTGGGGCTATATAGTTTCGAAATGGGCATACAAGGGGCTAATTATTGTGGTAATTTCACGATGATCGATATATTACAAGTTGCCGAAATATGGCTTTGTCTTGCAACTCCATAGCATATACTCAGTTTTAATCAGTTTTTATTGTGGTGCTCGAAAACTAAAAATCTCTCGGATTGGGGCTATATAGTTTTGAAATGGGCATACAAGGGGCTAATTATTGTGGTAGTTTCACGATGATCGGTATGTTGCAAGTTGCCGAAATATGGCTTTGTCTTGCAACTCCACAGCATATACTCAGTTTTAATCAGTTTTTATTGTGGTGCTCAAAAACTAAAAATCTCTCGGATTGGGGCTATATAGTTTTGAAATGGGCATACAAGGGGCTAGTTATTGTGGTAGTTTCACGATGATCGGTATGTTACAAGTTGCCGAAATATGGCTTTGTCTTGCAACTCCATAGCATATACTCAGTTTTAATCAGTTTTTATTGTGGTGCTCGTAAACTAAAAATCTCTCGGATTGGGGCTATATAGTTTCGAAATGGGCATACAAGGGGCTAATTATTGTGGTAATTTCACGATGATCGATATATTACAAGTTGCCGAAATATGGCTTTGTCTTGCAACTCCATAGCATATACTCAGTTTTAATCAGTTTTTATTGTGGTGCTCGTAAACTAAAAATCTCTCGGATTGGGGCTATATAGTTTTGAAATGGGCATACAAGGGGCTAATTATTGTGGTAGTTTCACGATGATCGGTATGTTGCAAGTTGCCGAAATATGGCTTTGTCTTGCAACTCCATAGCATATACTCAGTTTTAATCAGTTTTTATTGTGGTGCTCGTAAACTAAAAATCTCTCGGATTGGGGCTATATAGTTTCGAAATGGGCATACAAGGGGCTAGGTATTGTGGTAGTTTTACGGTGATCGGTATGTTACAAGTTGCCGAAATATGGCTTTGTCTTGCAACTCCATAGCATATACTCAGTTTTAATCAGTTTTTATTGTGGTGCTCGTAAACTAAAAATCTCTCGGATTGGGGCTATATAGTTTCGAAATGGGCATACAAGGGGCTAATTATTGTGGTAATTTCACGATGATCGATATATTACAAGTTGCCGAAATATGGCTTTGTCTTGCAACTCCATAGCATATACTCAGTTTTAATCAGTTTTTATTGTGGTGCTCAAAAACTAAAAATCTCTCGGATTGGGGCTATATAGTTTTGAAATGGGCATACAAGGGGCTAGTTATTGTGGTAGTTTCACGATGATCGGTATGTTACAAGTTGCCGAAATATGGCTTTGTCTTGCAACTCCATAGCATATACTCAGTTTTAATCAGTTTTTATTGTGGTGCTCGTAAACTAAAAATCTCTCGGATTGGGGCTATATAGTTTCGAAATGGGCATACAAGGGGCTAATTATTGTGGTAATTTCACGATGATCGATATATTACAAGTTGCCGAAATATGGCTTTGTCTTGCAACTCCATAGGATATACTCAGTTTTAATCAGTTTTTATTGTGGTGCTCGTAAACTAAAAATCTCTCGGATTGGGGCTATATAGTTTTGAAATGGGCATACAAGGGGCTAATTATTGTGGTAGTTTCACGATGATCGGTATGTTACAAGTTGCCGAAATATGGCTTTGTCTTGCAACTCCATAGCATATACTCAGTTTTAATCAGTTTTTATTGTGGTGCTCGTAAACTAAAAATCTCTCGGATTGGGGCTATATAGTTTCGAAATGGGCATACAAGGGGCTAGGTATTGTGGTAGTTTTACGGTGATCGGTATGTTACAAGTTGCCGAAATATGGCTTTGTCTTGCAACTCCATAGCATATACTCAGTTTTAATCAGTTTTTATTGTGGTGCTCGTAAACTAAAAATCTCTCGGATTGGGGCTATATAGTTTCGAAATGGGCATACAAGGGGCTAATTATTGTGGTAATTTCACGATGATCGATATATTACAAGTTGCCGAAATATGGCTTTGTCTTGCAACTCCATAGCATATACTCAGTTTTAATCAGTTTTTATTGTGGTGCTCAAAAACTAAAAATCTCTCGGATTGGGGCTATATAGTTTTGAAATGGGCATACAAGGGGCTAGTTATTGTGGTAGTTTCACGATGATCGGTATGTTACAAGTTGCCGAAATATGGCTTTGTCTTGCAACTCCATAGCATATACTCAGTTTTAATCAGTTTTTATTGTGGTGCTCGTAAACTAAAAATCTCTCGGATTGGGGCTATATAGTTTCGAAATGGGCATACAAGGGGCTAATTATTGTGGTAATTTCACGATGATCGATATATTACAAGTTGCCGAAATATGGCTTTGTCTTGCAACTCCATAGCATATACTCAGTTTTAATCAGTTTTTATTGTGGTGCTCGTAAACTAAAAATCTCTCGGATTGGGGCTATATAGTTTTGAAATGGGCATACAAGGGGCTAATTATTGTGGTAGTTTCACGATGATCGGTATGTTGCAAGTTGCCGAAATATGGCTTTGTCTTGCAACTCCATAGCATATACTCAGTTTTAATCAGTTTTTATTGTGGTGCTCGTAAACTAAAAATCTCTCGGATTGGGGCTATATAGTTTCGAAATGGGCATACAAGGGGCTAGGTATTGTGGTAGTTTTACGGTGATCGGTATGTTACAAGTTGCCGAAATATGGCTTTGTCTTGCAACTCCATAGCATATACTCAGTTTTAATCAGTTTTTATTGTGGTGCTCGTAAACTAAAAATCTCTCGGATTGGGGCTATATAGTTTCGTAATGGGCATACAAGGGGCTAATTATTGTGGTAATTTCACGATGATCGATATATTACAAGTTGCCGAAATATGGCTTTGTCTTGCAACTCCATAGCATATACTCAGTTTTAATCAGTTTTTATTGTGGTGCTCGTAAACTAAAAATCTCTCGGATTGGGGCTATATAGTTTTGAAATGGGCATACAAGGGGCTAGTTATTGTGGTAGTTTCACGATGATCGGTATGTTGCAAGTTGCCGAAATATGGCTTTGTCTTGCAACTCCACAGCATATACTCAGTTTTAATCAGTTTTTATTGTGGTGCTCGTAAACTAAAAATCTCTCGGATTGGGGCTATATAGTTTCGAAATGATCATACAAGGGGCAAATTATTGTGGTAATTTCACGATGATCGATATGTTACAAGTTGCCGAAATATGGCTTTGTCTTGCAACTCCATAGCATATACTCAGTTTTAATCAGTTTTTATTGTGGTGCTCAAAAACTAAAAATCTCTCGGATTGGGGCTATATAGTTTTGAAATGGGCATACAAGGGGCTAGGTATTGTGGTAGTTTTACGGTGATCGATATATTACAAGTTGCCGAAATATGGCTTTGTCTTGCAACTCCATAGCATATACTCAGTTTTAATCAGTTTTTATTGTGGTGCTCAAAAACTAAAAATCTCTCGGATTGGGGCTATATAGTTTTGAAATGGGCATACAAGGGGCTAGTTATTGTGGTAGTTTCACGATGATCGGTATGTTGCAAGTTGCCGAAATATGGCTTTGTCTTGCAACTCCATAGCATATACTCAGTTTTAATCAGTTTTTATTGTGGTGCTCGTAAACTAAAAATCTCTCGGATTGGGGCTATATAGTTTCGAAATGGGCATACAAGGGGCAAATTATTGTGGTAATTTCACGATGATCGATATGTTACAAGTTGCCGAAATATGGCTTTGTCTTGCAACTCCATAGCATATACTCAGTTTTAATCAGTTTTTATTGTGGTGCTCAAAAACTAAAAATCTCTCGGATTGGGGCTATATAGTTTTGAAATGGGCATACAAGGGGCTAGTTATTGTGGTAGTTTCACGATGATCGGCATGTTGCAAGTTGCCGAAATATGGCTTTGTCTTGCAACTCCATAGCATATACTCAGTTTTAATCAGTTTTTATTGTGGTGCTCGTAAACTAAAAATCTCTCGGATTGGGGCTATATAGTTTCGAAATGGGCATACAAGGGGCAAATTATTGTGGTAATTTCACGATGATCGATATGTTACAAGTTGCCGAAATATGGCTTTGTCTTGCAACTCCATAGCATATACTCAGTTTTAATCAGTTTTTATTGTGGTGCTCAAAAACTAAAAATCTCTCGGATTGGGGCTATATAGTTTTGAAATGGGCATACAAGGGGCTAATTATTGTGGTAGTTTCACGATGATCGGTATGTTGCAAGTTGCCGAAATATGGCTTTGTCTTGCAACTCCATAGCATATACTCAGTTTTAATTAGTTTTTATTGTGGTGCTCGTAAACTAAAAATCTCTCGGATTGGGGCTATATAGTTTCGAAATGGGCATACAAGGGGCTAATTATTGTGGTAATTTCACGATGATCGATATATTACAAGTTGCCGAAATATGGCTTTGTCTTGCAACTCCATAGCATATACTCAGTTTTAATCAGTTTTTATTGTGGTGCTCGTAAACTAAAAATCTCTCGGATTGGGGCTATATAGTTTCGAAATGGGCATACAAGGGGCTAATTATTGTGGTAATTTCACGATGATCGATATATTACAAGTTGCCGAAATATGGTTTTGTCTTGCAACTCCATAGCATATACTCAGTTTTAATCAGTTTTTATTGTGGTGCTCGTAAACTAAAAATCTCTCGGATTGGGGCTATATAGTTTCGAAATGGGCATACAAGGGGCTAATTATTGTGGTAATTTCACGATGATCGATATGTTACAAGTTGCCGAAATATGGCTTTGTCTTGCAACTCCATAGCATATACTCAGTTTTAATCAGTTTTTATTGTGGTGCTCAAAAACTAAAAATCTCTCGGATTGGGGCTATATAGTTTTGAAATGGGCATACAAGGGGCTAGTTATTGTGGTAGTTTCACGATGATCGGTATGTTGCAAGTTGCCGAAATATGGCTTTGTCTTGCAACTCCATAGCATATACTCACTTTTAATTAGTTTTTATTGTGGTGCTCGTAAACTAAAAATCTCTCGGATTGGGGCTATATAGTTTCGAAATGGGCATACAAGGGGCTAATTATTGTGGTAATTTCACGATGATCGATATATTACAAGTTGCCGAAATATGGCTTTGTCTTGCAACTCCATAGCATATACTCAGTTTTAATCAGTTTTTATTGTGGTGCTCGTAAACTAAAAATCTCTCGGATTGGGGCTATATAGTTTCGAAATGGGCATACAAGGGGCTAGTTATTGTGGTAGTTTCACGATGATCGGTATGTTGCAAGTTGCCGAAATATGGCTTTGTCTTGCAACTCCATAGCATATACTCAGTTTTAATTAGTTTTTATTGTGGTGCTCGTAAACTAAAAATCTCTCGGATTGGGGCTATATAGTTTCGAAATGGGCATACAAGGGGCTAATTATTGTGGTAATTTCACGATGATCGATATATTACAAGTTGCCGAAATATGGCTTTGTCTTGCAACTCCATAGCATATACTCAGTTTTAATCAGTTTTTATTGTGGTGCTCGTAAACTAAAAATCTCTCGGATTGGGGCTATATAGTTTCGAAATGGGCATACAAGGGGCTAGTTATTGTGGTAGTTTCACGATGATCGGTATGTTGCAAGTTGCCGAAATATGGCTTTGTCTTGCAACTCCATAGCATATACTCAGTTTTAATTAGTTTTTATTGTGGTGCTCGTAAACTAAAAATCTCTCGGATTGGGGCTATATAGTTTCGAAATGGGCATACAAGGGGCTAATTATTGTGGTAATTTCACGATGATCGATATGTTACAAGTTGCCGAAATATAGCTTTTGTCTTGCAATTCAATAGCATATACTCAGTTTTAATCAGTTTTTATTGTGGTGCTCGTAAACTAAAAATCTCTCGGATTGGGGCTATATAGTTTCGAAATGGGCATACAAGGGGCTAGGTATTGTGGTAGTTTTACGGTGATCGGTATATTAGAAGTTGCCGAAATATGGCTTTGCCTTGCAACTCCATAGCATATACACAGTTTTAATCAGTTTTTATTGTGGTGCTCGTAAACTAAAAATCTCTCGGATTGGGGCTATATAGTTTCGAAATGGGCATACAAGGGGCTAATTATTGTGGTAATTTCACGATGATCGATATATTACAAGTTGCCGAAATATGGCTTTGTCTTGCAACTCCATAGCATATACTCAGTTTTAATCAGTTTTTATTGTGGTGCTCAAAAACTAAAAATCTCTCGGATTGGGGCTATATAGTTTTGAAATGGGCATACAAGGGGCTAGTTATTGTGGTAGTTTCACGATGATCGGTATGTTGCAAGTTGCCGAAATATGGCTTTGTCTTGCAACTTCTTAGCATATACTCAGTTTTAATTAGTTTTTATTGTGGTGCTCGTAAACTAAAAATCTCTCGGATTGGGGCTATATAGTTTCGAAATGGGCATACAAGGGGCAAATTATTGTGGTAATTTCACGATGATCGATATGTTACAAGTTGCCGAAATATGGCTTTGTCTTGCAACTCCATAGCATATACTCAGTTTTAATCAGTTTTTATTGTGGTGCTGAAAAACTAAAAATCTCTCGGATTGGGGCTATATAGTTTTGAAATGGGCATACAAGGGGCTAGTTATTGTGGTAGTTTCACGATGATCGGTATGTTGCAAGTTGCCGAAATATGGCTTTGTCTTGCAACTCCATAGCATATACTCACTTTTAATTAGTTTTTATTGTGGTGCTCGTAAACTAAAAATCTCTCGGATTGGGGCTATATAGTTTCGAAATGGGCATACAAGGGGCTAATTATTGTGGTAATTTCACGATGATCGATATATTACAAGTTGCCGAAATATGGCTTTGTCTTGCAACTCCATAGCATATACTCAGTTTTAATCAGTTTTTATTGTGGTGCTCGTAAACTAAAAATCTCTCGGATTGGGGCTATATAGTTTCGAAATGGGCATACAAGGGGCTAATTATTGTGGTAGTTTCACGATGATCGGTATGTTGCAAGTTGCCGAAATATGGCTTTGTCTTGCAACTCCATAGCATATACTCACTTTTAATTAGTTTTTATTGTGGTGCTCGTAAACTAAAAATCTCTCGGATTGGGGCTATATAGTTTCGAAATGGGCATACAAGGGGCTAATTATTGCGTGGATCGATATATTACAAGTTGCCGAAATATGGCTTTGTCTTGCAACTCCATAGCATATACTCAGTTTTAATCAGTTTTTATTGTGGTGCTCGTAAACTAAAAATCTCTCGGATTGGGGCTATATAGTTTCGAAATGGGCATACAAGGGGCTAATTATTGTGGTAGTTTCACGATGATCGGTATGTTGCAAGTTGCCGAAATATGGCTTTGTCTTGCAACTCCATAGCATATACTCAGTTTTAATTAGTTTTTATTGTGGTGCTCGTAAACTAAAAATCTCTCGGATTGGGGCTATATAATTTCGAAATGGGCATACAAGGGGCTAATTATTGTGGTAATTTCACGATGATCGATATGTTACAAGTTGCCGAAATATAGCTTTTGTCTTGCAATTCAATAGCATTTACACTGTCATTGAAATTTTTGAAGAAATTTGAATTTTTATACAATAATAATTTATTAGACGTATTTTTACTGTGTACTATATTCAATAAAATAAAGTTATGCATAATAGCTGCATTTCATGGCATCAATCTTTCCGGATCAAATCACGTTTTACATGCAAACTTTGATCCAAAAACAAATTTGGATCAAAATGTGTCTATGGTTTGCATGTAAAATGTGATTTGATCAGATAGCTTGGTTTCATGAAATGCAGCTATTATATAACCCTCAAAAACCTTCTAACATTAATTTTAAATTTTTCTGCTACAATTACCTATTTTTAAATTACATATCTGCAAAAAATTTTGAAAATTAACAAATCGACGAATTTCGTTTGGAACCATGACTATGTACTCTATTATACCGAATAGCACGAATATCTCACCTTTCCATGTACTCTACGAAACGTTTCGTTTCTAACCTTCACACTCTCCTTCATGCAGGAGAGCCCGTTTATAGGGATCCTTGTTCATACAACCATTCATATGGAGCGCCCCAAACCAATGGGATCCATTTCACATAATTAATTATTAATAATTAACAATTATGAATTAATAATTAATATTTATTAATAAATACATAATTATTAATATTTATTAATAATAATTATTTACTAATATCAAAAAATTTATCAAGAGCCCTGCGGCTCATATCCAAATGGCGCCGAATTCTTTGATTTTCAGATAACTTAAAAATAGGTTATTGCATCAGGAAAATTTTAAATGAATGTTAGAAGTTATTTTAGGCTTATTTTATTTGATAGCTTTATTTTTATTAAATACTGTTAAAAGATGTACAAGTGCATAAATACATATATATAAAAAACTTAATTTTGTCTAAAATTTCAATTTAGTCAATAAACTTCACAATGTACACTCGCATACATTTTTTGTCCAAAAAACTACTCTCAACTTCACGCCAGTGCTATTTAATGTGGAACCATAGACAATCATAATAGATTTATCATTTGACTAAAAACACAAAATAAAAATAAAAATTTTCCATTCAAATATTATCGGTGTATTGCGTATACGTATTATATTTGCAACGCATTCTAAATTCATTGCCTAATAAAATACACAACACAACGATAACATTGGAATTATCAGAAGTTTTGTTTTTTTCCTTTAGTTACTATGAAATGAGAAATCTAGTATGAAAGTCTATGGTGGAAGTCATCGGTTGATGCAAGTTGCTGAAATTTGGCTTTTGTCTTAGGAGTCCATGATATTTACCCACTTTTCATCATTTTTTTGTGGTGTGCTTAAACTAAAGATATTTTGCATTGAAGCAATATGGTGTTTAATGCACACCAGAGACTAGTCTTCATTAATGTGAATGGGCATACTAGGGGCTTATTAATGTTGTCGTTTTGTTTATGTTTGTTTTGGTTATACTATATTTAAATATGTGAATGATGGATTTAATTTTCAAGAATTTCGTAAGCTAGCAAATGAGTAATTACTTTAGTAAATTTAGAAATCCTTTTTTGCACTACTATTTCTTTTAAATCATCATACTCGTCCCAATGTTGATTTTTATAGCAATCCAATAACATACATAATGCCCAATAAACATTTTGCGATAACTTATAAAAATAGTATATTCTACAGAATATACCGCATCGACTATCCTAAACAGGTTTATTTTGGGTAAACCGCAGGTTATTTTCATTCTTAAACAATATGTTTTACTGTGCTGTACACTCCGCAAGTAGATCTATAGAATTATCGGCAGGCAACCTCCCCAGAAAAACGCAATGCCTTTCTGAAAGATTGAATACTGTATATGTTATAGAATATTCAAAATTGAATATCCTGTAACAGTTCGCACTTATATATTCTGTAGACTATTCTCACTCTTTCACTCAATATTTTACCGTGCTGTATTGTCAGTTGATAAAACTATGGTTTCTCAATAAAATATATTTAGGGATATCAGAATGATCTCCTAAAGTAATGATTTACGATAAAGATTGCGAATAAAGATCATATTCTTTTTTATGTACGATGCAGTGTAGCCCATACCATTGACCACAAAGTATAACCGTGAGTTATTCCTGCTTCGATAAATATTGGGACAGTGTTTTTTTTCTTTCCTGTTTATTTTCCTATTGCGGCAACAATACGGGGACATTCTTCATTTTCATTATATTTGTTTATCGCAAATGTGACCTATTGCGATATCATTTGAGAATCTTGGTGTATGGTACAATTTATTTTGTAAGATAATTAGTCCTTATAAACATTTTAAACAAGATAGACCTGCGTTGCATTAATATAAAACTAAAATAAAAAAATTCTTTGGGTGCTCTTACATTATGCATATTATGTAATTAGTATTACGAGTGAAGTTGTTGTAAAGCGTTAAATTGTTTTTTAACTTCGAAATTATTACGAATTATTAATCGTTATAGAAACAAAATAAATAAAAAAAAATTTGTACGTATACAGTTGTTTTCTTATAAGTGTGCGCGTGCGTAATACACAGCAATATTTTGGTTTTTTTTAAATTGTTTCAGTTAGAAATTTGTATTCTAATCATTAGTTTTTAATTTCTTCCCTTTTTGTGTTTTAATGATACATAATGAGTGAATTCGCGAAAACTTGGGGGATATCAAAAAGAACATTTAAAAGAAAAATTTGCAAATTAAGTGAGAATAATTATAAAAGAAGCAATGAAAGTGGAATTGAAACGAGTGTTTCTGTGCCTATTATTTTAGATAACACAGTCGATATAGTTGAAGAAGACATACGATGTTAGTAAAGAAATAACTGACAGTAATAATTCTAGTGACGTTTCTAGCGAAATTGACGTTGATTTCAGCGAATCGTGGCAAACACTTCTTGCAAAATGGAAAATAAAAAATGTCATTACAGCAACAGCAATGAACGAACTCCTAGCAATTCTTAGAATTAAAGGTATCCCATTACCCAAAGATAGCCGAACTTTATTAGAAACACCAACTAGTACTGATGTATCAGTTCTATCGAAAGGCACCTACTCTCATATAGGTTTGTTGAAATCATTAAAGCATCAATTAGCTCAATATAGGGAAGCAAAACCAACAACAATTTTAATTGATATATGTATTTTTTTGGCTTATTAGTAAGAGCACAAACGTAGGATTTTGGCCAATTCTTGGACTTATTCGAAATTTGGAAAATGTTACGCCATTTTTAATAGGCCTTTATTTTGGGGAATCTAAACCGGAGTATGCTAACGAATTTTTGAAGCCATTTGTAGATGAAATGAAAGTAGTAAACAATTCTGATATTTTAGTTGACGGAACAAGTAAATACATTGTCTTAAGGGCATTTACCTGTGATGCTCCTGCACTTTCATTTATCAAAGGTACAAAGGGCCACTCTGGTTATTTTGGATGCACAAAATGTACTACAGAAGTGGAGTTTAAAAATAGGAGAATTTGCTTTCCGGAGTTTAGCTGTACGTTACGGACTGATGAACAATTTCTAAAGAGACATCAGGAAGAACATCATAAATTAGAATCTATTTTAGAAGATCTGAATATTGGAATGGTAACACAATTCCCTTTAGACTACATGCATTTAGTGCTATTAGGAGTGACCAAGAAACTAATAGATTTATGGCTCCAAGGTCCACTAACTGTTCGAGTATCTACATCAAATTGCAACGAAATAAACTATATGTTAGGAAAAGCTGAGAATGGAAGACCAAAAGAAATATGTAGGAAAATTAGAAAAATAGAGCAGTATAAAATGTGGAAAGCTACAGAATCTCGTTCTTTTCTACTCCACACAGGGCCTATATGTTTAAAAAGCGTATTAAAGGAGAAAGTGTATCAACATTTTTTAGACTTAAGTTGTGCTATAAGAATTTTATGCGACAAAGTGATGTGTCAAGAATATATTAACCTGGCAAAAGACCTTATTGAACACTTTTTAAATGGATTTAAAAGTATATATGGATCGTGTTACATTTCATATAATGTACATAACTTAATTCATTTGCCGGACGACGTAAAGTTATATGGTAACCTGGATGAATTCAGTAATTTTCCATTTGAGAGTTTCATGTTTCAAATAAAGCGAATGATCAAAAAAGGGCACAACCAGCTTCAACAAGTTGTAAATCGAACTATTGAAATGCAAAATTATTGCAAAATATATAACGACGATAAAGTATTCCCATATTTAAAATGTAAAAATAATAGAGATGAATTTAATGAAATCGTTTTTGTAAATTATTCTCTAAAAAATAACATAAAAAATCAGTGGTTTTTAACAAACGACAATTATATATATAAATATTTATGACAATATTTATATATTTATGACAACAATCATATTAAAATATATGCCAACAAACTAATGCAAATTAACTGAGCTTTTGCTACACCATTTGACTCCTTGAATATAAACATTTATTATTCAAACGGAAAACTGTCATCCAAAGTTGACTGTTTAAATAAACAAAATATAAAATACAAATTGTTTTCCATTAAAATAAGCACAAATCAATTTTATTTCTTTAAATTATTACACACGCAACAATCAGAAAAGAGTACATAGATAAATTAGTATTTACCTATAATACAATTTAAATTATTTCTTATAGAATATATTTAAAATAAAAATTAAAAATTTACACGACCATGTATTATATAATAAAAATGTAGAACAAGGAAAAAACAAATATTTCGGTGCCCCTCTAATTGGGTGAAAAACGAAACGCTGCATTGGCCTGAAAAATTATCGTCGAAATCGCTTGTAGCAGCGATAAAATCAAGAGCAGAGCCAACTTGTAACTGGGGTAAAACCGACCAATTTCAAATTTTAACAAGCGATATATGTAGGTAAGTATTGCAAAATTGTGTAAACTTGTTTGTTTATTGAGTAACCTAACAAATTATTATTTCATTTTAGTTAGCTTTCTGAAGCGGTACAACAAGAAAATTATTTGTTGAGAATGACGTCAGAATTAGAGTTAGAACCTGAAACTACATCTTTACCTGATGACTTGCACTTAGCTGAGAAAATTAGGAGCTATTTCCATTCAAATGATGTAAATTTTGTTCAGTCGGGACATCAAGATTCAAAAAGTAGGCAGTCAAATTTTTCACTGATGAGAATATTAATACCAAATATTTTGCAGGTCATTATGGTCCAGCAGAACGAGAGCACCTGGGGGATACGTCAGAAATAGGTATTTATTAGTAGTTCCATAGCCAGACTTAATTTAATATGAGTTTTTATTAACTCTTAAGCAGCATTTGTATTAAATAAAACGAATGATCAAAAACCTTTTACTCAATTGACAGACTACGAATTAATAAATCTGATTTAGCTAAATCGGTTTATGCAATATACAAAAACACGATTAGATAAATATAGCTTTTAGGCTAAGTGAATATCGCTTTATTTCAAGATTGGCTGAATTGGTATATTATTAACTCTTAGCCTGTTAAGGGTATTACTTTAATTCAACAAGATACATTTCATTTTTTTATTAGTTTTCGCTTATTCATTTTTGTTGATCTCGTGAAAATAATTTTTTAATTAAAAACACTTTAAAGTCATATATAAGTTTACAATGCTCACATTACCATAATTTATTTTTCAATTCAGGCCCCGTTGAGCAGGAACACCAAAATAATGTAGTCGAGGTGATATCCGAGAATAATAATCTTGACTATAAACAGAGTGAGTTCATAATATATTATTTTATCTACTTAAGTAAATTAATTTTATTTACAATTAATTTGTAATAGGACTGGAGCTGTAAGAGGTGCAATACAGTTGTTTGAAAGACAAAACAATTCTCTTGGAAAAAAAAATTAGAGCCAAAAAATAAACACATACAGTTCCTCGAAACTAACATATTAAATCAAAATACCCAAACTCAAATAAAATTGGACTCACTTAAAGCGAGCCTTAATCAAATAGGCAATGCACCATCACTAGCTTCAAGGACAAACATAATTAAGGTTATACCTAACTTACCATTAAAAGCAGGTGTTCAGCTTCAGACGCTGGATGAAAATATCATGGCAATCGATGGATACAAACAACAATTGGTAAGTTTAAAAACCGATATAATCAATACGTAAATTTGTCCAATTATAAATACATAAATATGTTTCAGACTGATATTATTAATGATTTCGGATTCAACGATGAGAGCAAGGCACATTCGGTTATTTTAAAATAAATTGCAACTGATGAATGCTTGGTTGATTTTAGTTGGGCAGGAGCTGCTAAAAAATTAGTATTTAGGGTACTAACAAATTTAAAAAATTTAATGTTTGAAATCATTAAACAAAAATTCAGAGGCTACACTATTACAACGCTAGACAAAAACATAAAAAGCTGGATAAGACACACAGAAGAGCGGCTTTCAAGGAAGTCTCGTAAAGAAAATTAAATTTTATTTTAATTTATTCATATGCGAAATATCGTATTGAATTAACAAAAATACCTGAAATACTCTATAATGTGACTTTTCGAATTAAGTTTTAATAAGTTTAACTTATAATTTAATAGTATATTAAATGATTTTATATACCGATCCGAACAGGACGTCTCGTAAACATTTATTTTTTTATTTTATTTTTTATTAAATATAATTAGCTAAATAAACTTGTACTGAACTCAAAAGTTTACTAATAACTGAATTAAACCTTGCAATAAATTTAAAACTTATATGTATAATACAATAAATATTACGTTTAATTAATTTTTGAAAATATTTTATTTAAATTTATTTACGTAAATAAGGAATATATAGAAAAATATGTAAGGACATTTAAATTATCTGCGAGGGCCACAGTGGAATTATCGTAACTTATTCAAAACAAAAACCCCTATTTGTACCACAAAAAATGTTAATATTTATTAAACCGAACGGTTTCAATCAAACAAATGATGGATGAACAACTGATTATTTTAAAGATGCAGCCCTGTTGCAACCGACCCTTGAAAATGATCAGATGTTTGTGGTCGGGTTAATAAATATTAAAATTTTCATTTATTTTAAGCAACTCAGTGAAGTCTAGTTGCTATCGCAAAACTTGCCCCGGCCGATCTACCAACGGGCCTCCTTATGAATGGAAAGGCTTTCGCTAGGAGCACAAATAGTATAGTGAACATAATTACCGTAAACTATTCCCGCGTCGGCCGCTAGAATATTCTCCTGAAATTATTTGCGACAAACAAGCAGAATAAAAGTGCGATGCCTCAATTCTCAATACATTCCCAAGCAGATATTCAATAGGCTTTCTTGCGAAGGTATATGGCTTTAGCCGAAGCTAAATCATCGCACAACCATAGGGACGTTCTATTGAATATACCTGCGTTTATACAAAAAATGAATCTGTAAATTCTCCAGAATTGCTTTGCGATAAACAAGCAGAATAAAGGCGCGGCGGCTATCTCAATATAGTCCTAAGCAGGCTAGTTTACAGACTTTCTTGCGATTGGACACGGCTATCGCTGGGAATAGAAGCTGGAACAGAAATCGGATTATCGCATACCCAATGAGTCGTTCTATCGATTATTCATGCGTATATACCAAAAAACGAAAATGTTTATTGGGATGAGCACCATTTGATATGTAAAATCCGAGAGATTTTTAGTTTACGAGCACCACAATAAAAACTGATTAAAACTGAGTATATGCTATTGAGTTGCAAGACAAAGCCATATTTCGGCAACTTGTAACATACCGATCATCGTGAAATTACCACAATAATTAGCCCCTTGTATGCCCATTTCAAAACTATATAGCCCCAATTGTGACGTCGCGTTTCGGGTTACGACAGGTCTATTTGGGCGGCGTGTCAGGTGATGGAAATTGTCAGGTAACATATCCCATTTTAATTTCCCACTATACTTATCTTCCAATTCTCCTTCCTAATTCACCAAACTCGCATTTGGGTAATGCTCATTTATAAAACCTGGTCATCAAGGTGGTATCTTTCCGAATTAATAGCTATTGTTTGTTAGATGGCAGTTACATCGTTAATAATGGTAAAACGAACGCTTCAAATAATGTAAAACGGCCATCTAAAACGGCCATTGATCATAACTTCCGGTTGGGAAAAGTAATATAAGGCGTGAATAGCGTAAAAAAAAACCTCATGGATTTTCGGCTGTTTGAACGTGCGCATACAACGATTGGATAATTGCCAGACAATTGATTTTGCCGCGTCATTTGGTGCTATATTGCGGATGGTGAGTTCTAGTGGGATTAAAAACGAGTTGGTGCTGTTTTGGATCAACATACGGATCGAGTAGTTAACTCAAGCCATCAACAAGTGGGGCCGAGCAATTTGGGGAACGTAAAGCAGCTAAGTATTCGGCTGGAATATACTAACGGCAAATAAGAGTTGTGTGTTGTAGTAATTATTTATTTGTGTTAAGTTAATTTGTTTAATGTAAATGAGTACGACACAGGTTGTTCCTAGTCTGTCGTGTCAGTGAGCGTGGTGATATACGCGAACAAAAAAAAAACAAAAAAAAGTGACAATACGTCCAGTTTGGATACGTATAGTATATCAACCGCGTATATTTTTTTTTTGGTATAAAGTGGAAGAACATTTTGCGGATATATACTAGTTGTATATACAAATATATAGGCGACGTATTTGCATACAAATTGTGCCGTAGTGGTGATCAATGACAACAACGACGACCACATAACGTTTTGCGGATATATAAGACCAGTTGTATATACAAATATATAGACAAGATATTCACATACAAATTGTGCTATAGTGGTGTTCTACAACAACACATCAACGTTTACAAAACCGTATTGCGGATATATACCAGTTCTAGGTATAAATATATAGGCGAACAGGGAAGCGAAACCATCGCGTGGTAGACGGAGCACAGCAAGGTGGCCTGGGGTTCAGTGAATGCTAGCCACGGTGAGTTCTTCCTTTTCTATTTTATACTAACAGTTATTTGTTTTGATGGTAGCCTGAACCTGACCCGTATAAGTCTCAAGCTTCACCGACTGAATTTCAGTCGGGCAAATTACACGCGCGCGGACTGGCGCCTCGTCGAGTATTGTTTTCTTTTCATTTGTTTTCAGGAAACGTAATTGATCGCAATTGTCCCTTTCGTCCGCAGATGTATGTAAATACTCATCTCTCGCTGGAAGTAGAGAGCCTCACACAAGCACACACATATCACAAATAGAATGCAGCGGTTTCAACTTGGTTTTTCTTACCAAACGACCATTAATTTTGTTGCTCTATATTTTTGGCAACGTAGAGATCTACACTGCAATCTTCAATTGTTCGTTTTTGGGTTTTCCAAAAATAAAAAAATAAAATTAAAATAAAAAATAAAATTATTATAACGTTGTTGGAAAATTCGTGTTTCACTGGCTTGCTCAGTTACAGAGAGAGATTTATTGTGTGGTAAAAGTCCAATAGTGGGTAAGTAGCTAGTGGCGTGTTCCACAATCCGAGAGATTTTTAGTTTTCGAGCACCACAATATAAAATGATAATATTGCGATTTATTTTCAATACTGTTAATTATGAATTTTATGTTTTAAACCAATTTGTATTTTATAAGTACATATATTGGATTTTCTTTGTTTTCATTGGTCTGATTTAAATGAAAATGTATTTATTTTAATTAAATATAATAAAATCCTGGGCTGGGATAACTTCACATATGAATATATGTTGCATAATTTTATTAGTACATATTGCCTGATTAATTTTTTTTATTTTCTGGGATAAAATCCTGGGCTAACTTCACATGCCTAATTGTGACGAAATAGTGCGGGGTCTAAAAGCAATAGGATCACAAGCATAACAACGCCTTTCGCACTGCTACGCCTTTTTTGGGTGTCATCACTCATTGTAATTTAATTGGCACAGTAAGACAATATTCGAATGTTCATTTTACACAAATCACTTTAATGCAAACTCGCCGCTTCCAATTTTTCCGTTCACTTCGCTGTTTTCTCTCGTAATTCGCAAATTGATAGTGGTCCCTCAAATTCATTTTTGTACTATACTGAAAACTTAAAACGACTAACTTACAGTTCTTATATTTTTCTTCCAGGTTGGTATTGTAGGTAACTCTCCAATAATCGATGATTTATCACTGCCTTAGTACCGTCACGTTTTCAGTCCCAGAATCCGGCTCAAAGAACCGTGGGAAGACGAAATTGGAAATTAGAAAAGCAATAAAATACAGTTATTTTAGTAATTAATTTCTTTTTGTGTTATAGGTACATATACAAAACAATTAATTGTATTTTTGATTTATGTTTATAATTGTAATGAAAGGAACTTAGAGGTTCCTAATTATTTTTTTTCTAAAATAAAACCAACTGTCTCAGTTTTTTATTTGATAATTTTGATCTTTATTTACACCTTGTTACCTTTCAAGACTTTATTTGATACCTAATTTTTTACATTGTACACATTTCATTTGTTTGATTCCCGGAAAATATTCATCAATCCTTCAAATTTCTACTTATTACTTTATGTTTTGGGAATAAAAGTTTACTTATATTTCCAAATGGCATTTCAACTAATATCGTGAATAAAATTGACATTAGTAGAACCTGTGACATTATATAAACATTCGTCTGTAATTGAAAGTACAATATGTTAATGATGGATTAACATTTCTATAATCGTGTTAACTTACAAGTTCTGTTACGACATTAAAGTAGCCCGAATGTCGTACTTCTCCAATATTCCAAAAAAACATGGGAAGTTGTACTAAGTATATGGCGTACGATAAGCGAGTAGTTATTAAAAACCCCCTCCACGAGAAAAATCGACTTAATGCGGTATCATATCCTAAATGTGATGTAAAAATTACCCATGCGAAGAAACTACACAAGGCTATTGGGGCAAATGCGGCATATTGTGCTGCACCCGTTGGACTATATTTATAATTAATATTTGCCATTGATGCTGGTCCAAGTAATGTGGTCATCAATAATAGGATATTCATAAACCATCCGATCTTTAATTGTCCCTGTATGCGCCCAATAAAATTATTAAAATTTTCAAAATATTAACAATCTAAACAAACTTGAGTAAATTTAAATCCCTTTTTTGTTCGTAACAAATATCCTAAAAGTACGCCCATAATAGTTACGGTGATTCTATAAGGTGGAATTATATACATATAGTTGAAACTGTCAAAAATTGTTTGTATGCTGAAAATAAATGTTTTTTGTTCTAGATGCATTACTTTAGTTTAATTGGTTTATTTTTAATAACGGACTTACGATACTCCATAATGATGGAAATAATTAAGTCGCATGTGAAAAGTAATTAGATATCGTCCGATAGCAGAAAATCCAGCAATTCCGACTAGCAATGTTGCTCCAGCCTTTGGATATTTCCAAAGTAGTAGACTCATGAATGGCACAAGAAGAAATAGTTGAGTATCCGTTGCAACATAATGTCCTGCTGAAAAGCACTACTCAAAAATTAATTCAACATTCAATATTTTATGATTATAGTTTAATCCGCTTATCTTACCATATTCTCAATTCCAAAATAATTTTGTATAAACAATAAATTCTTCCACCAATGTTTTTTACAAATCTCCGTATGTGCTAAAATCAAATTCCAAAGTGGCCCAGATCCGAAATATGGCCCAAAAATGTACACAGCGGAAAAAATTGAAACTAAAACTGGTGACATAATTCGTAGATAACGTGAAATATATTCTTGTTTTATTCGAATGCCATTTCCTTTTTGTAGATAACCCACAAATTGGTATGTTGCAAGTAATCCACTAATCATTAAAAAGGGATCTGTGTAAATAAATAAGCCTCGCCAAAGCAATGTCCACGATTGGTCGACCTATAATTCATTTTTAGCACTATATAGTTAATTATAAATATGTACTGTATTCTATTGACGAATGGTAAAGCGTAAAGTTGAAAAAGCGCATTTCGCGGACGAAAATGAACTACAAATGTATATCCATCCTATAACAAAAATTTGTTGCATTAAGTTACTACAATTGGAAATAGTAGTATTATAATGTTTATTTGTTAAAATTGTAATGTTTAGGTATCAATATGTAGCCTTAAGTGTGATTTTTGTATATTTGAAATGCTTGCTGAAGATTTTTGCTGTAAATGTTTTAAAAATATTTAATTTTAGCTTACATTTATCAGTTAAAATGTATGGTAAATACTCGTATGGTATAATATAGTTTCAAAAATGTTCAGTGACCCATATTTATAGTATAATGATAGTATAAATATGTACAAATACATAGTAGTATCATCAAAATATTTAATCGATGAAGTTCATATTTTCATTTTAGATTTTTATGTTTCGAATGTGTAGCACTAATTAAACAAAACATTTATGGAAAATAATTTTCTTGTTGTTGTTGTTTTTTAAGATACAGGGTGTCAAATATTTAAAAATTTAATATACTTAGTATTGTATTTATTGCTATAGAAAAATATCTTATTATTCGAAATTTATAAGATTGGGCTCATTTTAAAGATACATGGACAGGGATTAAAAAAAACAATGTGTGTAGCCTCTACGCGCGACAGAAGTGAAACTTTTTAAGCTGTTAATTTGTAATTACTATAATTTATCGTTCAATGGTCCGGCTGGCATATACAGCAAAATGTGTAGCTTTTCCGCAGCAAGAATTGAAGAAATAGTCAATTGATCCTTATAGTGTTATAGGAGTATTATACAAAGTCAAAGTAGACACATCAAAATTAGATAATTCCACATTCTACATTATCTAGTTATTTTTCTCAATCTATGTATGTTACTCCATGATCTGGTAAAACAGGATTATTACAACTCGATACGAAATCTACCTATAAAGACACGATAAACGAAATAAAAGCAAAATTATTTACTAATACTGATATTAAAGCAACATTTGAGAATGCAAGTGAAATTGTGATGGTGTATTGTTCGGTTTATATTTTAAAATGAATTTTGCTTAAGACAAACATTTTTTTAAAGAGAAATTCAGAATATTAAATAATTTACCTAAAGTAATGCAACCAGCGAATGGTGCATAGGTGCAGTTTTCTCATGTCATTTGGAACTATTGCAGAGTATAATTTCCATGTATCATTTTGTAGCTAGCATAAACCAATTGTTTCATTTTTGAATTGCCCGAGAAAAAGAAATACATTTTGTATTTAGTTTAAAAATATTAAATTTAATCTTAATTTGCCAACTATCATTGTATGATCCTTTAAATATCTATAAAAATTTAAGTTTTATAAACTTCACTTCTCTATTTATTGTAAATTTACAATAAGTTATTTAACATAATAACCGCCTACATTTAAATAGTACAAAAACATTAAGTTTGAGATATTTGTGGACAAGCAAATTATTTACAAACACAATTTTTGTACTTCTTTTATATAATATACTTGTTTCATCGTGTTCAATACCTCAATATACTATAAATCTAGGAGGCATTGATTCGACTGTTTATAGATGTTGTTTTTGTATTGCTTACAAGTTACAAACAAATTTATTCAATTTCGTTTCAATATTCGTTTGTTTTTTCCGAATCATACCAGAGCCTACTATATAAATAAGAGCCTCCAGTATCGACTGTATTTTTTACTAAGCTTAAAATAAGGTACAAAAAATTTTTTCTTTACTATGAAACTATATGGGAAAACGGTTATTTTCATTTACAGATTTACTTTATTAGAAATATGAGCTTTTGTTTTGTTTTTATATGAAAATGTTCATGAAATATGTAATATTATTTGATTGAAAAATCAAGTCTTGAAAATGTTTATATCTTAGTGAAAATCGCCATGAAAAATAAGGTACGTTTGAAATTTTAAATATTGTTGTTTTTGTAATATATACGTCATCAACATAACTCGATTTTATAAACAAAACAATAATCATCTCTTTCATTCAGCGTGTTCAGACGTATATTTTATACTCTGTGTATTTTCCTCGTTCCTTACCTCTTTGCCTACAAACTAATTTTGGAGTGGGGATATTTGTGTGGATTTTTTCCTCAACAATTTTTATTGCGGCACGACTTGTTACACACTAATACATTGAAAAAGTAATATAAAAATTTGTATGGTCGGATTTTTTTTTTTTGTTTTCGCTATTCATTTGAAATATGACCGTTGTGGAATGAAGAAACAAATTATGTTTTCGATTTTGTTTCAGGATTTTCCGTCTTTTTATAGTTTTAAACATTTTTTAGGTTTGAGTACATAGCTATTTAATTATTATTAATACAGACTGTTTTTTATCCAATAGCCAAAATGGGGACGACTAAACAAAATTGTTTGCTAAAAATGTTTGATTTTTGATTTTTTGTTGTTGAGTACATTTCTTCTCAAAGCATCATAATGAAATGAAAATAATTTTACACATACATAGATAAATTGCAATTGGTGTCGAGAGTTTGGGATTTTACGTGTGAACGCGAAATGTGTGTAATTATGTCATGTAGAAAATATACGTCTGGACACACGGATTGCCTCCATTCCAATTTGAATTCGAATATGTTTCTATAGTTATTTTGAATTTGCAAAGCATGCTAGATTGTTTTGATGTTTTGTTTTTTTCGCACTCATTGTATTGATTTAATTTATTCTGTTTGGCTCATTTTGATTTTTTTTAAATTTTGATTGTTGAGCGGAGACGTGTTGTCTTTTTTCTTACCATTGGGTTTAGATGTGGAGATATGATGTCGTCATTAAACTGAATTTTCTCTTTTTAATACACATTGTTGTTGTTGTAGAATGTTTTTTAATTTAATTTCCCTTATTTTCTTTTGATTATTGCTGAACAATAGGGAAATTTGAGAATCTGTGTTTTAAATGAGTAAGACATTGAGTTGTTTGTTAGCGATTTCTTAAAAAATTATTTAACTGGGTTTAACTTTTATTTCATATTTTATCGTCAATCGAAATCGCGTTTTTTCATACAAACACTATGAAAATAAATGAAGTTTTAGTGTTTCTATATCCCTTATTTTAAGTTCATTTTTCACATGCCGGCTCTATTCACATCAAGATGGTTCTGATCATACCATGCCTAAAAAAATTTCACTTCAAAAATAAAAGAAATACTGTGGCTTTTTTCATTTCATATCGCTTCTTTATTTTTTGCTTGTAATTTTTGTTTTGTTTCATCGATTTTAAAAATCACCACGGTACTAAAGAAGTTTCACTTCAAAAATAATTATAAAAATGGTGCCATCTTTTATTCCTTCCTTTTAAAAATGGCCGTCGAAAGTTTCTTTATGGATTTTCTCCCATGTAGGTACTTGTTTTTTTTATTTTTTTTTTCACCATTTAGTTCTATTAGACATCTTAGAAAATCAGGACAACTCGTTTCGTTTTTGTGTAAAATACGTTTAAATATAATAAATTTGTAGATTGTCATACTAAAACGTATTTTGCAATAATTGCTGTGTTTTTTTATAATTCTCGATAGATCTCAATAGATCGCATCCAGATGTTCTACATCTTTCCACTTCTATGATGTACTAATCTATGAAGATGAATAACACATTCAGAATTGCCAATTGGAATGCAAATGGGCTGTTGCAACAAATTCCAGAGTTAGACATTTTCCTAAATATAGACAAGATAGATATATGCCTAATTTCAGAATCTCATTTGGCAAAAGATTCATTCGTTAGAATTCGAGGATACCAGTGCTACCACGCCATCCACCCGTTCGGAAAAGCGAGAGGAGGTTCAACCATATTTGTGAAGGAAAAAATCAAACATCACGATGGAGTAAAAATTGAAAAAGAAATTATGCAAGTAGTCACTATTAATGTTCGATTGAATAATCAAAATGTAATTAACATATCTTCAATATATTGCCCTCCGCGTTATAATCTAAATAAAGGAAACTGTGTTACGTTACTCAAATCGCTCGGTTTTAACTTCATAATCGGATGCGATTTTAACGCTAAAAATACATATTGGGGATCAAGGCTAACAACCCATAAGGGTAAGGAGCTACTTGCAGCTGGTCGGGTACTTAACTGCGAGTTCCTGTCTGGAGGTAAACCAACATATTGGTCAGCGGATACAAATAAGATACCAGATTTGATAGATTTCTTTGTAACAAAAGGGATATCGGTAAACTACGTATTACTCGAAAACAATGAACGAATTTCATCTGACCACACACCTGTCATTATGACACTCTGTGATACAATTATCAAAAAAGAAAATTTACCTAGGTTAACAAATAATAAAACAAACTGGGATCTCTTCCGGAAAATAGTCGAAGACAATACTGAACTACAAGTGCCAAGTGTTTAATTGGAGCTGCTGAACAACAGTATTCTGCTAGCAGCGTGGCAGAGTACTCCTCCTACTTATAATCAAACCGAAAGTCACATCCACTATCCAGTAGAAGTGAGAGATCTGGTTAGAGAAAAACGGAAAGCCCGAAAAATCTGGCAGAGGAATCGAGCACCACAAAGCAAATCACGACTTAATTATTTAAGCAACAAATTAAAAATGATTATCAAAGAAGTTAAGAATAAATCTTTTAATGAATACCTGGCTGGCCTTTCTGGCAACAAAGACACTAATTATTGCCTTTGGAAAGCAACTAAAGGTCTTAAAAGGCCTAAAGTACAAATAGTTCCTATCAAGAATGACGATGGAACTTGGGCTAGAAGTGCCAAAGGAAAAGCTGCATTGTTTGCAGACTATCTTGAAAACACATTTCAACCCCTTCCAAGGCAGCTGAAGAAAATATAATTTCAGTAAATAAAGTGGATAACCTAAACATAAGACCTGTAACACTACAAGAGCTAAAAGATGAAATTTAAAACAACTTAAGCTCAAAAATCCTTTGTGACTTTTGATCCAAAGAACAGACTAATTAAAAGTTTAGTCAATGATTTGTAGTAGATTTTTGGTTTAATTCCATCGGACCTCAGGGCAGTTTTAACATATATAAGCTCCCTAGGCTAATAAAAAATTGACTCCCTTCATGATCAATAGTTTTCAAGAAGTCGGATTCCATGAATAGTACACTAAAATTATTATTGAATTTCATTTGTACTAAAGACGACGACCTCGGGTAACTTTTTATTTTAGGATTTCGTGTTGTCCCAAAATATCCAATAGTGTACAATTTTAACAAATAAAAATTAAAATTAATTTATCACTATTTCCAAACAGCTTCTATATAGCAAATTTTTCGTTTTCATTCGCAAGAGCACACTATACCAATCGTGAATTGCGATAAATACTTCTGTTATGCCGACTCGATTAACATATGGCGCATATAATGCCATAAAAATCTTGTGCCCCTTATATATCACGATCATAAATAAAAACCGAATTCCGTGAATACTTTGGATATCGTCATGAGCGCGTTCCAATGAAAATAGTGATCTTGTATTTTTGAGCAACGAAAAAACCACAAACCATGGATCTGAAATATTACAAATGAAGTGATCATCAAAAATCTAATTTAATATTAGAGATATTTACTTTGGTTTTTGGTTTTAAAATCATAAATCGTCGAAAACAAAATAATTAGTAGAAAGATCATAACAATGAACCTGAAAAAATTAAATATTTTCGTTTCAATTTTCGCCATTTACGGATCAAAATTCCTCGCTTACATTGCAACTTTTGATCCAAATGAAACTGTGTAGCTTGATGTCTGACACATTTCTTTATCTACTCGAACTTTTACTTGAATTCCAATGCCATTTGTTAAGTTGGCCGCTACATCGGTTAAAACTTGTTCAACATCTTTATAAGTACATGAGCTAGGTACACATATCGCCCAGTTAATCCTCGACATTGGAGGTATAATATATCCTGGCTAAAATTAGAAATCGGAATAATTAAAAAAAAAAACTGAAATGAATTAAACCGTGTTACACGTACGTCATCAAAATTACTTGTTAACATATAGTTCGATTGAACCATACGAAGATAATTCGTCAATGCAGTGGTTCCATCAGTAATCTCTGGTTGCAAAGACGCTAGGCAATATTGTGGTTCAATACGCTCTTGATTATCATCATACACTGATTGCATGCATTCATCATAATCTCCAAATTGATTAATATTTCCGCTTAATATTCCAGATGGCATTTTGGCTGAAGAATCGTACACTGCAATAAAAAAGAAAAAATTGAGCGGTAGCTTAGACCTTCCCATTATTCGTATGAGACATTCAGTCAGTGTTGTGCCGCATAGTCTATATGAAGTAATTATACTCGTGTAGACAATTCAAAAACTGGCGTAGATAATGTTGACAATATCGACAATGCATAGAAAATAGGCGCATTCAAGTAAGTCAACTATTGACAACATAACATGTTGTGTAAAATCAACTTGTTGAGAGTTGAGACATGAACGTAAATGATACATTCAAAATTGCATGGCCATGTGATAGTTTAAAAGTCATTATTTCCATCGGTAGATTTGCCAACATGTTGGGAGACCTGAATTTTAATTTCAAACAGCCGAAAATTTTATGATCGAGTATGTTAAATTTTAATGTAGAAGATCTAGACGTAGAATATCAGTAGGCAAAAGCAAGTATAAGTGCTGTTAACGTAGTTGTAAACGTAATGATGCACGGGGCACTACACGAACCGGTAGTTCAATAGATTTTCTGCCAAAAAATGCTGTTATTGAAAACTCAGAAAACATGCTCTTCCACCAAAAAAAATGTTTTTTGACTTATTGATGTAATTCGATTCGTTATAAAAAAACGCACATCTGAAATAAAACATAAATTACAAAACTCACCTTATCACGTTTTAAAAATGAAAACAAAACTCATACTAGAATCAAAAACATACCTTATCCAACAGACAGTTTACTGCAAAACATAACCTTATCCATATTAAAAAATGTACAGCATAATATACCTTATCCCATACACATATTTGTTTTAATAAAGCAAAATGTACCTGTGCAGTTGAATTCATTAAAAAAAATTTATTAAAAAAACCGTTAAAAATGGTTTCTCCAAAGGAAAATTTTATTTCACTCCGTCGATGTCTGGAAGAGGTTTCAACTGAAAACATTTTCGAAGAATTTTGTAAACGATCGGAATCAAATTATAAATTCCGCTTTAATAAAATCAAAATAAGATAAACAACGAAATTTGTAAATATTTTATACAATAGTTTAAATAATTTTTCCGGGAGTTTAATTAACACGTGTGGTACAATTTTAAAACTATTGGATACCAAGTTTCATTATAAAAATTTGATTTTACAAAAAAACACTTCGGCTAAAAACAATATATTTTTCAAAAAAATGGTTTAAAATTGAGTCATATTTTGTAAAAATTTCGTAAATTTTACTACAAGTATTTTCTCAAAGACGTTGACGAAAAATTTTAGTCTAAACGTAGGATGTCTGGTTTCTATGGGAAAAAAATTGTGGTTTGTTTTGCTTTCGATTTGTATATAAAAAGAAAATTCCAGTGTGAAAATAACAAACGCTTTTGAAAATAGACTTGAATTGAGTCCGAAAGCTCGAGTAAAAAATAAAAGATAAAAAATAATAAAAACTAAATCGGGTCGCCTAAAACCAATAAAAAATTGTTAAACATGAATAATTTTGCAAAAAGTGTAGTAAATGGGGAAAAAGCAAGAAAATTGGTCACAAATAAAAGAAATTGGAAACGGGAGCAACAGAAAATAAAAAGGTAAACAAAATTAATCATAATAATTAGAATCCCTATAAAATCATGTACGTTTTAGGTATTCTCGTAAAAATCTACCGAAAATGCCAACGTGTTCTCGTGATGCCTCGTTGAGTTTTTCGGATACTTTTTACAGACGCAAAGATAAAATTTTGCAAGATTGCTTCATATTGTTGCATACTACAATAAATTTGCCAAAGCGTCGCAGAGGTACAGGAGGAACTCCTAAAAATTTTAGCATTAAATATTTGATGAGAACTAAAAACTCAACGCTTGTCAGAATATGCCAAAATACTTTTGCGGACATTTTGGGCATAACCAAAATAAGATTGAAAGGGGTAATAAGAAGACATTTTAAAGCAAAAACGATGCCAACTGAAAGACGTGGGGGCAACCGTATTTCAGCGAACTTTAAGGGCAAGCGTGAAGCCATAATCAGTTTTGTTCAGCGATTTCAGGTAATTATGGTTTATTATTTCTTATTATTAGTTGTCTTAGTTGTGTTTTATTCAAGGTGCTAGAGAAACACTACTGTCGATCTCTTATTGCTAAGCGACAATACTTGTCAAGCGAGCTTTCTATTAACAAGCTTTATAAGATGTTTGCCTTAGATTTTCCAGCGATGGAAGTAAAGCGAAGCTACTTCCGGTATATTTTTAATAGGAGCTTTAATATTGGTTTTAAAGCACCATCTTGCGATGTTTGCAGCACCTGTCTAGCTTCTAAGGAACAATTAAAAAGCGAAACAGACCAGCAGGCCCGGTCAGTTTTAATTACGACGGCACGAGTGCATAAGTTACGGGCAAAAGCTTTCTACACATTAGCTAGGGAGGAAGATGAACATATGGCAACATTTTCTTTCGACTGCCAAAAAATATGTTATTGCCGAAAGTGGCTGATCAGGCAGCGTACTACAGCAGGCAATTCTATTTGTTTAATTTAGGTATCGTACAAGGGTCGTCGCGATCAAACTTACAGAAAAATAACGTATTTCTGTATATTTGGACCGAAAACCATCGACCAAAAGGATCCAATGAAGTAGCATCAGCCGTACACCATAGACTCAAAAGTACAAATTTCAGCCATAAAATTAAAAAAATTAGATTCATATGTGATGGCTGTGGGGCACAGAATAAAAATAGCGCCATGATGACTATGTGCTCATATTGGCTGAACATGGAAGCTCCGTGTCACATTGAAAAGATCGAGATAGTGTTTCCTGTACTCGGCCATTCATATATACCCCCGGACAGAGTTTTTGCTTAATTAGAAAAAAAAGTAAAACGTAGAGAGACCATTATCAAACCGGAAGAATATTGTCAATTGTATGAAGACACTGGTACTATTATTCATCTTGGAACTCCTGAATGTTTAGTCAGAAATTGGAAGAAGGCTGCAGCTGATACCATCAAACCGCCTGGGCAATGGCATTTTAAATTTAATCAATCAAAACGGTTTGTGATTAGACGACTAACAAACCGATCAATAACTATTCGTGGAGAGGTCACTTACAAATCCGACCTGGGGATTGCGAAATCTGTCCTTAAGAAAGGTCAAAAGATTCAAAACATCAAAGCCACCGTACTGCCTCTTAATGTATCACTAATAGCTGAAAAGCTCAAAGACGTGGACGTTTTATTAAAAAAACACTTCGGGGAAAATTGGCCGTTAAATGAGCAACTTATATTTTATAAAAATATTCTTCAACCAATTGAATTAGTGGAACAGATGGCAGAAGAAGAAACTTGTGAACCGGGAGAAGAGGAGGTGGAACTCAGGATTTGAAAAATTATTTTCTTTTTATTATAATAAGCAATGGAGTCCGTTATTTTTATAATTTTACTTTAGTTATTAATGTGCAACGAAGTTAAATTTTATATAGTTTTTATATACATAAATATCAAAACGTGATAATACTGTATTACTAATAAATAAGTACCTCGAAGTGTTCCTTATGTAACGGAGTATTATTATTATGATTTTTATGTTTTATTTTTAAAAATAAAGTTTGATTACGAAATCAAAAATAATTTGTTCATTTTAAATTGCACTTCGGTTTATAGCAAAACATACCTTATCCCTTTGTGCATAGCAAAAACATCCTTATCCATTTTTTAATTGAATATATCTTGATAATAATTAATTTTAAATGTGTAACGCATCCTTTTTTAATGCCAACTTATCTTATTTTATTAATAAAATGTGTGAAACCTGTAATTTTTCGTGTCCCTTAAGAAATGAAGGTTATTTTGGATTTTTGAGGATTGACATGTGATGGAGAAGATTATGTTTTGCTTTTAACCTACACAATTATTCTTTATTTCAATAATTAACTTCAAATTTATTGAATTTCAATAATATTGTTTGTTATGATCAATAATTTATTTTCGCATTGATCAATTATTGTTGAAATTGAATTCAATAATACATTCTCAAATTTACCATTATACATTCAATTTTATTTCAAAAATTAATTTTTAAATTTATCAATTATTATTGAACTTCCATTATATGTATATTATTTCAGCAAAAATTACTTGCTTTCAGCAAAAATTTCACCTTCGTCGGCCAGGGCCAAGGAATGTCTCGTACTTAGGAAACCTGAGTTGAGGCTGCTTACCGGCTTCCTCACAGGTCACATCCCCTTAAGGTATCACCTTAAGAAAATGGGCCTAAGTCCGACGGATAGATGTCGCTTCTGTGACATGGAAGCGGAATCAGCGGAACATGTTCTGTGCCATTGCCCAGCCATTTTCTGCAAAAGGTTACAACATCTAGGAGGGAGAGTAATGAGCCCGGATGGTATGCACCATATACCGGCCGGCAGTATTGTCAGGTTCATTAAGAGCCTGAATATTGACTGGACGGCTCATTAAGTAGGGTCCATGCACAAAAGATCTTTTAGGTCGCAGTGCGGGGTGGCTTGAACGCCCACATGGCCCTCAACTAATAATAATACTTGCTTATTTGTACATTATATTCAGTTCAATAATTAATTTCAATTCAATTATACTTCACAGACCACAATTAATAATTTTATTGTAAAGATACATCCTGGATGATTTCATCCGTTACAATTATGTTCTTTGTTTAAAGTGCACAGACTTTAAGGCCGCGGGCATGTTAACGCCGGAATCGTTTACCAGCGTTGTATCCAAGATGTATCTACAAATGCATACGAAAAAGTGTTAAGTTGTATTAAAAATTATTCATTATATGACTACTAGTCATAAAATAATTAATTATTATTACTTATAAATTATGTAAATAATTGTAATAACCAAAATGTAGTAGTTAGTTTATTTACTTTACATTTTGACAGCTACCAACATTACAATAAAGATTATAATTCATGCAGTTGGTAGCCGTTCATGATAAAATATGTACTATAGGTTTTGTAGACGAGTAGTGTATTCTCGCACTTTTGTTTTGTATTCTTGTAGCTTTAATTGTTGATTGTTTTGTAATTGTTCGCTCTCTTCCATCTTCAACTTTTGTGAGGATTAAACATCGTTCATATTTTTTACTGATAAAATGTAAATTATAAATATAATATACATATAATATAAATTAATTTATTTAATAAATGAAATGTTAATTCACATAAAACTTAATAAAAATAAAATATAAATATTAAAAGTCTAGTGGCGAATTGATTTTCAGCGTCGCCAGTTTGAGATCCTAAAATAAAATTATTATATTGAAAATATTTGGTCTGTATTTATAATTACTTCAAAAATGGCTTTAATTATAGACCAAAACAATGTTTTTTAAAAAAACGTTATATTTAATTAAATTTTCGCCAATATTTCGGTATTGTATACCATTATCAAGGCTTTTTTCTAAAAATTGCAAATAATATACAAATTATAAACAACAAAATAACAAAGATTAAAAACATATAAAATGAATTCCGGCTCTGAAAAGTTCCTGCATCGGAGTCGAATTTTTTAATTATACCATGACTGAACTTTAAGAAATATTGCGTGATACGGCCAATGATGCTTGTTGTTGATTCTAATTTTACCTACGTTAATGATAGGAAAATATTTGGCAGACGTTGTATTCCCGAGAAATTACAAGGTTACTCCTATTGCAGCTCAAGATTACGAATTTAACATACATAAATAACGAAACTTTTGTTATAAATTCGCTGTAGTTATTCCATCAAATTATTTGTATCGTCAAAAATCTGCAATGGTTCCAGTCATATTTTAAATACGAATTGGCTTCAACAACACTGTCATCTTTATTTAATGTTTATACCCAACGGAAGGGGAAAATTAAACATCAAATTCATATTTTTACGGTGACACCTAGCGTAGAATATAATAAGTTGATCAGAAGCACATACAAAGTTTATTTATACTAGTACTAGTGTGACTTCTAGTGACACTTACGTGAAGGTATTGCTAGTTTATTGTACTAAAATGGAAATTTTCCATGCTACAACTTTCTATATTGTACGAGATATTCTTACTGGAAAGAGCATGAAATTTCTAGAAGTTTTGTTTTTGTATATAAAAAGCGAATGAGATGAAATTGGATTATTCGTATTTGGAACGCGATAGTGTGAAGATAATACCACTGACGGTGGTCAGAGTTTTTAACTGATCACGTTGTTTTGTATAGATTACTTGAACGAGTTTAGCTAAATCGAATTTATTAAACAGCAGTCTGTTTAGGATATTAAACCGAGTAACTTAAAAAGTGGATTAGTGCGATATAAAAATTACAAGTGATCAGTAAAATTGTGCAAATTTTAAAATAAGTGATTTTGTGAATTATTGTTAATAATTGTGTTGTATTATATTATTTGTGTTCAATAAATAAATTCGTTTCTGATTAATTGAAGCGATTTGTTTTATTTACAATTCAGTGATTCGAACCTTGATTGACAAGGCAATAACGTAACAATATTTAAAATACAAATATCACCAGGGAAAATTTTCTGACAAATTTCAGAGAGAATTTATTTGCTACACTCGGCAATATTTCCAAAGCCATACGTCGTACGGTCAAAAACTTCAAATATATAGGAATTATGTTTTGAAGTATTATGGTAGAAAGACAACGGTATTATTTGATAGTTATCTTGAATAAGCCACCACGAAATGAGAAGAGCAAAATAAGGGAACAATTATAATTCTGCGTCATTTGAGATATGCGCAGTTTGTGGTTTGTACCGCTCAGAATGTTTCTTTACAATCAATGTTTCTTTCCCGCAGGGTTCGCTTAATACTTAGAAATGGGATATTTCCTAAAATATTAATATCAACGAGTTTTACATTCCTGTAAGCTTTCGTTTCTATTAGAATTATTTATTATTTTTGTACAAATTTCATTAGTTCAATTCATTATGCTTTATTCCGGGCTACAATGTTTGGAGTAGTCTTGCTGTAAACAATTAACTAAATATACTCAATTTAACTTGCGGATGTGTCGTTTTATTAGCTTGTACTCCTCCAAAATGAGGACTACCCGGAGGTAAAAAATTCCACTGTCTGTGCTATTTTACCCTTAAGTACCGTAGCCTTCCGTTGCTTTGTCTACCTTTTCAGTTGCTTGTCTGCTCCAAAGAAATTTCAAATCCTCAAACAAAGTCCCCAAATTCTTGATATCAACTGTCACGTCATGACTTACAAGTTCGAGATGGATTGCCTTCGTGACCAGGCATATGAATATGGCAATGTAGCTCTTTATTGTTTTATTACAACGGCTTTTCCATTATTTTAACTTAATTGGGCCTACGAAGTCCACCCAGCTATTTGTGAAGGGTGGTGCCGGTGTTATTCGTTCTTTTGTTGTACACTCATGTTTATAAGGTATGAAGAATTATGTTCTTGGCATTTGTTATCCAATACTATAATCTCAGGTGTGATAATTTTGAATTTTAAATGAGCTTTCTGATAATCAATCTTGACTACTTGAGACCTCTAGGCAGTATTGTTGGATAATTACTCTTAGAAGCTAACTGTCTAGAAATAGAGTTAGCGTTATAATTCTACTATTGCTTACAAAGTTTTGATTTGCTTTAAAATTGCTTGTTCCATTTCTTTACTATACAAACTAATTTTTTTATTGGATAGCTCCGGTATTTTAGCAATGTTGGCCCTTCCAACAAATTATGTGGGTTAATAATTGAACAGGGTTTAATCCTCGAGATGTATATTCAGCAGGATTCTCATTAGAAACCATGTGGTACCAGTAGCTAGAATCGGTGTTGGAGCCGAAAACTGCTGTGGAATCGCTTCAACAAAATGTTGATATATTTTTGTTGATGTTCAATGCAGGAAGTGGCAATGTGGCATTCAGCTCTAATCTTGGTAGCGCTATTGTTTGATTTAACTTTGCAACCTTTGTTTTGACAGCAATTAATGTACATAATTTCGATGTTTATCTTGCATACATACCACTGCATTTTATGCTTGATTAGAGGCGTTACAAAAAACATGTAATTCAATTTCAGCGCTGCTGGTGAAATTAATTCAATGATGAATTCAACTTTCCTTCTAACTGTACTAATTCAGAATGTCATCCACATAGAAGTCGCTTTGAACAATCTTTGAACCAATTGGATATCTTGGCGCTTTATCAATGGCTAACTGTTGCAATGTTTTTGTAGCCAAATATTTTTTCCTGTTCACAAAAACCACCGAATAAAGATTTAACTACCAAAACCATTCAAATGTTGAAGTGAATATAACAATTAATTTCGGAAAATTGTAAAGGTAATGAAAACCAATAATACTATACATATAAAGAAATGTAAAGAAATGTAAATTATAAAAGAAAAAATTGGAAAACTAAAAATCGTTTTTCCAACTCGAGGCCAAAAGTTTGTTGCCACTCGTGCTGCATAACCACTAAGCGTGGTCGATGAGGAATGCTTCTAGCTCCGCTTTATGCTGTACTAGGCATTTTGCATGGTTTAACAGAGCAATGCGCTTTGTTCATGAAAAAAAAGCGGATGATACTAATTTGAACTAATCCTGTGTTCACACAGAAAACTATATCTCACTTGCTAAAGAGTTAGGAATCAATAAAATTTAAACAATTTTCAATCGGAAAGTGTTCACTGCATTCTTAGATACCAACTACCTCTCTAGTTGGTATCTAAGAGTAAAAGTTTAAATTTTTGTAACTTACTGCGAACTGCCCATAGCTCAAAATTTTTTAACGATGTCAAATATGTAGACGTATCTCTGCGACATTTTTCTGATGCAAATTGACTTTTAGATGCATCAAACGGTTCGTGCAGTGCCAACAAACGGGATGATGCGGTCCTCAGTATATCTGCAAATACAATAAAATAATATTAAATAATTTATGTCAAAAGTCAAACTTTTATATGTAATAGTGATAGTGAAGTTTCAGTGGTTAACCGCAGGCTAGTTCAATAAAGTAAGGATAGGTTGGCGGCTCTTCGAATGCAATGGGTGGGACTGGATGTTATTCTTTCAGGAGCATATCTTGCGAAATTGTCTAATACTTCGACCTGGGTACGGACGCACACACGTGGTTGGCATAGCCAACTTTTATTTAACTTTTTTATTTAACTAGGTTATTTAACTTTTTTCTTAAAACTACCAATATTTCAGGTAATATTAAAACGTATTTAATAACTACTTTCTGATTTTAAAATAAAATATACTGCAATAGTTTTTTTTTAATTACATTTTACTAATCAGTTGTCGTGTATACTAACTAACCTGAAAAATGCAATATTTTTCTTATTTTTTTTGCGCTCACTGTATTGGTTTTTAAACCGTTCCACGATACATTTCATTGTTGTTAATTTAACACAAATAATTTTAGTATAAATGTTAATTTTAATTAATAACACAATAAAAACATTTTTAAAACTTCGCGGTGAAACAAAAAAAAAATTGAAGTACTAAAAAAATTTGGCATATGTGATGATTCATGTTTTTAATCAATTTTATATAGAAGGCTCCATTTATTATTTTTAATATCTTTGCATCCAACGTAAGAAAATTTATTTAGTTTTCATTGTTATATTTGCTGTGTTTCTTATTTAAATCCGTAGATCGAGCAGATTTTGAAATCTGAAATCAGATCAATCTGATCGATCTGAAATAAGAAACAAGTTTCAGATTTGGTAGATCAGAAAAATTATCAACTTTCATCGAACTGCCAGAGCAACAAAAACATTATTTTTATTACTATGAGTAACGCGAATTTTAGACCCATGCATATATTGAACACGAAAAACAATCGAAATGTGCAACACTTTCAAATGAGCTAGCCAAAGAGCTAAATACATAAAAGGCAAATAATTTGTAATTTTATAAATTAACGAAAAAATAAAACATTATTGAAATTCCCTTTAAACAATTCCCTAATATTTCAGGGATAACTGATATGAGTTTGGCTCCCAGACTCTGAGTTTGTCGACGTGTTTTTCGATGGCACACTATGAAAAATATGGCTGAATAAAATAGATATTTATCCGACCGAGGTGCTCAGGCTAGGGGTGCCCATAAACCAGATGATAAATTTGCACGAAATAAACTAATTGAAGCCTAATCTCTATGTATAAAGTATTATACTATTTTGCTATTATACTATCTATGGTGTGAAATCGGTAAAAGTTGCCCTTAGGCGGGTATTAATTACCAAGATATACAGAAAAAAAGAGGTAGTATATTCCCGTGTCTCATTTTCGTCTTTCTTTGCGCATCACGTCACGTGAAGACAAAAAAGCAGACATTTATATGAATTTTGGCGGTTTTTTGATTAATTTTTTTAAATAAATCAAGAATAATCGTAATTTTTTTTAACAAACCGTATTTACAATTAATAATGATAGTTTACCGAGACCCTTTTTATGCTTTATATTTTTTTATGGTCCAAATATTTGAGAAATAATTTTTTCGAGTGTATAATGTCTAAGATAAATGGAAAAAAGGGTAAACAAAATTATGAATACATAACATAAAACAATTAAATTATTAAATGTTTTTGGTCATTTACGAACCAATTATTAAAATTTTAATTTTTTTACGTTATTTACTCAAATTTTTGCCATATATTTTCGTTTGGCTTCAAATTATTGGTATCCACATACCTATTCAAGTATTATGTCCATATTCACCGTTAAATATAAATGGAAAGATATATTAAATAAAAATTCAGTTCACAAATTATTAAACGCCCAGTTAATTGAAAATATAAATTTGAAAAAAAAGGAAATTAAATAAAACTATAAATTAAAATTAAATCTCTGGCATATTTCATTTATTGTCTTATGGGTTTCGCTACAACTAAATCAAAACACCCATTCCACAGAAAAATATAACATATACAGAAGAAAACCTACCAATAAAATATTGTACATTTTTTTTCTGGGGTTATTTCGCTGGTTTGGGGTTATCTCAGAAAATAAGAGAATAAGAATTTTAAATAAAAACATTTTACACTCTCCTCTCGAGTTAGCTCTCACAAATTCTTGCGTTTTATGTATTTAGCAGGTATGTATGCGTATGTGTGCTTAACCAAAAATATGTTTATATATTTACGCAAAACCTGCTAAAATTCTCTTTAGAAAGCCTGCTCATTTTGCTGATACGCAGATACATACTTATAAACCTCAACGTTAAGGCGTAGTAGTGACTACGAAAAACCATAGAAAAAAAAATTAAATTTATTTGTTTATCACTAACACCACACCACGTATAGGTCACACACACTACTAACGTCGATAATTTGAGCATTTTTTACTCTCTATTGTTTGCAAACCTACTAACACCACACCATGTATTTACCACAAATACTGCTAACGCCGATGATATTTGAGCATTTTTACTCTCTATTCTTTGCTTTTATCTACAAACAAAATTTCAGACGTCACACAATTATATTGCGCAATTTAATTGTACGTGAATACCGGCCTTAAAGGGAATATTTCCGAATAAATTATTTCCGAACAATTCATGTAAATTATGTAACATCATACAAAATAAATAAAAATTCAAATTTTAATTCAAATATAAAATATGTAATTTAAATCTTCTTTGTGATTTACTAATTTGACAGATTCGTTTTTATTGTTTTTTTATGATACATTTTACTCTCTTTCAGTTTCATAGTATGCGATTGTTTATGCTTTTCTACACTGTATTCACAACCGTATATGTACACGGTGACGTTTCGCTAATACAATCCCAGGTTGCGGTATTTTTACAGCAATAGTATACAATACATTGGACTTTCTAAAGAGAATTGTAGAAGGTTTTGTATTTACGTATAAACATTTTTGTTGGTTTTGTTATAACTCTTGTGTGTCATAAAGAAAATAGATATGTACTTTATTATTCTATGTATGTGTCTCAGCGTTATGAGACGATTAAAACCAACAACAAAGTATAAAATTGTAGATACATTGTTATTGGTTTTGCGACGATTATTTTGGATGATATTATATTGTATGCGTATGGATTTGTTTTAAATTACCAATAAAAAAAAAACAAAGCGCTAAGGAATCAACCGTGTTTTGCTTATTACATCGATTTTCGAATAAACTGCCGAATCGAATTTAATGATTTGGCTTAATGTCTTATCTTGGTCGACTATATAGCTCGAATATGAGTATTAAATACGTATTCCAAAAAATGGGTATGAGAAATGCCGCAGAAATGCGGCTAATACAATATCGCAAATTTTTTGCACGGGTTAACATACCGTGCACAAAATTTGCGATAATATATTAGCTGCATTTCTTGATGCATAGTGCAAGAAATGCGGCTAATATACAAGTAGATATATATAATAAAACAAAACAATTCAATAGGTACAAATAATTTTATATTTTATTTTCAACTTTCTTGTCATAAAACCATTTGGTGCGCTTTCTTAAAACCACTAATATTAAGAAATCTAGTAACTTATAATTATGTTCGGAACAAGGATTTGTTGAACAAAACCAATCTTTATATTTTGAATTTCCATTAGAGTAATGAATACATCGATCAATAATTAGTTGCTTTAGATTCTTTGCATTGCAATGTTCGTTAAATATTTCTTCAAATATTTGAATATGCGGTTAAATAAATCAAATAATAATTCCGTTGGAGCGCGCAGGGAACCAAAATTATTGTTACTAACATAGTTCTTCATAAATATAAAATATTCAGAAGTTATTGTTATGTTAGCATCATTGTCTTTTTTGGCCCATTTAGTTTCACAATATTGGCAGTATCTTCGTCCCAAACATTTAAATACAGCATATCCTAGGTAATACCTTATAGCACAGTCGTCAAAATTTAAACTCGTGTTGTCGTTTGACAGTAAATGGTCCAACAATTCATGGTTAACTTCTGGTTGATTACAGATGGCTGAAACTGGTTCCTCTTTGGTAAAATCATCTACATTATCACTGGCTTCAATTAATGTTAATTCCAATGGTTCTTTGGATGGTAAATCACTTGCAGTTATCAAATCTTGGATTAGTAGTTCATCGTGGTCTTCATAACAATTCGTTAAAGCTGAGTTTTTTAAAAATTTTATTGACATTATTTGTCCCAATAAGTAATTAAACTCCTTTACAGTAGGATTTTGCCTATTACCTACTCCTCCTCGTTGCCTAATTAGGCCAAAAAGATTTTCTATAGTATCCTGGTTTAATCGAACTGTAAGTATGAAAAATATTTGACTATTTTCTAACATTAAATTATTTAACAATTGTAATACGGTATTAATAGTTTGTATAAGCCCTTTGAAGCAATATATAGTTTTCTTTTGCACCGGTTCAATTGATTTGATATATGGCAACATTTCTAACATGTTTAAATAGACTTGTTTGTTAATTTGAATTGCACTTTTATGTTGGTTCTTATCATTTAAGACTCTACTATTTAAATTGTCAAACAACCTGTCAATTTTTTCGACAAAATTTGCGGTTGATAATGAAACACCTTGAACGCTCGGTGAAAACTGGTTAAATTGACTCATCGTTCGAATAGCACAGGCAACTGTCCAGCTGAAAACTTGTGTTGCGTAACTGACGCGCATTTTTTCAAACTTTTTAGGACTGATATGTCTAGGAGTTAGTTTCGGACATAATCTAGTTGTATTTGTGGTATCACAAGAGTATAATTCTCTAAGTACTCTCCAACTTACAATACCATCACTGGTCTTAAGATCAGAACTCATCAAATTATTACGTACAGATTTAATTAAATGAGGTACGTCGTATAACGCAAATATTTTTTGTTCGTGTACGTAAAAGTACGGATTTTCTGGTTCTACGCCTAAAATCTTAAAGGCAAGCCGATTATTTGGGCCCTGGTCACATACAACACACTTCACACTAAATCCTATTTCGGAAAGAACAGTAATATTTTTTTTTATAATGTCTACTAAATCGCTACCTTTGATGTTTGTAGCGTTGGTAAAATATGATACAACATATTTGTAGTTTAAAAATAAACCTCTAATTAAAAATACACAAATATTTTTGGCTAAATCTTTCGAGCGTAAGTCTCCCGAATCTGCAAACCCATCAATCTCATCTTTAACTGAATCATCTTCAACAGACAATTCTCTAACCTTTTCTTTTAAATTAATAATAATTTGGTCATTAAAACCGGGCTTCAACTGTTTTATTAGTCTCCAATTTTTTAGACTCTGTTTTGAAGGCATATTAAAGCCAAGAATGTCACGCATATAATTATATGTTGATGGGGATTTGAAATATAATTTTTGAGAAATCAATTTTTGTTTTGGAGGCCAACCTGAAAATTTGTGTTTTCGTAGAACCAAACATTTACCAAATTCCTTGCTTTCCTCATTGATTTCTTGATTATTAATTGAATATTCCAACCCATTTTGGGATTGTAGTTTTGCGTTTTTGTCACTTAACCTTAAATTTTTTTTTTAAACTTGTAATTAAATTTTTTTGGAACACAAATCGTTTTTTTAGTAACTTGACACTTTTAGAAGCTTTAAAATACAATTTTTGGTAGATCCGCAACGTTTTAAAGCTTTTGATACAGTTGTAACAAGTTGAAGCACATAAATCTTCACTACACATATTCGAAGAACTAGGAATGTTGTACACATTATGTATTTCAATGTCTTCAACTTTATTAACTGAAGAGGGGTACGTCTTTATATTTTGATACTTTTCGGGCACTCCTCTGACAAAATGTTCTTCAGCACTTTGCAAGTTTAATTCGGGAATGGCATTTTTTTTTAATCTTAACTTTCCCTTACATGTATCTAAAAAATGTATATCACAAACCCGTAAAATTTTCTTATCTGGAATATCTATTCCAAATTTTGATAACCAGGTGGAAAATTCGGGACTCTCGCGATCAGGAAAACTATAAAATTTACGGTCAGGGAAGCATCTTTTGCTGGCTAAACATGTTGGAATTGCGCAAACAATCCCTGATAATCGTTTATCACTCATTTTTGGTGGAAGTGGAAATATACTTTACACACTTACGTTTTGAATGGACTGTATATTTTGGTTCACTGATTGTTCACTTTCTATGGCACTTAAACACTGCACCAAATCTTTGATAAAAATTGATAATTACGATTCACTGTACGTACATATCTGATCTGAGTATCTACTAAACTGTAAAAATAAAAATGTAGTTATTTATATATATATATATATATATATGTAGTTTGAAAACACAAAAAATGAAACAAAAATATACAAAAATACAATGTGGGAGTGGTAACCAATAAAAATGGTGAGAGCAATACACATTAAAAATTGAAAGGGGGTGAGTTAAACACAGGTGATTATTGATTAGTCAACGGCCGAATAACAAAATTCCAGATGTTGTTGTTGTTTTTCTATTTTTAATTTTGTATTTTATTTATTTTATTATAACCCGACGGATTAGTCATTTTATGGGATGGTATGAGTATGGGAATAAAACAGTACGGGGTCGGTAATTGGTGAGAAACGGATTTCTCTCTGTTCGTTGAGGATATTTTGGTTACTCACGTTCACTTACTACCTTCATTACTTTACACACTTACGTCCCCTTACAACAGTACGTTAAGTTTAAATAAAAGCGGTGTTTGTATAATCAGTGTTGACTAATGTATTTAGTCAGTTTTACCTGGTTAGGTTTGGTCCTTTTTTAACTATATGTTTGCAAACAATTGTGCGTAGTTTGTATATAATTGAAAAATTACCAAAACTAACACTTATTTGTATATCTTTTGTGTTTTTGGCTTCTCCTAATTTGAACTGTTAACTGACTAATGTATTTAGTCAGTTTTACCTGGTTAGGTTGGGTCCTTTTTTAATTATATGTTTGCATATAATTGATGCGTTGTTCGCATATACATAATTGAAAACGGACCAAAACTAAATCTTATTTGTGTATCTTTTGTGTTTTTGGCTTCTGTACGTATTCCGAATGTATGTAGTCAGTTTTACCTGGTTAGACAACATTTTCATCATGTTGAAGTACACGAACGAACAACGTTTACAAATAATTAAAATTTATTGAGGTAGTTTACACCGCCAAATTTAGTCCCGGACTATACACTATATTCGACCTAAACTGCATAGGTCACATGGTGTAAACGCTAGTTACCCAAATTGGGTTAGACAAGTAAAATGTTTGTCCTAACCTAAAATATGTCAACTAGAAATATGGTGTAAACGGTTCGATCTAAGGAATTTCGAATTTTTCAATAGACGCGATTTGTTAATTATCAATTTTACAGCACAAATAATCAATAACAATAAAAATATTAAAATTAAAATTAATAAATGCCAAAATGATATAATATTAAATATAAATACATTTATTAAAATATTTGAATTTTTGACATATGAATATGACCCAAATGCGACCTATATTTCTTGTGATGTAAGCGGTCGGTAAGTGGACTAAAATGGCTACACGAATTAAAAAAGGCTGAATTAAAAATGGGCCTTTTTTTATTCATTTTGAAAATGAATTAAAAATGTGTTTAAAAATGAAGTTTAAAAATGAATTTAAAATGGACCTTTCTTAATTCATTTTGAAAATGAATCAAAAATGTGTCGAAACTGAAATAAAATGGGCCTTTTTTAATTCAGTTTGAAAATGAATTAAAAATGCGTTAAAAAATGAAATAAAATATTCATTTTTTATTTCATTTTGAAAAGGAATTAAGAAAAAATGAATTAAAAATGTGTTTAGAAAATAAAAGATAAAACAATTACAGCTATGTTATTATTAGTTATTAGATTCAATAGATAATGTATTCTCTGATAATGAGAACAATAGTGATAATAATATATTATCAGATAAGGAAAATTTTCACGAATTATTGAATGATAGCAGCGAAAATTGTCTTTTTGAATGGGTAGAAAAATATGAAATATTAAACGATCAAATGGATACCGAATTAACACAGTGTATAGAAGAAGTTGAGTTCAATAAATTTTATTTTTATGTATTTTCATTAATGAAAGCAATAATTACAAACATTTAAATAAAATTGGAAATATTTTATTTTATGAATTTTATTTTAAAATTATTAAAATTTCAAAAAGTTACACAAAAATTTATTTTGGTATTTTCATTAATGAAAATAAAATATTCACCCCTATTATGATTGTCGAGTGTCGATCGAATCGACAATAATAATAGGGCTGAACACTCAGAGAAAAAATATGATAAATGAATGATTGGAATTATTTTGTTATGATCCAGGAAATCATATTCAACTATATTTGATATATCCTAATACATTATAATAGTAAATATCATTTATCTAATTACTAGAATTATGTATGATAAATTTTATTACATTATGATAAATGCAATAATTTTCGATTTTAATGATTGCAACAATCATGCGATATGATTTAATATAATCGAGACAATCATGTAGTATGGTTTTATATATGATCTGCAATATTTAAATATGGTTAGAAGAATCATAATACAATAGGGTCTATCATAATAGAATTAAGTCTATCAAAACAAAATAAGGTTTATTGGAAATTATTTGTATCTCCTCGTGTTTGCTACGGTCATATCAAATTAAATTTGCACTCTAACAAGGTGCAATTATTACCTAATCTCGTAAGAAGTCTTAAATAAAGAAAATATTATAACAATTTAAAAATAAATTATTGTATTTAATTAATTTATTATTAACGTTAATAGTTAAAAAGTGTTTTAGTGATCGTGATGTTAGTAGTTTTGAATCCTAAAAGTGAATTTTTAGTAGGACAAATAGTTATTAAACCTTATAAGGGGGTAATTGTGTCTTGCAGTGGAAAACTACGGCACGTAAGTACATTTTTTTTTATACTACAGAGCATTAAACACCGTGTTGTTTATTGAACCATTTTTCTTTCTGAATATTTGCTCGTTCAGTGTTAATTATTATTAAAATAAAGGGTGTTTCCAATTATTATTTAATGTGTGTTTGGAATACAATTTTAACAAAACAATTGTACAAAAATAGTTTTTAAGAATTACAAATTCAATCTTCTAAAATAGATTCAAAAGAAGTAAAATAGACATAATTTTGCAATCACATTTAAAATTTTACGATGTTAAAAATTGTCTGATTTAATATAAAATGTTTTCGGCTTTTTATAGACAACATACTATTTGTAATGACATACTCATTATTTTCGATTTGGCAAATCAGAAAAATAATGGAGTCATACTCCTAATATATCTACCAGCAAAAGTAGAAAATATTCATCCCCTCCCCCTTTTCTTTCCCGCATTTTGTGTTGGTAATTCGGTTTCGTACAGAAAAGTAAGGTCTACTCATCAGGTAGCTACGACCGAACTACAAAAATTCAACTCTCGCAAAATACATTAAGTATTTAACTAGAGGGTATAGAGTTAGAATTTTATATTAAATCAGACAATTTTTAACATCGTAAATATTAGTGCGGGCATTATACGCACACAAATGAGATTTCGCTAACTCTATACCCTCTAGTTAAATAATTAATGTATTTTGCGAGAGTTGAATTTTTGTAGTTCGGTCGTAGCTACCTGATGAGTAGACCTTACTTTTCTGTACGAAACCGAATTACCAACACAAAATCTCAAAGATATTTCTCATTTTTGAGAGTTGATACACTTTGTATTGATTCTGCGGGAATGAAAAGGAGGAGGGGATGAATATTTTCTACTTTTGCTGGTAGATATATTAGGAGTATGACTCCATTATTTTTCTGATTTGCCAAATCGAAAATAATGAGTATGTCACTACAAATAGTATGTTGCCTATAAAAAGCCGAAAACATTTTATATTTAAAATTTTATTCCACTAAACAAATTTTTAGCCCTTAAAAACAAATTTATTCAAAAACTACCCAACTATTTCGGCTGAAATCGGCAAATCAGTTACGCTTGTAACAACAGAGGAACGGAACAATGTATCTGCGGTGATAATTCAATATATCATCAATCGCAACCTAAATAAATTGTAAGTAGTTTTATTAGAATCAAAATATAAATATCTTTCATTGAGGTTTCTTGAGGCTTTTTAAGGACGATTTTACAAAATTCGCGAAACTTGTGCAGACGTTATTACCAAAAGAGCTACACTGCCGTACTAAGGAAAAAAGGCATAAACGCCAAAAGTCGAAAAATGCGTTAGGGGCATATTTGGATTCTGCAAATAAATACCTGTCTTTCTGATTTTTTAAATAGCTAAATATCCTGCGTCAAATGCCATAAAATTACGTTATTTAATAGTCAAGTTTCAAGTTAAGACAAGGCAAACAAAAATAGTTAAATTGAAATACAACAAAACTACAAAAAGGTAAATGTGAGTTTTTTCTTAGTAAGGCAGCAGGAGACGTACTTTATTCCATCTTCCGGAGGTTGCATTGCCAAAGGTAATACAATATAATTTGCATTAAAGTATATTATAAGAATGCTCAGTGAAGTTATTTTTATTTTCAGGAAAATTATTCAAAGTGTACACCAATTACAGCTCACCTTTCTTGCTCTGAATTAATAAAAAGATGATCCATGTAATCAACTGCTACTTGAACCATCTCAAATAATGTGAAATATCGAATTTAGGTAAATTAATAATATACTCTTGAGCTGATAGATACCCATTTCTATGATGACATTAAATATTTAAAATGTAGATGACTGCGGGAGCTTTACGAGCGCTGGTAAAAAACAATAGTTCTTGAATTAATTTATTAACACAAATAGCAACATTTGAATATTTGAACCTGTTTCATTAATTAAAAGCGGAATTAATTTCTAAATTGATTAGTTGCATAAATTACTTGCGTCTTGTAACAATATTAATAAATATTTTTCCACTATTTCCCGATGATCATTGGTGCTATCCTAAAACATCTTGGATGTTTATATTGACACCTCTGAGCAGTGGAATTTCCGAAACAATTATTGATTAAACCAGATCATCTTTGTATGTCTTTGGCCCACGTCAAATTAATCTTTATAAGTGGTTAATAAATTAAAGGCCAAGAATAATTTTTAATTTTAATTTAAAAATTCGTTCTTTTAAAACACTAAGGCAACAAAATTAACCTAAATTTCTCGTAATTTTTTGCTAAGATGGTGTTTTGAAAAAACGAAAATTCGGCACAATTTTCATATAATTATTAAATAAAAATTTAATGAATTAGTTTTGGTGTATAATTCAGCCACTTATAAAAAATATAAAATTTAAAGACGATTATTGAATTGTTCCAAATTAACCAAAACGTTTTATTGCCTAAGGCCATGCCACATACGCAAACTGGAATTTCAAACCGACAAATCCATTTTTTGTTAAAACTGTTTAATTTGCAATATAAGAAATATGAAAAAAATGTTCAATAACAAATTTTAGCTTAACTAAAATGTGAATTGATGGCAAAATAAAAAATTTCTGTTTTTTAAATGAAATTAAATAAATTTTAATAAAATAAGTACAACGTTATTGTTTTAACTTTTATTAAAATTTTTAAAATTTTATAAAACAACAATATTATATTATTATTATAAGTTTAAACCATTTTTTGAATAATTTTGATTTTGCAAATGAACCAATTTTGTGAAAAATTGGGTTTGACGGTTTGATACGCCGGTTTGTCATTTGTGCATGGACCAACGTCTTTACTTCCTACAAAAAGCAAGGTCTACTGCATTTTTAACGTAAAATTGTTTTGTTTGATTTAGCTTCACACTAGGAGTGTAGAATAAATGTGGCAAATCAAATTAGAAATGACTGTTTGGTGGTTGTTACCCACGATACTAATAGACAAAGTTCATACAAACTAATTTAAAAAAAAAAAAAAATTCTAAGATAGCCATACTTTTAAAGTCCTATGTTGTATAAAGCTAGCATTAGTCAAGCAAAAAATGTTTTGACTAATTTATCTTAATTCAATAATATTTCTATTTACAGATGAACGACTAGCGCTTAGTTTAGTACTTCTGCCGTACATTCTTCCATGGAAAGAAGAATCACAAAGGAAATTCTCGCTTTTCTAAAAAAGAAATTCCAAATTCATTTATAACTATACCTATAATTAGGCTATATTTTAATTACATCAAAAACTACTGCCTATTTTTTCTACAGAAACCGGAAGGAAATACTGAATTTCTCAAAATTATTTTTATACATGAATCTTTAGAAATAATGCATGTGTGATTTTTGCGGGAAAACGTACATGTTTACGAATGCTTTAGAACCATTAAATACTACCTTTAATTGTTTGGGTATAAATGCTAACTATCCAACATTTTGCGAACATTATGTACATGGCTTTAATACAGAAAGCTATATATATCATCATCACAGACAAGTTCAATGATTCCAGATGTACTTGAAGATAATACTTCCTATTTTTCTAATGAATTACTAAATTCCTTAATTTTAAGTTTAGTTTTACTAATGAATTTTGCTCAAGTTACTGGTTTTGTTTGCGGCAGTATAATGCTCGGTTTCACAAAAAAAACAGGCAAACTCCAATTAGTGTATATTTCATATCTTTCTTCTTTTATGAAATTGTAATTTATTTCAATTTCTTAAACGCACGGTAATTTTATTTCGTTTTTACATGAAAATTTTGACTGAGACCCAAATATTTAGCTGCCCAATTTCGTTCAGCTAATTATTTAGCTGAAGGCTAAATATTTCTATGTAAAATAAAAATATAATTAACTTGCCCTGAATTTTTATTGTGAATTAAAAAGCAATTTCATAAAAGAAGAAAGGGAGGAAATATTATGAAGAGCGAAATTATCAAGAATTTTACAATTTCAGTTTCGATCTGAATGAGAAACACGAAAAATTTAATTATTTTCCAGTCAATCTCATCAGGCTATAGCGACTAAAAACACAGGAGGAAATATTATTTAACTAGAGATATTATATACTATTTTTTTATGAAACCGGGCATAAGGGAACTAAGAAATCTAGAAATTTCACTGAAATATAAGTTTGCGCGACAAGAGAAATTGTTTAGCACTAGTTTTATAGAATTCGGAAATATTATTCTAAAGAAAGGACCAGTAATCCACTTAAATGGTATTCCTAAGTTTGTTTTTGTTAAATGGTTACTGAAATATAAAACCAAAATATATTTGGTGATTACACGAATTAAATATTTGATTCTTAAAATAGAAAAGAAAATTATTAAAATAATTTGGCTGTGTTAGTATAATTCGCTAATACAACCTGCGCATTCATTCTGTATAATATAGAATGAAAATTGTGGTACAATCAATCCAGTCGCAGTGGCCTGATAAGAAGATTGATTTTTTCATAATCATAATCTGATAGTTCGAACTTGGATTAAATTCTATTACAATTTTCGGAACATATTAACTTCAAATAACTTAAAAATTAGAATAAAACGGTATATTTTAGTTGTGTTCGACATTTGGAAATTTTAGGTTTCAATTATCATTATTACGGTTTCGAAATTGAATTTGTGGAGCAATTTTAAACAATCATATGACTAAAAGTTTTATGAAAAATTTTAAGAACTTATATACAAATAATGTTTCAAATAAAAATATAAAAATAAAAAATAATTTCGTTTAGACCTCTAATTTGGATATAATTATACTATGTGTACTGTACGATAAATCAATTCAAAATAAATGTACATTTCATAAACTATAGAATATGTTTTGTTATTTAGTGAAATATATCGATACATTTGTAAAATTTTTAGGAAATTCGCAAAAAAATATTATTTAGTCATTAACTCAGTTAAAATTAGTTAAATAAAATTAAATGTGAACCGTGATATATTGTGATCCAAAGCTAATACCACAGATAAGGATATCAGATGACTTATCCAAAGCATTGTTTGCGGTTTTCCAAAATTGACTGATAAACGCGCCAATTTGATGTGATAAAAATATTAACTTCAATCTGGAACCCATAATGTCGAGACATCTATAAATGAGCAGCTAAACAAATTATTTTTGTCTACTTTTATTTTTTTGTTTTTTGTTTTTATATTTTTTCTGAAAGATTGTACCAATTGAATAAAATTACAAATTCATCTACACAGAACCGCCAATGTCCTAATAGTAACATTTTCTATATTATATTATAAATGCATTGGCAACGATTTGTTAATTTTTTATTTTTTCCTCAAACTTGGTTTTTATTTAGCTATTTCCTACCTGAGTATGTATAAAAAAGAGTAATTAGCTATAGCTGTGTAATTTATCAGCAAAAGATTCTTTATAAAAAAGAAAGTTGATCTGACCTTCAATTTCTTCATTTTATCGTTAGGTACTAAATACTTTGAGTCTGTATGTTAAGCTTTTGGCTATAATTGATCTTTTTCCTTAAAAAAATTTGACAAGTAAGATCGACGATCCGTAGGTGGTCCGAACTAAAAATTAATGTTGTAGAAATATAATTAATGAATTATATTTCGGGAAACAACTTCACAATTCCGCAAAAGCATTTCTAAAGTTAAATTTAATGTAAAATTTAATTTATTTAGTTAAAACACTGAAAACAAGATTCCAATATTATGCAACACCTACAGATATTTCTGCTGATTCACTATGTTTGACAATTAAGGAAAAAGGTCTATTGGTAAGATAGCCAAAAGAAAAAGTAAATTTCGAAAGAATTCGGAATGCTTTGAGCCTTAACGTATTGTATATGTACATATACTACCGTACTAAATATGTTTTATATAACCGCACAAAACATGCGTTTTGGGAGGCTACATGAATTAAAAATGTTTGAATTAAAAAATGTGAATTAAAAATGGTGATTTTTGAATTTATTTCTATGAACACCTGTTACTTTTTTTAATTCATTTTTTTCTGAAATAAAAAAAGTATTCCTTTTTCATACAAAATTCGCTTTTTTTATTTCATTAATGAATACTTTTTTTAATTCAGCCTTTTTTAATTCGGTACCCCGTTTTAGGATAATCGAAGTTAAATAAGTGTTGATATTAGTGTGTTTTGCAGCAAAAAAGAAAACTATTTTTCTTATTACGTATTTTTCAAGTTAACTATAATTATTTTTTCCATTTTATTGTTAAATATTATTATTAAATAATGAATAAAATACCCTAATTTTATAGATTTTTTGATCATGGAGCGATTACCATTAATAACTGAATTTGGCCAAAACTGTAGTGATGTAAAATACGTTTAGCACGGCAGTTGACTATAGTTATAATTATAAACAAACAATCAATAATTTTAAGTCAAGCTGATTAAGTTAGCTGATTTTAACAAAATTTCTTGTCACACAAAAGTAAAGAAATTACTTCATCGTGCCCAACTGTATTTTCGCCCGAATGTTATGTATATATATGATTAAATAAATTAAAATTACAAATAAATAAAACATTTTATTTAAAAAAAACAATTAATATTGGTATATTTTATAATACATTAATGAGTTTTCTATATTTTTCATATAAAATTTCTTGTTACGACGTCATGTGCTGAAGAGTACAAAATTGAATTATAAGAAATTATTCTATTAAAAAATCAAAAATATGGAATCTAATTAACCGTCCAGCGAAGTCGGTTGCCTGTGCCAAAAATAATTCGTTTTGATGAGAAGTGGCTGAGCTACAAAATATTAAAGGAAGTCAAAATCGACAGCAAACCAAATCCAAGCTGTTTTTCCTATAGAATAACTTGGTTGGAATGAACTGCTGTTGTGTTAATCACATGAGTTGTATTCATTGAAGAATTCGTTATGAGATGAATTGACACAAGCGCACGGAAATATTAATAGCCTAAATAAACTCGGCATGTGAGATCCATTTGTTTGCCCGAAACAATTAAATAAAAGTAAAATCAACGAAATGAAATTCTATGCTGTAGAATAGAATACATCAGGGTTACTGTATCTACCATAACAGTTTCATTGATTTTACTTTTATTTAATTTGCTCTGAGTATTATTCTGTAGGATTTGCTTATGATTAGAACTCGAAGCAAAGTTAAACCTGATAAATGGAATGTAGAACATGAATTATCTCTAACAGTAGCGTGAGATGTGATAACCTGTCATAAATGACTAGAAGTTGAATTTGCGGATTTTGATCAGGCCCATTATCATGCTTGGTTGCAAGAGCTAGTCGCCAGATGAATACCAAACATGCCTTATGTCTTTTGAGAGGAGTCATTCTTGTAAGGTCTCAAATGCGCCGATGAATTCACTTACCGATTAAAGAAGAATCCCGTGAAGTTGAATTTATGACGATTTCCTGATGTTGATTTAGATGCGAGTCACATTATTCACCCGGTTTGTTTATTTTCTAAAAATCTAATTTTGGATAATAAGAAGCGAGAACTCAATGTTATTGGAGAGGAGTCCACTTTTATTTTTGTTGAAATTTGTAACCGCACGATAAGCAATGGATAATTGGTAGTTTTCTATAATTATGGCTAACATGAGCTTGTAGTGGGATCCAGAGACCTTTTCAAATTAAACTACCTATTATCACGTATTTGTAATTTATATTGACAATTTAATTTCATTTTTACTGTAATAAAATACGCCAATTAGGGTTACGGGCGTTGTTATATTTACGTTTAATGTATTTTTCTGCCAACCAAGTACAATGTTTTCTGATAAGAACTAACACCATAAAATTTAATGCCATTTTATTGTGATCAAGACAGGGATTTTCTATATTGTAAAATTCTTTATTTGAATTTGTTATGTTCTGGATACAAATTTTCAAAATATATGCTTTTAATTTTTTTATATGTGGGTATTCCCTCCAAATTTGTGAAAAAATGTGGATTTACTGTTCACAAATATTAAAAAATGTGTCGGTTGGAGCTTTAAGTTTCCCGACATCAAACTCCTCGCAATAATTTTTATTAGAAATTAAATATTCGGAAGGGGCTTCTAATATTTCTTCATTTTTAATAAAATGATTTTCGCACCGCAAACATTTAATTTTTCGGATTATTTTGCAGGCGACGTATCCTATGAAATACCGCATGGAAGCTTTTTCAAGCAGAACATCAAAATTAAAAAAATTTTCAGAAATATCTGATGAAGATGGTGACTCTTGTTCTTCTAAGTCATTGCCTTCAGAAGCTACAGTTTCTGGAGCCAAAGCTTCTAGATCTTCTCCGATGTCACTTGTTAATTGCAGTAAACATAAATCAAAATCCTCTTCACAATTTGAAATACTAGAATATTTGCTTAGAACTTTGAGTGTGGTTATTTTTGCTACGTTATTATTAAATTGATGTACGGATGGATTTCGGTTGTTTCCGTTGGCTGCTCTGATTTGAGAAAAAAGATTTTCAATTGGGTCCTGATTGAACCTAGAAGTTAATAAATAATCAACGCCTACATTCCTCGGTATTATTATTTTAGCGACTTCCCTAATGCCATTCAAAGTTAAAAGTAAACCCTTGAAACAGTAAACAGTTTTTTTATTTACTAGTGAAATATTTGAAATGTAATCTATCATGGAAATCATAAATTTATCTATTTCGCGATCAATTGTGTAAGAAGATATAAAATTGTTTTTGTTAAATTTTGTTTTTGAGTTTAAACAGTCAAATAACTTATCAAATTTTTCAATAAATTTATAAGTTGAAATTGCTGTAGTCGCATTTCCCGATGAAATTTTTTTAAGTTGTACCGCTGTTTTAATCCCTGCAGCAACACTTCTGCTGAAAATTTGTGTTGCTAATTTAACCCTCATTTTTTCAAATGTATTAGGATAAATATGCTTATAAGTTAATTTTGGACAACATTTGGTTATTGAATTTTTCTCCAGATTGTAAAGTTCAATAATAATTTTCCAGCTAACTAACCCGTCTGGGCAATTGATGTCTGTTTTAAGTAAAGTATTACGAACCGACTTAATTAAATGAGGTGCATCAAAAATTCCTACAATTTCTTTATTTTTATGACTAAATATGGGACGCTCGATAGATAGTCTCAACATGTTAAAACATTTGCGATTATTAGCGCCTTGATCGCATACTATAGTGCTAACTTTTAACCCTAATTCGAAGCATTTGTCGAGATTTTCCTGGACAATTAAATATAATTTATCAGCCAACAGGCCATTATGGGAAACGAAATAACTTAACACATATTTCCAGTTAGAAGTAACTCCTCTTACCATAAAACAAGATATCAATTTTCCTATAATATTTTCTCGTTGATTTCCAAAATCTACAAAACCATCTATCTGATCGGAGTAAGGTATTGTAAACCAAATCACTTTTTATATAAATTTCGTCAAACATTAAAATAGCTTCTTTTGAATCGTCGGTCATTTCAGAAACTTTTTCTTTTATTTTATGTAAAATATTTTCATTAAATCCAGGGCTTAAATATTTTATCGGTTGCCAACGGATTAATGAAGACTTTGACGGCAAATTAAATTGTAAATTTTCTCGCATATACCTGTACGCATTTGATGATCGATAAAATATATTTTGCGCGATTATTTTCTGATCCTCAGGCCATTTCTGAGTTTTAGGTCGTCGTATGTTTGTCAGCATTTTACAAAAAGTTTTAGAATTTTCATTTATCTTCAATTCATTTAACTGACAATTAATATTTAATTTAAATCTCTTGATTTGAGTACTTTTAAGATTATTTCTTCTAATTTTTTTGGCTTGGTTGTTGCATTTTCGTTTTAAGTCAGAAATTTCTAAGTTTTTCAAATCAATTTTTCGTAGGAGTTCGTAATGTTTTAAGCGATAATAATTTTCATTTTTAATATTACGTAAACAATTTTTACATGGTGGTGGATCATTATCAATTTCAAAGTTAGGTCTAGGTGGTTCAGGTAAATTTGAAATATCTTCTAGAGCGAAGTTGTTTGGTGAATCAGAGCCAAGTGTTTGTTCGCTTAAGGAATTTATGCTATTGATCACATTAATTTCACTGCTTATAGGATCTAAAGAAATATCCTGATCGAACATTTCAAAAATATCATCGATTGATAATATAGTTATCATTGACCCATTATCATCAGAATCAGAGTCAAGTAAGCTTTTAGTTTGATTTGAAACTGGAGTTGTATTGTTATTTGAAAGCAAATTATTTGTAATTGAAATAACAGGTAAATTTTTTGTTGGGACTGCAGTTCTCCTTAAGCCATTCTTGGTAAAACAGCCTTCAGAGAAATGTTTTTCACAAATCTGTATATTTTTTGTAGCTGACTTTTTTAAATTACAGTTAGTAATCCACTCCTCATATTTTTTGTGAGTTTTCTGTAATTTGAAAAGGCGTATATTTTGTCTCCTTGATGAATTACAACCTTCCACAGCACAAATAATTCCACTTTTGACCACGTTTGAATCCATTTTCAAAGTAAATTATATATTTAATAAAATATTTATAAAGTAATTAAACAGAAAATAGTATTTTTCAAATTAAATAAATGTATCATAAAAAAAATTATAAAATTCAAAAATTCCTCCAAACAACAACAATAAAAAATTATAACAATTAATATATGTAGGTACCTAACGGTTACAAAAATAATTTATATAAGTAGGTACGGTACATAAACATATGTATGTATTGTATTTACATTACTTACATTGCATAAAGCCAAATTAATTTAAAATAATAATGAAATAATTCAAATTTCCTAAAAATATTAATTTGTGTACGAAAAATATAATACTCAAATTTTTAATTTTTATCATAAAAAAAAATGCAAGATTCTTGCAACCAGACTCGATATGATCGAAATATTCAAAATAAATACCAAAAATGAATTGTGGTTTATTTTAAAACAAAGTGAATAATTTTATTTTGGTTTTGTTTTGTTCCACGTCGAAACCTTCAATAGACGTACACTGACATACTAAAGCAATATCAAAAAATCAAATATCTTGTATCTGTTTACTTTATTGGAAATGATTTTGTTTCAAATAATTTTGTGGCTCACTGTATTTACATTTACTTTTTGTGTTAATAAAACGGTAAAATAAAATATAAATGTATATAGCAAAGGGAGCAACAAAAAGTGTTTGATTTTAATAATTACAAATTATTAATTTCCTAATAATAAGTTTTTACATTTTGATTTTACATAGTTGTAATATCACATAATTAACTATTATAAATTCACTTGAAAATATTTTTAGATTGTAAATACTGAAAAGTTGTTTAGAAAAATAACAAAAAATTTATGTATGAACGATGGAACATTTTGTTGCAGGCTTAATAGCTTAGTTATTTTGGTTTTGCTAGATACAAATAGATGGCATTACTTTCAACTAAAAAAGAATAGCTGGGTTCCACTTGAAGCTTATAAAATATAGTTTAAAAGAAAATTGGCGCTTTTGATTTTGGACATTTATTTGTTCTGCATGAAACCTCTGATATTCTTCTCTGTGCTAATACAATAACACAGAAAGATGCGGTATGTTATTTTAAACATTTTAGCATTAAAATGTCATTTTTGAAAAAAGTTTGGGTTAGCGCCGTTATTAACTAAGCCAGCGATAGAATATTATCGTCCCTCTAGTATTGAAACAGCGTATCAGAAAAATAGCAGTTTTAAAATAATTCGAATTTAAATGTTTTTTGAACAAACTTTTTAAAATAAAATCTTTTATTTCATAGAAAATTAAATTTTCTATAAGATTAAAGATTTTATTTCAAAAAGTTTTTTCAATAAACATTTAAATGCGAATTATTTTAAAACTGCTATTTTTCTGATACGCTGTTTCATTATTAGAGGGACGTTATAATATATATATGGTATGATAGCTGCTATCACACCCCGCAGTATACTTCATTAACTAATACGATAACAACTATCACAGCATCTGATGGGCTTTATCATCTCCAAATGATAAATTAAATTATATTATTGATACGATTCATCACAATAACGATATATGTAATCATGGATATGGTTAATTCAATAATATTTGCATAATAACGTGCATAATTTATTAAATAGATACAATCATTATTATTAATTGTATACATCAGGGTATGATTTTCTTAATTATTGCATCTAATCATAAATATGATGGTCACTTTTATGATCAACTCAATCATATTTTTTCTCTGAGTGAATATATGTAACTATCATTATAATTTTGTATTTTTATTAATGAAAATAAAATAGTATATAGCCTTTAATTAGTTATACTATTTTATTTTCATATACCAAAAAAAATGTTTGTGTAACTTTTTGAAATTTTACAAATTTTAAATTAAAATTCAAAATAAAATATTACTGCTAGTTTTATTTAAATTTTTGTAATTATTGTTTCATTAATGAAAATATATAAAAATAAAATTTATTAACCTGTATTCATGTACTGTACTTAAAAATGTTTTCATGACAAATAATATTTATTTTAACATTTTTCAAAAATGGAATAAAACAAAAGAAAAATGAAAAAAATATTTAGCAATAAAAAAGAAAATGAGTTGTTATTATAAATCACTTGGTTTACTGTGGGAAAATTACTTGGTTTACTGTTAGAATATAGTAGAAAATTTTGATTTTTACAAATACACTGAACCTAAGCATTTCTAATTCATTTTGAAAATTATTTAAAAATGTGTTGAAAAATGAATTTAAAATGGGCCTTTTTTTATTCGAAATGAAAAAAAAAAAATGAAATAATGTTCAATCACAGATTTGAACATAGATTACGTTTATCATGCAACACAAACACATTGCACTAATCATGGCACATTACAAATACAACAACTAGCGATGCAATAATTGTCAACTAAGTGACTAAGTAAAATTATTATTTACGGATATAGAATCCAATTTCTGAATTATACTAATTGTTTCCCACATAATTTTTGCGTTGTTGGCAAATTATTTTTGTATATAAACACTTACATTTTGAGTAATAAACACAGTTAAAATAAAGCAATTAAACATTTTGATTCATTCTCAGCTAAAGTTCCCCTACATTGGCAAGTTCTTTAGCTGCATAAATATTGTGATTTATCGCTTGTCCAAATTTACGACTTGGATAATAAAGTGAAAATTAACATTGGTCCTTCGAGCCAAGCAACAAACGGCTACCAGTTGAATCAAGAAAGTGCGAGAATATTCAAAACTATTCTCCAAAATTAAAGTTCGTCACATCAACGCCGCATAACAACAATAGGCAATGGAGCAAGATTACAAAACACAGAGTATTCGTTTTGATTTGTTACAAAAACTCAAAACAAATTACAACAAAGATGGCGAGAGCGAAAAACAGAAGATTACCTGCAGAAAAAACTTGACACCCTTAACACCATCTGGAAAGAGATCACCCGTACCGATAGAGAGATGAGAGATACATACTATGAGGAAAATCCATCTCATAATTACTGGGTGGAACGAAAGTCATTAGAGACATTCTACAATACCTTCCAACAACATTTAAATGAGAAATTAAAAGCAATAACGGAAAGGCCGGCAAATGATGATAATTATCTATCCATCAAACCATCAACCAATATGCCGACGACATCAAATAGTCTACCAAGCCTTTCCACCACACCAGCCAACATCAACATGACAAGCAACTCTAATGCCAACGAGACTACAAAAAACAACGATGTACAAAATTCGACGATGCAAGACAGCGAGCACATACGCAAATATAAAGAGCAAGAGGTCAAAATGTGTTTGTGCTATAGATTAATGGCAGACGCTGCACAATTGTTAGAAGCTGATGGTTGCAAAGATCAAATTAAACACAAGCTAACTCAGCTCGATGCCAGGATAGCAAAAATCGAGCACCTTCATGAGGAACTATTAGTGGACGCTACTGCTGATGAAGAAGATACGATGCCGTACTTCACCGAGGATTACTACTCAACATTAATCAACAAATTCGAGATACTAAGATCCAGAATCACCAACGTGCTGAACAAACAAAAACCAATGGAACATGAAGTCAAATTAAGGCCGATTGAAATTCCACATTTTCATGGGGACCCCTTAAAATGGGCGTCCTTTTATGACCTATTTAGAAGGATTATTCATGAAAACGACGGCATCAGTGACACCATAAAAATGCACCAACTAAAAACTACGGTACTTGGGAGCGCGGGCAGACTAATAAGCCACCTTGAAACCACTGGTGATAATTACAGAGACGCATGGCAGCTGTTGGTAAACCGATACCAAAATAAAAGGCAAATGGCGTCGAACCATGTGAACGCGATGCTGAATTTTCCAACAATACATTCGGAATCAGCAACATCAATTAAATCATTACATGATTTATTAACCGAGAGCCTACATGCCATTAAAAACTTAGGCATAATTACATTGTCTTGGAATTACATTATAATTCCAATAATAATAAAAAAGTTGGACATTGAAACTTCAAAACTATTCGAGATGTCAATAGCGGATCCTAGAGAAATGCCAACACTAGAAGAATTTCTCAATTTCCTAGAACGGAGATTCCAAGCCTTAGAAGCAACAAAATCAAAACCAGTAAGTCGCAGTTTTGGAGCATCCGTTCCACAAACAGCAAGGGTCAACACATGTAGAACACAAACTAAAAGAAGCTCTGTGTATTGTGTAAACAAAAGCACGAATTAACAGACTGTATAAATTTCCAACAACAGTCTACCTTAGAACGTTCCAAATTCATCGCTCAAGAGCGGCTTTGCAACATGTGCTTAAAGGAGAACTACCAACCCTGTCCACATTCTATACGATGTTTAGTTTGTATGGGACGTCACAACACTTTATTACACTCCAATAACCCACCACAACGCACGATGCTCACCACGAAGATAGATGACACTCCAAAAAGTGAGACAACCGTTCAGTTAAAGATAACGAACCATCTAGTAAACCAGTACGAGCAGTTAACGTCCACATTATTGGCCACGGCATTGGTTGAAATACAGACTGGAAACCAAGAACCAAAATTCTTACGGATGTTAATAGATCCTGGCTCACAAATTTGAATCATTACCGAGGAGGCATCCAAGCTAATTAAACAACGAACGAAGAAAACATATATGGAAATAGGAGGTATAAACGAAAGCGAAATCACAACTGCCACAAGATCAGTCACCTTCCGTGTACAACCGCGATTTTCATCGAACTTCTCCATGGAAATGGAGGCAGTAGAATTACCATATATAACACGACCACTGCCTGACCAACATTTTGACAGTAGAAGATGGCGTCACTTAAACACCTTGATGTGGGCCGATCCGAATTATAATCAACCAAACAAAATCGAAATCTTATTAGGTGCCGATTATTATCCAAACATTGTGATGAACCAGGTGGTCAAAGGAAAACAAGGAGAACCAATTGCCCAACAAACAGAATTAGGATGGATTATATTTGGTAATACCCCCAACAACAATAAACATTCCAAGATCACGTCATTGGTTACCTTAACAGACATCGACCAACAATTAAAGAAATTCTGGGAAGTAGAAGAGATGCAACCCAAGAAGCTGATGACAGAGGAAGAAACTCTATGTGGAAACCATTATCATCAGAATTATTGTCGAGATACAAACGGTCGTTACACGGTACGAATTCCTTTTATCCAAAATGTACCATCTCTTGGATCATCCAAACAAAGGGCCGTAGCAAGATTCATTCAATTGGAACGACGGTTTTTAGTGGCAAAGGAATTTTTCAAGCAGTATCAGGAGTGTATAGAAGGGTACTATAATAAAGGACATATGATTGAGAGTAAGGAATATAACGACAATGAATATTATATTCCTCATCACGCGGTGCTCAAATCAACCAGTACCACAACAAAATTAAGGGTCGTATTTGACGCATCAGCTAAGACAAGCAATGATATCAGTTTGAATCAAATACAACTCGTCGGGCCCAAGTTACAAGAGGACCTGATGTCAATTCTACTACGTTGGAGAAAATACAAAGTAGCATACACAGCGGACATAGAGCAAATGTATCGACAAATAAGAATACATCCGGAGGATCAAAAATATCAGAAAATATTATGGAGAACATCATCCGACAAAATGATAAAGTCGTACCAGTTGACAACCGTGACATTTGGAATGGCTTCGGCACCATATTTGGCCATCAAGACACTACAACAGCTAGCGGCCGATGAGGAGAAAAACTACCCAATAGCGGCAAGGATAATTAAGAAAGATTTCTACGTAGATGATTTATTATCAGGAAGTCACAATATAGAGGAAGCTCAGACAGCACAAACCGAACTGATAAAATTGCTACAATCTGGAGGATTTAACCTGAGAAAATGGACCTCCAACTGTTTCCAACTCTTAGAAGGTGTAAATCCGGACTCGAGAGCCTTCGAGACTATCATATTTCACAACAACGACGAATCAGAGTCAGTAAAAACATTGGGTTTAATTTGGAATCCAGGCACCGATACGTTTGAATTTAAGGTGAATATCAACGTCAAAATTGGAGAAATGACCAAACGCAAAATGTTATCTGAGTCGTCAAAATTATTTGATCCACTAGCCTGGCTATCTCCAACTACGATAAAAGCCATGGTGTTAATGCAAACGCTATGGATCTCTGGCGTGACTTGGGACCAAAAACTGCCTACAAACATCGAAAACACATGTCAGCAATATTACAAATCCCTCCCAAGGTTGGAGGAGATAAAAATTCCGAGGTGGATTAAATTCGATCAATCTCTACAAGGAGAATTGTATGGATTTTGTGATGCTTCCGAAGTGGCTTATGCAGCAGTGGTTTACTTCTATGACAGGACATCAAATAAAGCAACTTTATTAACATCAAAAACACGGGTAGCACCAATAGCAACCAAGCTAACATTGCCAAAGCTAGAGTTATGCGGAGCAAGTTTGCTTGCAAATTTAATGAATAGGGTGCAGCAAGATATGCAGTTTGGCGATACAACAACATACTTTTGGACGGATTCAATGATCGTGTTAGGGTGGGTGAAAAATAAGCCCCACAAATTTAAAACATTCGTGGCAAATAAAATATCGGAAATCCAGAACTTAAGTTCTCCGTCTCAGTGGTTTTATGTCAAATCAACCAACAACCCAGCGGATGTGCATCCAGAGGTATCGAAGCAACAGAATTAATAACAAATAATTTATGGTGGTACGGGTCTGAGGTTATCTTTGAGAAAGCAATCCAGCTGACGCCAATGATAATAGAGGAAATACCAGACCAATTGGAACTTAAACAACGAGTATTGAGTACAGCTACGGTAATATCAGACAACGTTATCGATCCATTATACCTAAAATACTCCAACTTCAATACTATAAAAAGGATTATAGCATATGTTGCGAGATTCATCAACAAATGCCGAAAGAAGGTAATAACTATCCAAGAAGCTCCTACGGCGGAAGAAATACGAAAATCCACGCAACTGTTAATCAAAATATCGCAAAAACAACATTTCAAAACTGAAATTCACGACCTTAGGAACCAAAAAGGAATATCAAATAGAAGTAAGGTAAAATCGTTGTCTCCATTCCTAGACCAAGATATATTACGAGTCGGCGGTCGAGTTGAAAATACAACAAGTTGGAGCTATGATGAAAAACATCCAGTTATCATTCCAAGGAATCATCCAATAGCTAAACTACTAATTCAAGAAGCCCATGAACAAACATTGCATGGAGGAACACAATTGACATTAGCTCATCTTCGAACAAAATACTGGATCATACACGGTCGAAATCTAACACGAAATTTAATATCCAAATGTATGAAGTGTCATCGGTTTAATGCTAAATCAGGAACACAGTTAATGGGAAATTTACCAGAAGTACGTGTCACACCCGGAAGACCATTCTTGAGAACCGGAGTCGATTATGCAGGACCTCTACTTATTCGCACAACAAAGGGAAGAGGTCATAAAGCACACAAGGGTTATTTATCAATCTTTGTTTGCATGACAACTAAGGCCATACATATTGAGCCAGTCAGTGGTTTAACTACTGAATCATTCATCGCAGCCTACAAACGATTCACTGCACGAAGAGGATTGTGCAGTGATTTATATAGCGATAATGGATCTAATTTTGTCGGGGCAAAAAACCAGCTTGAACTAGAAATGGCTACATTACTTCGTAAGTCATCTAAAGAAATCGCTCAACTATTGATAAACGATGGGACAACATGGCATTTCATACCACCAGCTTCACCACATTTTGGTGGACTTTGGGAGGCTGCTGTAAAGTCAGTAAAAAAACACCTAATTAAGGTCATAGGAGAAGCAACACTTACATTTGAAGAACTATCAACGGCCACTTCACAAGTAGAGGCTTGTCTTAATTCAAGACCACTTTCATCTATGACAACCGATCCCACAGACATAACTTTTTTAACTCCTGGACACTTCTTAATTGGTGCACCATTACTATCAGTTCCACATGATGCTATGGCAGATACAAATATTCATGGGATATCACGATGGAAACTGGTAGAAAAAATCAAACAAGATTTTTGGAAAAGATGGCATTCAGAGTACTTAAATAGATTACAACATAGAAGAAAATGGTCACATGAACAACCAAACCTAAAAATAGGTGACCTAGTGCTTATCAAAGAGGACAACACTCCACCTTTAAAATGGCTGACTGGACGTGTGATGGAAGTACATCCAGGTTTAGATCAAAAGATTCGAGTAGTATCACTTCGAGGCCCAGGAGGGGTTCTCATGAAAAGGCCAATCCATAAACTAGCTCGTCTGCCCATAGAACCCGAGAGTAAGAATGACACAACACCAACACAGATGCCAGATAACCAAGTAATGCAACCAACGCTTCCACCACGTGTTCAACCTGACCGAGAAGTTAAAAAACGAAGAGTACACCACATCAGGTTGACTAAGAAAATAGTTGATCTTGAGGGAACCGTCGCTCAGCAAAAGATCAATGAAGCAGCATTGCCAGAATCAATAGATGCACCAAGTTTCGGACATCATACCCATCGTTATGTGAAAAAAAAAAACGACCACCAGCTTTAAGGGACACTATCTCGCAACAACAAATTCCACGGCCGAGGTCTCTAACTCTGTCGGCCCCGCAGGATGTTCAATCACAGATTTGAACATAGATTACGTTTATCATGCAACACAAACACATTGCACTAATCATGGCACATTACAAATACAACAACTAGCGATACATAATTGTCAACTAAGTGACTTTAAGTAAAATTGTTATGTACGGATATAGAATCCAATTTCTGAATTATACTAATTGTTTCCCACATAATTTTTGCGTTGTTGGCAAATTATTTTTGTATATAAACACTTACATTTTGAGTAATAAACACAGTTAAAATAAAGCAATTAAACATTTTGATTCATTCTCAGCTAAAGTTCCCCTACATTGGCAAGTTCTTTAGCTGCATAAATATTGTGATTTATCGCTTGTCCAAATTTACGACTTGGATAATAAAGTGAAAATTAACAAATAAAATTGTCTTTTTTTTGTTAAAGTTCCATTTCTAATTCATTTTTTCAATTTTCGAATTTTTGTCTAAAACAACATTTTTAATACAAATTTTATTTATTCAAAATGAATTAAAAATGGTTCCAATCCTTCATACTAAAATATCACCATTTTTAATTCAGTTTTGATGTACATTTTTAATTCAGCCTTTTTTAATTCGTGTAGCCGACGATTTTCACTGTGACTCACTGTATATGGAGGTCAAAAATCCGGTAAACTATAAAGTGGACAGTAACAGGCTACAAGCCAATTACGCAAACATTATAAAAAACTACACATCATAAGTTCACTTGAAAATATCGTAATAAATTAGTCTCATTAATTTAAGAAAAATGTTTGTCCACTACTAACGTGTTCATTATACGTTTGTTTCATAATAGCCGCATTTCTTGACGCATTAGTGATCCGGATCAGATCAAAGTTTGCATTGAAAACAACAACAAAAATTAAATTTTTGTTGTTATTTTCAATGTAAACTTTGATCTGATCCGGATCACTAATGCGGCTAATATATTATTGTCTAGATAGAAGTTTTGTTTTTTACAAATTAATTTTTGAACAGCTGTATTTCAAGTTTTGGATATACATATTTTTACACATAAATAAAGTTGTCCATAGACAAAAAACAATACAATGGATTACAAAGTTTTTGAATGTCGTCATTGAAACAAAAAATAATTTTGTAATTTATTTACACAATTAATTGTAAATGTTTTTTTAATTAATTTGATTATATTGTTATAAGGCCCGGAAATTTCTAAAATCGATATTTTTTTAGAATTTTTTTTTTTTTGCTTTTCGAGAGTTTTGACGTTGTCTGGACTGATTGAATCGTTTGTGTTTTTCAGGTGTTGTGGAGTGCACCTTTGTTTGAACTTGTATTTGAATTTGCGCCTCTTTTGTGTTGGTAAATTTGTTTTTCTAAAACCTGCTTTGCCTGTCCTGAGTATGTTGCGTTGCAACTGCAATATACTTGGTAAACAATGTTTGATTGTTTTTTTAAAGATATTTCATTTCAAAAATTTGTCATTTAATTTAAATGTGTGGCCGCACGTCCTACAATTTTAAAATTATATTTCCTAAAATGTGTTTTATTTTTTTATAAAGATTTTTAATATTTGGGATGACCAAATAATGTGTGGTTTCAGTTTGGATTTGAAAATCAGGATTTGTGTGAAAAAATTTTTCTTTCCCAAATTTGTTATTAATTAATATTTCTAGATATTGGTTTTCAATTAATGTATGTTTTACAATTTTTAAATTTTTATGGTGGAATTTAGTATCGGAAAGCTTTAGAATTTTTTGAGTGCAAAATTTGTAAAGTGTTAATTTTGTAAGTGGTGGGAAGCCAAGAATGAAAATTTAGATATCTACCAGACCAAGTAGTTTTATAGTATGGTACAAATCACAAGAAATTTTGCCGTTTGGATCATCAATCAAAAGAATGTCCAAAATAGAAATTTTGTTCTCTACTTCTTTTTCTAAAGTAAATTTTATTTTGTTGGTTTTGGAATTAAAAGCTTGTAGGAAATATTTAATCTTATCTATTGGTACGGCTGTCGGGCTGTGATTATATTCACTCAAAATTCATTATATTCATTCAAAAAATTCTAGCTATCGACTACTTAGGTGTCTGGAACCGGTTCGAGTCTTCATTACTAACATACCTTTAATAACTTTCTGTTTTGTTATATGTACAACTGGCTATGCAACTGGCGCGTTCCTTGACACTTAGGATTGATCGTGTACTGTCAATCAATTAACCAAATCAATTTAAATTTTTAGTCAGTCCAGTCAATTTGTCACAGTGAGTTTAGTTTACAAATTAAGTTTATACCAAAACAAATTAAAATATAAAAAAAAATGAGAAAATCTTCCAAAAAAATGATTAATCGAAGACATTTATATTTTAGTTGATGAAGTGTACCAATTTGTTTACTTTATTCCGTCTCAAGGTGGTTTTATTGAAATGATTTGTGATTTGTCAAAGCGGTTACCATGATTTTGACTCAGAATGATAAAGCAAAACACAATCAACAATAAATTGGAGAGAAACCACATTAATAATAAATTTAGGTAACTCTAAACAACAATTATTAAGCATAACTTTACACACCATATAGTCGTAACTATTTTACAAAATTAATTAATGACGAGATGTAAAAATTCTTGAATTGCGCACAGTGAAATCTATATTTCTGCCACATTATGAGCATGTGGTTTATTTAACAGATTTCTTTTTGACCGAATTGTTGGTACAACATTCTATTAAAAAACACAAACCAGGTCTAACCAGGCCTTCGATTTTGATCGCAAAATGGGGATTGAGTATTGAGAATTTTGTATATGTTCACGGCATATAAGATTAATGTTGCTATTGTGTGCCGTAAAACATCCCAAGTAGCAATCTGATACCATAGTTTTAAAAAAAACATAAAATTGGGTTCATATTGGTTTTATTGTAGCTAGTTATTTTAACACGGTATCTAAATGTTTTAAATTTGGATTATTCGAAATGAGTTATAAAGGTTTTTTTGTATCCAAATTATAACTAATTAGATTTTGTAAAGGATATCTAAACCCAGACAGAAGCGGGTTCTTTGTTCTTTATGAATTAAATTTGGATTATTTGGAACGTGTTCTAATTCGTTTTTATGTAACTAAATGTTAACTAATTAGTTTTTGTAAAATGTATCTAAAACGAGTCCGAAAAGGTTCCTGAAAACCATTATTATTTCAAAAATTATAAAAATAAAAAAAAAGGAAAGGAAGTTTTTAGTAAATATATGTAATTCGCTAAGTCGGTGCGTTCAGCTTTATACTTAAAGGCCTCTGTATTTTTCTAATTTGGCAAACCGATAATACTGTGAATGTCATTACCACTAATATTGTATATTTGTATTATCTATAATGAAGCCGAAAAATCAATTTGATTAACGGACAATTTTTTAACTTCTTGGCTTAATTAATATGAATATGATAAGAATTAAATAGTATGTTGTACATTATTTTAGTACATTATAAATTATGCTTATAGTGGGAAAGAATGTATTACTAAATAAATCTAATCTACTTATGTATATTGAACTCAAGCAGAGTCCGGTGTATTTTATTAATTAAAAAAGTGGTGGTCGAATTTATTCAGTATTTTTGGTACTTTATTGTTCTTTGCAAACCGGTTAAAAATGGATTTTTTATTGTATTATTGGTACTTTTTAGTTTTTGCAAAACCGGTTAAAAATAAGTTTTTTTCGGGTTTTTAGTTTCCGTGTTATTGAAACTAAAATAAACTAGCTCTTACACAGTTGCAAAAGAACTGATTGACATTTTTACACCAAAACATACAAAGGTTTTAAACTCTAACAAAAATATTTGATTTTTTGAAACTAACTAAAATAAGTTCCCAGGTAGTATAAATAAAACGTAAAAGTTTTAAAAAACGCGGCCAAAACTGGGGTCTGCAACGGTTCTGTACCGTGTCCGAACCGTATCTGAAACAATTTTTGAAACTTTTTGGTTTTGAACCCAAAGTTTCGGATCGATTCCAAAACCTATTTGAAACCAAAAATTGCTACTTGGGATGTTTGTTGTATTAGTGCACTTTCTCATGGTGGTAAATATAAAAAATAAGCGAATCGGGTGAAATCGGTTCAAATTTTTGGTGCTTATACTTGCCTTGAGTCATTTTATTCTTTCTTCGAACATGAGGAATTTATGTTTTCTTATTTATTGTTGTTGTTACTGACGATATTCATTGAGCCTATTTAAACGTGTGTACCCTACATGTTGTGATTTCCTCGTTTCTTATCTCTTTGCCTATGAATGGGGATATTTTCCTAGGTGAAGAGATAAGAAACGAGGAAGTTACATCATGCGATGTATACATCGTCTAAACATTCCCATTTGTTTTCTTTAAGAAAAAACCAAAACAAAATAAACATACATATTTCACTGCTTGGTTTGTGTAAAACATGAATGGGATATTATAAGTGCTAAAACAATAATTGAAGCGATTAATATTGTTTGCTGAAAGCCCTTCATTTCAAATAAGCTTTATAAACTTTGTTTCACTTTGTTTGATATTTTTTTTTAAGCACTCAATAAAAATCCTCTCAACTGATCACACTCACAGATAAATAAAAACTATTATTAAGGTAGCTTTGTAAACTACTCGAGTAATAATGGCCTTTGATAAATTGGCATGACTATCTAAGAATTTCAAAATATTTTTGTTACTGTTAATTAACCCGATTTAACGAAACAATAAGTGAAAAATGGGGCGAATATATTCGTATATCGAGTATCCGAAACATCAAAACGTGATTATCTATTGGCTGGCAATAAACCGGCACACAAAAAATTAATATTTGAGATACAAAAAATAATAAAACGGCACAAATTAATGAGCAACAAACAAAAATTTCTTGGCATCACAATAATAATTTGGCAACATTTATAATTTTTTGGCACTATTGGAAGGGTACACAAAAATTATTTTTTGGCATCGAAATAAACATTTTGGGCGACAAAAATAATTAACTGGCAACAAATTTATAAATAAAAAAATTAAATTAGTTTTAAAATATTCTGGAAAATGGAGATCCCTAATTTAACTTAGGAGCCAGGATAAGCAAACATGTCGCACTGCGTGCCGCACGTAGGAGCGGATTATATAGAATCTATTAATGACACTGGAATATTTTATATCGATCCCCCATCAAATATTAAATAATACAAAATCGATTAAATTTAATTTTTTGTCTCGATTTTTTTTACTATTAAAAATTATTTTTTTCTGTTCTGAATTTTGATGTCAATGTTTGTCGCCACAGTATTTAATAATGTTCTTCAAAAATATTTGTTTGTTTTTTCATATGTGGTGCCAAAATATTATTTGTGATGCCAATTTATTATTTTTGATGCTAATGTTTGTCGCCAAAAATTTTTTCTTGTATGCCCGTTTAAATTGTCCCGTATCTATTAAACATTATACTTATTTTATAAAACTTAAACACAATTAATTACCTTGACAATTATGATGTGTACTATTGCACTGATTGTTTTGCGTAAAACATGAATATGAATTAATATGTACTAAAACAATTATTGAAACTATCACTATCATTACTTGCTGCAAGTTCTTCATTTTTTTTAAATCTTGTAGTTATGTTTCACTTTGTTTGATATTTTTATTATTTTTTTTTTTTTTTATAAAATAAGCGCACTACAAATATAATCCCAACCGATCACTCTCGCAGATGCATAAAAACTGTTATACAAATGGTCTAAAGTTTGCAAACTACTTAAGTAATAACCATCGGGATATCGAATTTTTGATGTATTACTAAAATGAATTTTTATAATTTTGGATAACCAAAATGAAATGAATATGTTTACGTCATCAACATTATTAATTTATACAGCGCGAAGTACAATGTAGTGATCAAACGAATAAAGCATACAAGCGAATATTTGACCACTGTATAACCTCTCCAGGGGTGCGATTCTGGTTCAGTGATAATTTTAAATGATAAAAAAACTTTTCATTTTCATCTAGTCATCCGTTTTAATTTTTTTCATTGCACAAAACAAAATTATGCATGCCTTATTGCACTAGGATGCGATTCTGGTTCGATGATAATGAAATCTGATAAAATTATATCATTGTTATACACTGTGTTTTGCGATTGCAAGTAAGCGACGAATGATAAATTTATGATGAATTAGAAAAAAAATCAAAAAATTTATCAGACTGGTTTTTGTCGATGAAAATTTTTGTCGCCAATGATAAAATTTGTACGCATACAAAAATGGTCACTGAAATATAGTATGTAGAAAATATTTAATTAGTTTCCAAATAAATTATTTCTTAAGAAAGGTGATGTACCAAATATGTGTTTGCATTTGGATATTAGGCCCGATTCTGCCTTCCAAAATTTTATGTTATGTTATGTTATTTTTGTTTTTTCAATACAAATTCATATAGGAAGCGGGGAAATAAAATAACATAACATGAATTTTATCGTTCCAGAATTGGGCCCATTGTGTACTTACAAACGTTTTTCTCTCAGTAACTTTTTAGGATCTAAATAATTTGTGTAATTGAGCAACTGCAAATTCAAAATTAACGGAAAATCTACTCTAGGAAATTTAAAAAATCTTAACACATTTTAATTAGTGGAAAGAAATAAGTGAAAAGTGACCCTGAAATACTTTCACCAACTATAAAGAAATATTTTGCAAAATAAAAATAATACAACGTCTTATTAATTTAGCTTGTGGTGCTGTGATCTGATTAGCATGGTTTTATAAAGTATTTAAGAATTCTTCAGTAGAATTAATGTTAGGTTTATTGGCCTTACATTATAGTACACAATGCGGGTTTTGTTTGAAAGAAATTCGATTTAATTTTTTCACGTCAGGTTGGCGAAGGAAGATTCGTCAATATTAAATTGTTGTTAAGCGAACTGAGTGTTTGGAATTCGAAAAATAATTCTCGTTCGACACGTGAAAAACAGGTAGGGGCAAAACTGTTTTTGGCCGGTGCAATGTCGCTTATACTATATATAATTAATTGTATAGATATTATATTCTGTGGTATTACCACCTTTATCTTCTGAAATGCTTTCTGAAAAATTAAAAGAATATTGGGATTTTTTAACAAACCCATCAGTTGAATATATTCCGATAACGACGTTAAGCATCCTTTGAAAGAATATCGAGATCCATTTTTCGGAGTTTGCAAATTTTTAATATTATAATTTATTTGAATAAGGAATTCCAAGTATCAGGTTATTTAATTTAAATCGAATGTCCACTACAAATCGAACGACAGCACAAGAAAAAAATTGGTTTATGAGCAAGGTTTTGTTACCCTAGAGGGCCTAGTTCTATTTACATTCGTGCTCTAATCCAATCAAATCAAACTTTTGTGACTATTTCGCTGATTAGGTTGGTTTTGATAGAGTTCAAACGTAGATACCAAGGATAAAAGCCATCATCGGGGGCCAACCTTCAAAAACATTTTGGTACTTCATCATTCATTTGTCGCAAACTATACAAATTCTTTCACAATGTTTGTATTGGGAGATGCAAAGAGAACATACTACTGTGTATATATGCACTAGCATAATAAGTGAGTATCAGATAAATAACTTTGTTATGATTTTATCATCTTTTTGTGTTGATGCTTTGTATGTCTCTATATTTATCGTTTCGGTGTAATTTATTAGTAAGAAGGTAAGGTATCGTAAATAGATTCGTAGAAGCAATGTCTGAATTTACCGCTCATCTATTGAATGGCATAAATATAGCAACTGCAGCTTATAGTGTAGAATACTTGTAGAATACTTGATACAATATTATAGTGTCGTGTGTCGCTGTAAACCTAGCATAATGAACAAATATTTTGCCTTTGCTCTACTTCTTGATAAAATTCAAACTTTTAAATTTCAAAGTAGGCATAATACGAAAAACAATAAATTTTGCTTTTTGCTTTGTTTACACCGTTTCAAATTTATCATATCATTTTATCACTGAACCGGAATCGCACCCCAGTGGTGCGATTCCGTCTCAGTGATAAAATGATATGATAAAATTGAATCGGTGGAAACAAAGCAAATAGCAGAATTCATTGTTTTTCGTATTATGCCTACTTTGAAATTTAAAAGTTTGAATTTTATCAAGAAGTAGAGCAAAGGCAAAATATTTATTCATTATGCTAGGTTTACAGCGACACACGACACTAATACATATTGTATGAAGTATTCTACAAGTATTTTTCACTATAAGCTGCAGTTGCTATATTTATACCATTCAATACTTGATCGATAATTTCAGACATTGCTAATATATCGTCGTTATAGAACCAAAAGTAATCATCTACATATTTGTGATTTCGGGTGTAATGGTTTTAGTATTAACTTTTCTATTAAAAATCCAATTTATTTAAATTAAATAGTTTGATTACTGTATCTTTTATATTATAAAGGATACAATAATCAAACTATTTAATTTAAAAAAATTGGATTTTTAATAGAAAAGTTAATACTAAAACCATTACACCCGAAATCACAAATATGTAGATGATTACTTTTGGTTCTATAACGACGATATTATACCGAAAACGATATACAAAACATCAGCACCAAAAGTTGATAAAATCTTAGTACGCTAGTGCGTATAGGTATATACACGCAGTACGTTCTCTTTGCTTTTCTCAATACAAACAATTTTTTGTTGTTTTATTTATTAATGTTTATTACAGCCTCCTTAAGGTTGTTTATGGCGTTTATTTTTGCTTCGTCCGGTTCATTTTGCTTCTTAGCTATTTTCTTCATTAAATATAGCTTCTTTTTTTTATATTCCGTTTGGTACTCTAACTTCTTGTCCTCTAATTTAAAAAAATGTTCAAACTGCTCGTCTTCTTCATTTCGGGAACTTTTGCGTTTTCTATACGAACTTGATCGGCTAGTATTTGAAGTTGGCTGTTGTTCAGTAAGAACAGTTGAAGACGGTGTAGAGGCGGCTTTGGATGGGGTTGGGCTGATGAATTGGTTCTGCAGTCATTGACACTACGAGAAGAATACGTAACGTCGTTATCGGAATATATTCAACTGATGGGGTTGTTAAAAAGCCCAATAATCTTTAAATTTTTCAGAAAGCATTTCAGAAGATAAAGATGCTAATACCACAGAATATAGTACACACACAATTAATCATAAGCGACATTGCACCGGCCAAAACATTTTTGCCCTTACTTTTCATTTTACGTGTTGAGCGAGAATTATTTTTGGAATTTGTATGCACTTAACGATAAATTAACATTGATGAATCTAACCTTTGCCAAGCCGACTTGAAAAAATTAATGACATTTTCTCAAACAAAACCCGCCTTGTATACTATAATATAAGGCCAATAAACCTAACATTAATAATTCTCTTGAAACTTCTTAAATACTTTATAAAACCATCCTATTCAGACCGCAGCACCACAAGCTAAATTAACAAGACGTTTTATTATTTTCATTTTGCAAAATCTTTCTTTATAGTTGGTGAAAGTATTTCGCGGTCACCTCACTTATTCCTCTCCAATAATTAAAATATGTTAAGACTTTTTCAATTTCCTAGAGTAAATTTTCAGTTGATTTAGAATTTGCAGTTATTCAATTACATAAATTATTTAGATTCTAAAAGGTTACTGAGAGATTTAACGTGAAGTATCCAAACTAGTTAAAAAATAAACATAGGCATACATCCATATATCCAAATGCAATCACATATTTAGTACATCACCTTTCTTAAGAAATAGTTTATTTGGAAATTAATTAAATACATTCTACATATTTTAGTAACAATTTTTGTGCGTACAAATTTTATCATCGGTGAAAAAAAATTTCATCGACAAAAATCAGTCTGATAAATTTATTGAATTTGTTTCAAATTCATCATAAATTTATCATTAGTCGCTTACTTGAAATCGCAAAACACAGTGTATAACAATGATATACTTTTATCAGATTTCATTATCATCGAACCAAAATCGCATTCTAGTACAATAAGGCATGCATAATTTTGTTTTATGCAATGAAAAAAAGTAAAACGGATGACTAGATGGGAATGAAAAGATTTTTTTCATTTCACAGTATCACTGAGCCAGAATCGCACCCCAGGCGAACGCAGTAAAAACCATTAAGCTTATTAACTTTCGTAATACGCACGTAACATGCCAATATTAAAATAATGCTCATATATGTTCATATTTATTTATAATTATTTATAATGGCGCGATCATGAAAAGCAACTCTGTGTTTAGTTTTGCCCGTCATAGAATTCAGAGATGTGATATTATAGGTAGGTTTTAATCTGTCTAAGGAAATACAGTCAAACGTGTTTTTGTGCGGTAGATAGGGACCGTACAAAAAAAAATATTCACAAACTTCATAAACCGCTATAATAAATAATTTTTGGACAAAAATTAAAAAAAAAACATTTTTTTACGCGGTGGGGAGGACCGCATAAAAAAAGTCTCCCTTAGAAAATATGTCAAAGTTTTACTAAATTAAATTACACATGGAAACATTTTAAAAAATTTTAATGTATCATTTTAAAATAAAACGGTAAATTTCCTTTTTTCTTACATCATTATGTATAAGTCCGGGTGCCCTTAAGCATATGGTAAAATTAATAAATACACTTCTAGAAATTCTTGTGTGGCTTAATTATGCTAAGTCTACCAACTTTTTTATATTCGAAAATTATCGTAAGTGGTGCGTTCTCTTTCTAATAGTTCCGAAAGACGTAGATTTTACGTTGTATTGAAAATTTATGGATATCCTATTTTTTCAAATTACAGTTGCAAGATTAATGAATGAAACGTGCGAAAAAAGCTTTATCCGACAAAAAAGTGGGAGCGTTGAGCGTGTCCACCACCGTAAACATATCAAAATAGCGATTATTAAAAATTTACACATACCCAGCTATTTTTTTATAGAATCGTTTAATAAAAATATTCAAAATCAAGAGGTAAAATTGTCCGACAAAATGTATGGGTCAATTTTGCAGTCCGACGCACAATGGGGCCGATTGCCGAAAAACTGGCCAAAATTCTGAAATTCTCTACTCGGGGGTTTTTAGGGTCGCTGATCACGAATTTCTAGTCATACTTGCAAAATTTCACCCCCTTCATCCCTTAGTGACAACCCTTATGAAAACTGGGGTAAAATACCCTATATATAATGTTACAATTAAGACATATGCCATTTTTATGGGTTTCTGGGTCACTGATTTCGAAACTTTAGTCACATTTACAAAATTTCAGCCCGTCCATCTCTTATTGGCAGCCCCTTTGCATAAAATACCGTTTATATCATATTAAAGTCAAGGTGCGTGCCATTTTCATGGTTTTTGTTTAATTAATAATCATTGTTTAATTAATATTTATTGTTTAAAATAATAGTATTTTAAAACATATTGTTAAATTCTACATACCTCCAGGAGTTTATTCCATTTTATTTGATTAAAATTAGTTGTATTTTTAATCTTCTACGTATTGTTTTGCACTAGCTTCTTTTATTAACTAATTTAACACAATGACTGCGGCTTGAGTGAAGGTACATTGCAATTAAAATTCTAGAGCATGTAAAGGTATTTTTCCCTTCTTATGAGTATTTTAATACGCTTAGGGTATTATTAAAGCCAACTCAACGTAAAAAATACCTAAATACAATTTTTTTTTTTTTTTTAATTTTGGCCAGCTTTTTGGTAATCGGTAATCCCACTGTGCGACGCGTTAAAGTCATCTGTTTCATGATAACTTTGAATTTATTAATACTTGTCGGACAAAAATCATACATGTTTGTGATTTTATTACCTGACTACTTCTGCATTCGTCCGACAAAAATATAGGTGCACACGGCCAGTCCGAAAATAGCCCCATGATTCAACACATGAGATTAAGCTAATACATTTGTTGGATAGCCTGTGGTGCTACTTATAGTCAAAGAATGGTCGTAGCATTAATGCGAAATTTCAAAGCAACAGTTACAGAAATAGTACATAAACTCGATTTTATGGCGGATCACTAAATAAAATAAATACATTATTTAGTTTAGATTCTTATTATCTTTGTATTTAATTTGAATGTTTTGTATTTCATTTGAATTACATTTTATTCTAAATTATACAATATTTAAATTCAAAGTCGTCCAAACGATTCTTTCCTTTCCTTCAAATTCTACCATGGTGTAGGACTATGGTAATTTGAATGAGTGCGTTTTATGGTGTGTTTTACGTCAAAAACTACAATGGGGAAATTGTTACCACAGTACTCGAGCTGTAAGCCTTAAGTACTAACTATACTTGGAATAAGAAAATTAAAAAACTTAACTTTAGAGAGCGAGAATGGCGATCTGTGTGAACGCGCTCATACTTGAAATAAAAAACTTAACAAGTCTTCGTTGAGTTTTGCCTGTCACTTAAAAAAATTAGTATTAGTGAAAATTCTCGAACTGAATTAAGGAAAATCAACAACAAACAACAAATTCATTTTGACGCCGCATATTTGTTTTATTTTGTGCTGTGAGTTGTGGTGATTAGCAACACACAATGCACTATCACACAACAAACTAGTCGATGAATGAAAACCAAAATTAACACAAATAAATAAAAAGTTAGGTTATTTTTCCGTCGGCGAACAAATAGTTGTGTAGTCTATCTAATGTCAAAATAAATAATAACGACAGTAACAGTATTGTCAACAACGAAATCGCTTTCCCTATGCCGAGTGACATCTATGTTCAATTCCACTAACTAATAAATACACTCGTTCAGTTGGTGTGGTGAATTAGGGAAAATCAGAGAATCAAACCAGGCAAAGCAAAACAATTCGTTTTGCTAACAAGAAAGAAAAAAGGTGAATTTAAAATAAGTTCACGCGCAACCTTCATAGGAGCAACAACGCACAGCTCTATCTGTGCTTAACATTATATTCAGTGCCGCTCCTTAGCGCCGGCTACCCCGCCTAGCGCTACATTAGCGCCGGTAGCCGAGAACAGATGTAATTGTGAATGTATACTTACGAGTAAATATATATCGTATTAAATAAATAATACCTAGTGTTTTATTGTGAGCTTGGAGTTTATTGGGGCGCGTTTAATCCCCCGCCGTACGACGGCTAGCCGATAGACGAGACTTCGAGCTGTTCAGCGACCACAAGGACCGAGGAGATCCACGGACTAACCGGGCTCCTGCCTATGGTGATACGCCGCTAGAAGATGACGGCGCCTTCCGCCACGCAATAAATCGCCGTATCGTGTACGGCCTTCCAGTGAAGCAAATCCGGGTAATTGGCGGACCAGTGGGTTAGCCGAGCCCACCAGCAAAGATATAAGCAACACCGGGTAATTGGCGGACCAGTGGGTTAGCCAAGTGCCCACAGCAAATTGTAGGCTCCACAGGCTGGCAGCTAGGTACAGCCTGCACCGGAGCCCATAGAGTAAGTTTGCTTGAAAATCGAAAGATGACTGTGGAAGCATCATAGAGATGAGATGAGCCGGAAATACGCAATTGAACAAAAAATTTTGATGTTTTAAAAAATGTTGATTTATTATTTGTGATTATACCCAATCGAGCGGAGGCACAAATTTTTTTTCGTTTAGACATTCCAAACATAAGTTTACTTTAATTCTAAGTTGACAGGGTTGTAGTGCTACAACTAGCAATAGAGATCTTGTGTAAATGTCAAATTTTCTACAACCGCAAGAGCTACGATCTTTCGGAAAACTTCGAAAACACAAGCAACTTTTACATAATGCCACTAGGTGTCACTAAATATTTGCGGCCAAAAATTGTATGACATTTTTATGGGTGAATTTTGTAAACATAAACAAAAATATTTTCGTGAAATAAAAGTGATCATTATTAATACGTTATAATTGATTTTGACTATCTCCACTTGAAAAATGTCAAAAATATTAATTGATTGTGTTGTGACATCTAGGGGCAAACGCTCTGTACTTCTTTTTTGACCATGCTGCCTCTTTCGGAAAACTCTCTGTACTTTTTCAACAAGTATCCTGGCGAGGTGACTTATTTTCTACCTCGTTCTTACAAAAAAATCTAAATTGTTTTTGAATTTGTGCATGAAAATTTGTTTAAGGTAGTGTGATATATACAAAATTAAAATTTGCTTTTGGAAAAAGCACACAAATTTATTCCTTCAGAATTTTTAAAATTTAATTCAAATATCTATTTAGGTTATCAAAATTCATTAGACATATTATTATTTTAAGAGTACTTACTAAATAAGCCTAAGTGAAAGCGAATTGGTTTATTATATTGCGAATAGCAATATGTTTTATTCAAAAAATTACGACAACAATCAATGTTTTGTTACCGCTGTCAAAATAAGTACGTAAAATCAATTCGAATTCGAACCGTTTTTCATACATATCTAAGATGGCGTCAAATAAGTATCGGTTTCGAAAACAGCCTTAGGACGTTTTCCAAACGAATACTTATTTGTGGAACCTAACTTATTCAATGTAATTTCTGATGGAATAAGTTAGGTTCCACAAATAAGTATCCAAATATGTATCGTTTGGAAAACAGCCTTAAGTACATTTACTGCTTGCTTAAACAATTTTAATACAGAAAACAAGTAAAATACTATAATGTATAATAAAAATATAAAACTTCGGTCTTTGGTGTTTTCAATGGGGATAGCTAGTGATGTAAAATTACCGATATTTTTTTAATTTGGTAACATTACCGGTAATATTACCGGTAACATGGGTAAAGTAGGTAACACGATTTTTATTCTATATTTTGATTCCCTTTTCTATCAAAAAAAAAGTTTTAAAATAAGAGGGACAGCTACTTGATCTGCATTTAAACATATTTAAATATTTCAGTTCAAAAATAAAAATAAGGAATATTGTATTTCAGTGTAAAACATTATTCAGTAAATAATACATTTTCTATAATTGTGAATTAGCATTTTAGCAATCAATTAAACCATTATGTAAGTCATCACCGCCGACGCGTTTATCATCCTCATCATCAACCTCATCCTTAATCGAAGTATTCATCGAAGTATTCTCTAGGTTACCTTCTTCTTCTTCTTCTTCAAACGAATATACAGCTTCATCAATTACTAACTGATCGGTATTTGATTTCGCAGGAAAAGCTTCATCTACATTATCCAAAGTTCCGGTGGCCGATTTTGATAGGTTTAAGTTGTACAAAATATATGTTAGTTTTCCCGCACGCTCTACAGCCAATCAATTGCGTTTTTGGCTATGAATAAAATCGTAGGTACTAAACGTCCTTTCAATATATCACCAAATCTCACCAGAAAGCTGCTCACTTGCAACTACAAACGATTGTGAAAAAGTACCACTTCGAACATTGTAATATGCTTACGACTCAATTATTTTGGTGCCTTCATTATATTTTGAATGGAATTCTGCGATATTAAAAATAAACTCAGTTGCTTCAAGTTTTTGTGATTCCGAAAGATTATTTCCTCGACTACCTATGGCTCAAGCAAATTTGCCGCATAATGAAGCGGTTGCAAGCATTTTTCGGCCCGTGAAGCGAGAATGCTTATAAGTTCTTCGTAATTGGCGCATTTATTTTGTTCAAAAGATTGTTTTATATTAACAAAACAAACAATGAACAGTTTCGACTTTTTTCCAAAACATTTCGCTTAGGATGGAGGATATCGTAGATGCTTTCATAACTGACTGCACTTCGTTTTCGATAGCCAGCGCCTTCAGGGAGCTTCAATCAAACTTGAAAGAGAGATTACAAAAGAGTTCCATCGCTTTTGTACAGGCAGCTTAAGTGCAATATACTGTGATTTGCGGTCGCGTTGTATGCGCTCGAAAGTGCAAAATATGTGAGTTTTTTATTTCCGAAACCATCCGTATGACTGAAGATTTCAATCTGTTGATAGACTGAATCTTGAAGATATCGACAATGAGCAGGTTGCGAGTCCATGGCAGATGCACAAATACTCAGTAATATGAGAATAGTTTTTGTTAACCATTTTTCGGGCCGTTTTTATATTCGCTCCATTGTCAGTAATAATCCCAATAAATTTATAAACCACAACGTCTTTCAACACCGCTTCAATTTCCTCGAAAAGAAACTTAGAGCCGTTTGACGAAAATAGTGTAGTAGATTATTATACTATAAAGCAAGCAGAAGATGGTGTAGTAGATTAATATTGTACATGAAGAAGTATAATCCAGTAATGTCACAACTCTTATTGCAATTAGATTAGTTGAGTTGCTTCGAAAGGATGTTTTTAATTTATATTACCGATATTACCACGGTAACAACACTTTAGGTAATATTACCCAAAATTACCGATATATTACCGGTTATATTACCCATGAGAATATGACCATTTACATCACTAGGGATAGCATTCACATGTCACCTGTGTCATAAAGTTGGTGTGACAGTTTTGGCAGTACTGATTTCTATTTTAACAAGTGTTTAAATTCATTTTTTCGTTCCCTTCTTTTATCTTTTTTTTCTCTCTTTGTGAAAGAAAACAAAAAATATTTTTGTTTGTTTCTTTCCCCGGGAACAAAATCGACAAAAGTAAAATATCTCTCCTCATATAAAACACAAAAGATAAGAGAAGAGAGATATTTTATTTTGTTGGATTTCGTTCCGGAGGAAAGAAACAAAACAAAATATTTTTTCTCTTCTTTCGCAAAAAAGAGATAAATAAAGGAACGAAATTTGAATTTAAACACTGATTTTAACAAATACATACGTATTTACCTATACAACAACAGCGAAACAGGTCAAAAGCTTCAGTAACAGGAGTACAGGCATCCAATATGTATAACACGAAAAATTGTATTCTAGAACTTTATACCGAAAGTAGTATACACAATTTTACTGATATTTCTAACCGTGCAACAGACCATATTCCAGAGCTTTATCCAAAAATTAGTTTAGAATTCCATTCCCAACTCACATATCAAATTTCATCATAATCGGTTATGAAATAGCCAAGTTCCATCCTACCTGGCCATATTCCCGAACTTCACCCAAAACTCATTTTAGATTCCCATTTCCAATACACACGTCAAATTTCATCATAATCGGTTGAGAAATGGGCAAGTTCCATCATACATGGCCATATTCCAGAACTTCATCCAAAAAACATGTTAGAATCCCATTTCCAACACATATGTCGAATTCAATGTCGAATTCAATACATGTTGCCGGAGCCTTTCTTCATGTCTCCGCGCGTTAATAGATGGTGGGATTTCTGGAAATCACCCATATAACCTCTTTGAAAAACCGCGATTTTGATAAATTGTGGATGTTCTATGGCCGATTCTGGCTACAGTCTAATATGCACAAATGTTAATAAAATGTGGGATTTCTAAAAATCATCCATATAACATTTAAAAAAAACGCCATTTTGATCGATTGTGGATGTTCTGTGACCGATTTTGGCTAATATAAACTATTTTTATTTAAGGTAAGTTTAGTAATGCTCAATTTTGCACAATTATCGTAAACTGAAAAATATGTTTTACTAGCTGAGTTACCCGCCGTTGCACGGGAGGTATATAATTCAAATACCTTGTAGTTGCAATCACATATGAAAAGAAAATTATAAGTACTGTATTCAGAAACGGGTGCCTCCGTCAATGCATCCAGGCGAAATTTTGTAATGATATTATTGGACATCCTGTTTGTGAGGATAGTTAATTAATTTTGGTTTGGTTTGCCAAATAAATTATACTCCATTTTTACAAACCTTCAACCAGATCAAAGTGAATAATAAATATAAAGATATTTTAGTTAATAATTTTTATTATAAAGCCTTTTGATAAACAATATTTTTGGTTTTTCCATTTGGTGTGTAAATAAATAAATTTTTTGGCGTTCCCACTCTGGAGCAAGCAACATACAGTTGGCCATGTGAAAAGCATGAATTTTCCAAAATAACACCAGCTATTTTCAATGATTGCCCCTGGGCTTTGTTGATTGTCATTGCAAAAGCAAGGCGTAATGGGAATTGTAGTCGCTTGAATTCAAACGGCAAATCGGTGGGAATCATAGGAATGCGCGGAATTAGCACATCTTCTCCTTTACTTTTACCGGTAATAATCGTTGCTTCAATCACATTTGGCATCAATTTCTTCACAAAAAGCCTTGTTCCGTTGCACAATTTCGGTGGATCTAAATTTCGGAGCAGTATTATTAGTGAACCCTCTTTTAAAAATAGTATGTGTGGTGGAATACCAGGTGGCTCCAAAGAATTAAGAAACTCTATTGGATAATTGACGGATTGATCCACATCAGTAACCGTGTCGATAGATTTGTATTTCATTAGTGGCCCGGGTAGTTGCGATTGAATTTCATTATTTAATTTATTAACGCCGTCATTTTTGGGAGCTAGGAGTGCACGATCGCACAGCCAATCATGATTTTTGAAGTTATTTGGCAGATTTGGGAATACTTTCAATACCACGTCCTGTATTGATGGCAGCATTTGACAAAAATTAGCCGGGAACGATATCTCACATGTTACAGGGTCATTTGGCAATTTCCCGCTACCCGTGTCCAAAAGCTGCCTGGCAAATGTTTTAGCTGTACCATCGTGATGTAAATTCACACGCATGTTTGTAGATAGTGTGATTTTCGTAACGTGTTTCCAAAGATGAGACGCCTTCAGGCAGGCATTAAGTTCATCAGCGGGTGTTGATCGTAAAATGACTGGCAAAGTTTGACGAAAATCACCTGCTAGTAGTGTTAGAGCTCCTCCCATTGGTCGGTTATTTTGTCGCAAATCGCGCAAAGTACGATCAACCTCTTCAAATTCTTTTTTGTGTGCCATGGTACATTCATCCCAAATAATGATTTTACATGGTTTTAATAACGTGGCAATTCCCGAAGTTCGTGTTATATTGCAAGAAAAATTATCCGCTTGATTCAAATTCAATGGTAGTTTAAACGTTGAATGTGCTGTGCGTCCTCCATCGAGTAAAGTGGATGCAATTCCAGATGATGCAACAGCGAGGCCGATTGTATTCTGCTGTCTTACTTCGGCAAGTATCAAATTAAGGAGGAATGTTTTTCCAGTGCCTCCGGGTGCATCAAGAAAAATAATTCCTCCGTTACCGTTTGCTATGTATTGCATCACTTTAGTGTATGCCTGTCTTTGATCATCCACTAAGAGACTTTTTTGAGTCTCAGCGAAAACTCGTAACTGACCAACGTCGTAATTTTGTTCTCGTAATAGATCTCTATCACGAACAATGTTTCCATGGCGTGTCGGTGCTGGCAACCCAAGTTGGGAAATGACTTTGTTATTAATGTATAAGCATGCATCCTCGAGTAATATAAGTCCTTCATTAAATATGTCTGCTGAAAACTGTATTTCCATATCGGGATTTGTTCTACGTGCTTGCCAAAGTATATCTTCACTAAGGCTTTCTTTGTGCTTTTCCCAAAGACCTTTAGGATCGGAAGGTGTACATGTTGTTAATATGATTGCAAAGAGCTTGCGTATTTGTGCTGGACGACACATAAGACATGCTTCGGTTAGTGTTCTATCCCAGTGTTCATCATTTTCAAGTAAGCCCAGTTTAAGACATGCCTCTCTGTAGGTTTGACATACTTCGCCATTTACAGTCCTCAGTGCTTGAAAAGACGTTGGTCCTCTTACTTCATGAAGCAGCATTCTCAGAAAATAACACTCCGTATTGTTAGGATGAACATTATAAACTCGACCCAAGGCATCAGAACCACGTATTCCAGGGTACTCCCGAATAATTGTGCCTTGATTTCTTCTGAAAAACTGCCTCTTCGACGTGTTCCATGTATAATATTTTGGAACTTCATGATACAGCAGCGTTTTTACGAATGAATCTGTTCCGCACAATTGAAAAAAGGCTGTTAATGTCGTATTCGTTGGTTGCGCAGCTCTCTGTAACAGATTTTCTTCCGTAAAGTAAACTCGTTGTCCATTTTCTAAGTGTACACTAAGATGTACAACTGTTGGATAACGCTCGTGAATATTAAAACTCAGAATTCGCCAGACAGCTTCATTACTGCTGATGTAACGTCCTATTTGAAATTGCGTGACTTCATCGAATGGTGAATTTGTATTCGAAAGTCCAAAAATTGCCATATCACTGCCTTTGTTGACGTATTTATATATATATATATATATATATATTTAATTGACTTAACCGAGTTGCAGTACTAAACGTTAATATGGGCTTTAAATATTTTCAACAGTAACGGAGTGTGAGGAACAATCCAGCTATTATCTACCTCATGATGCACATTGTTTACTTTGATAGTGGCTGTGTGTCCTCCGTCATCGGGTTTTCGTCTCCGGTATTGTGGATATCCATCGTCACCAGTTTGTGTTTCCTGACACATCTTTCGGGGATATTTTTTCGAACACTTTCCGTCTTTCATGCAAGGTGAATTGGGATTCACGGCTCCACATGGCCCATGTATCATGTTTTTGCTAACGATTTCAAAAAGTATCGGATCTTCTTGGGGATTGGGTAATTCAGCTGATATAACACTATCAATTTGAGTCGGAGTAATCTTGTCCTTTAACCAAATCAAAATGTGAGCATGTGGTAGGCCTCTTTTCTGCCATTCTATAGAATACATCCAGCAGCGAGTTTCTCCATAAATATGATTTTTAGTTATGAGGTTCATGAGATTTATGAGTTTCTGTTTGAAAACTCTAGCTGTCAGATCATGCCGATGGGTCGATGTTTGCCCAATTAGAAGTAAATCTATAATCTCAGTCCATGTTGGATTACACGTAAACGTTATAAATAGATCAGGAAGTCCAAATCTTTGGACATATGTCATGGCATCCTGAGCGTATTCGCGCATGTGCCTTGGACTTCCCGTATTCTGGTAATATGACCAATTTCCCAATGTCAGCAACGTTTCCATCATTTGCAATTGCATCGTGCAAGTGAATATATTCCTCGGAACGAAGTTTTTTCTGATTTAAGCGAATGAAAAGAAGTCGTTCACTTTCGATTTTAGCATACATATCAACAATGAATTGGTGAAAAAGTTGACGGCACTTCAGGATGTGGTTTGATTGTTGTGCTCTAATCATAATACGATACGCATAAAAATTCATGCAGGAAACCCTTTTCGTCATCGCAGCACTCGTTGTTGGGTTAGTTTGAATCACGTTGAAATGGTACCCATCTTCTCCTTGCCAAAACAGTATTGGATACTGAAGAGCATCATACGATCTGTGTGTTTCAGTAACACGCTGTAGGCTTTCATTTTGTCTATGGATAATAATATCACGTTGGTTGAAATCCGTTCCGACCATAACAATAGCAACTTCGTTGATTGTTGGAGCATTGAATCGTATTTCATGTTGACCAGACGGTGTTTTGTCTGCTCGAATAACTACTCTGTGGTTATCTGATGGCATTTGCTCCAATGCAGTTTTGAATAAATTTACCAGATGATTGCGTTCATGGAATAAAATCTGTAAACTTGATATTATTTCACGTTTTGTTCCGGGACTAATAGCACAACGTTGATAAGTCTCCGCCTCCTCGTTGCCCATGAAGTAAATTTGTAAAAACTTGGAGTCGTTGTTAGAGAGAGGAAGAAGTGATCCAATTTTATGATAAATTTGTCCTTGTACTTTAAACGTGGGCATAAAACCTCCATCCTTAACAATTTGGGTTGCTCCAAAAGATGTCATTTGAAAGCATGAGCTGTATTTTCGAATATTTTGTAGAAAATGTCTGGATAACTCAGTAGTTCCGGAGACGTAAGCTAGAAGAGGTTCAGGTGGATCATTCAGAGGAGGCAAATTCACTTTTCCATTTGAACAACACATTCCAGGCGATTCATTGTGAAACTTTAAAGCATGACAATACAAACAAATGTTTTCCATTTGCCCAATTGAAATATTGTAACCTTAGTCTTTCTCGTAATTGAATGCTGCTAACTTTAAATTACCTCTAAAAGTTTCTATTAATCGTCCATATCGTAACCGATCGACTTCCAGCCGGGCCTCACGATGTTCAATGGTTTCAGTAGCTCTAGAAGAAGACATCCTGCTTCGTACATTTTCAAGTCGTGTTTCACGCTGTTCAGTTGTTTCATCAGCTCTTGAAGAAGACATCCTGCTTCGTACATTTTCAATTCGTGTTTCACGCTGTTCAGTTGTTTCATCAGCTCTTGAAGAAGACATCCTGCTTCGTACATTTTCAAGTCGTGTTTCACGCTGTTCAGTTGTTTCATCAGCTCTTGAAGAAGACATCCTGCTTCGTACATTTTCAAGTCGTGTTTCACGCTGTTCAGTTGTTTCATCAGCTCTTGAAGAAGACATCCTGCTTCGTACATTTTCAAGTCGTGTTTCGCGCTGTTCAGTTGTTTCATCAGCTCTTGAAGAAGACGTACTGCTTCGATCATTTTCAAGTCGTGCTTCACGCTGTTCGCTTGATTCAGCCACCCTTGCGGCTCTAATCTTCTTCGACTTTGCAGTTACCTGCCCAATTGATCTTTTTTTCGGTGGCATTTTTAAGCAAACATGAAACGTGTAGCTAATTAATTAGGAATGACGGGCATTCAAAACAGAAATTAGTATTAATTTATCAAAACGATTTTAAGGTTCCCTTCGATACGTTTCACCGCGAACTGTGTTTGAAAATGTCTTTATGGAATTTTTTTTAAGCAAAATCAAATGTTATCTACAATCAAAAAGTAATCATAGATTAACACGTTTATAAACTGAAAACTTAAATCTAATAAGAATGTATATTCACTTGAAATAATATTTAATACCTGGAAAATAATCACCAACAATTATTTTATTGCAATATAGCTAACTAATCGAGAACAACGGCATCCGAAATACAAATTAATATTAATTTATTCAAAACGATTAAAACTACGTCCACTTCGATACGTTTTACCACGAACTATGGCTGAAAATGACATTTCGAAAAACAAAAGAAGTTTTTTCAAACTAAGGCAATTTTACATGTACAATAATTTGAATCCAAGGATGTTTCTTGTAGAAGATGCTATTTTCAAATATAAAACGCTAGTACTTTTCAAAGTAAATCAGTTTATACGTACAATATTTTTTAGTACCTTTCCTAGAAATGATTTTATGAAACAATCATTGATTATTTAAGTAATAAACTAAATAAAGTAATAAACTATTGGCGTTTAGTATGAAACTACTATTTTCATTAAAAGCCGCCGGTTGCAATAGTGGATTAAAATAGAATGTTAATTATTTATGAAGTTATGTGGAAATTAAAACTCGCTGACTATGGTACATTTCAAAACAGGATATGATAAATAGGATATCATTAAACAGTACATGTCAAACCAGTAAAAATGGATTATTAGTATGGATAATATAAGTGTTCAGAGATTTGTCTTCAGTTAAAGTGATGAAAGATTGTCTTAAATTTAAATTAATAAAATTAATTTGAATAATTAAATCAATTATAGTAGAGGTATGATTTGTATATAACAATCGCACTCTAGATATCCTTTCTGGTGTATAAATTTGCGGCTAAGGCGCTATTTCGGAACATTTAAATAATTGTATCTATACATATAAAAATGAATTCTTGATCCAGGGCAGACTTCCGGATTGGAGCATGTCACTAATTTCATATAACCCCTTTCCTAAAGTCATTCCCGTCAAAAAAATCTTAAAAAAATTGAAATTTCAGAAAAAATTTGTACCACAGCCCCTAGACCCCGGGGTCCAGCCCCTTCAAAAGTATCGTGGGCTTGGTCCTGAACATGCAACATATACATGGTAAAAATTTCATGGCGATGGGTACAGCGGCTAAGGCGGTTTTTCAGAACAATCAAATAATTGTATCTTTACATGAATTTTTGATCCAGGGGCGTGTTGTGATAGGGGCCGGCCGCTTGCTATGTTCCAAATGTTATCACAAATCAAAACACAATTTCGATGTAATTTTATTTATTTGTCCAAAATTGTTTTCTGGCCATCAGCTGTCATAAGTGTAGTTAACCTAAAATTAAAACAATATATGTATTAGTATTAAGGATTTTTAAATTCAATCGTAAATACTTATCTTTAACGTAACTTGATGATCTATGTTGTATGTTTTCTGAAATTAATTTAATAATTAGATATATTTCTTGTAATTTAAATAATAATATTTACCTAATGTAAAAATGTCAAAACAAAGTTAAAATTTGTGACATTTTAATTGTTGCTCAAGGGTGACATCTGTAAACAAACATTGTACCTAAAATTGCTATAATTAGTACTAAAAATTATGGTATATTAATTTAGTACATCGTTCAATAATCCACTGAAGCACAAATAAAATTCATAAAAATCATTCTCTTGAGTGGCGGAACGAAGAAACAACCTGAACGAGGAAGAAATAATAAAAAATAAAATTAAAATTTATAAACGAAATTATCTTATGCGTTTTTATTTTCAACGCCGAAGAGTTTATAAACGCAAATTAATCATTGGTCCTTCGGAGCCGGATTTCGCTGCTCAACAAAGACTTGTTAAGTATAAAAGTGTTTTATAACAAGTGATTGTGTTATTAGTGAAAATACAAAACTTTAAAAAGAATAACATCATTGAAAAAGTTAGCGTGGTGTACAAAATGGCGGACGCAGCTGTATTAAAAAAGACGCTTGCTAGCATAGAAAAATCGATTGAAAATATAGAAAAGTTTGCTACCGAAAATTTAAATAAGCCGGATGTAGACGTAGAAGAAATTTGTGTAAGGAAAAACCGCGTGGAAGTGCTCTTAAACAAATATATGGAAACTGAGCAACAGTTATTTTCATGTAGCAAAGAATACGATTCATTGTTTCACAAAATAGAAGATATGTATTTCAACGCATCTAGCAAGCTTAATAAAATCGAGTCAGCCCGCAGGCCTTCCACACAACTTAATTCGAGAGCACCGTTCGATAGCACGAGTATAAATAACAATGGCATGCTGAATGGTGGTCGCCCGCAATCGAGCGAAGTCAAGTTACCAAGACTTTCGTTGCCGAGATTTAGCGGACACTATATTGAATGGCAGTCATTCTACCAATTATTCATGAAGCAAGTAGATGAGCGTCCGGGACTATCCAATGCGGAAAAACTGCAATTTTTGAGAGGTGCTTTGCAGGGTGAGGCCGAAGATTTAATTAAGCACATGCCAATCACCGATGAATGTTACAATGAAGCCCTGGAAAAGCTCAAAAGCCGGTACAATAAGAAACGCTATTCAGTCAACGCGTATATACAAAAATTTTTGGAGCAGCCTATAGTTACGCAAGCAAACGTTCATATGATTAAAAAATTATATGATACATCCGATGGTGTTATTCGAGGGCTTAAAGCTTTGGGTGAAAAGTCAGAGAGTCGTGATCCCTGGCTGATCTTCATAATTCTAAGTAAATTGGACAACGAATCAAGATCGCTGTGGGCTCGTGAAACAAAGGACGATGAGAATCCGACAATAAATCAGCTATTTAGTTTTTTGGGAGATCGAGTCGATGCTTTAGAAACATTTGGTATGAGTAGTCCTAAATCCGCTGCTATCAATACTCCGTTTAAATCACCGAAGACGACGAAATCATATACAATCGTGGCAGATTTGTGTAAACTATGCAAAACCGAAGATGCGCACCGGTTACAGGATTGCACTGGTTTTTTAGAAATGAAGCAACCCGACCGAATTGTATACATCAGGAATAATGGGAGATGCTTCAATTGCCTGTACAAGGATCATTCGGTATATCAGTGTCGTTCAAAATCGCGGTGTAGAATTTGCCGTCGCAGACATCACACAACGCTACACGATCATCAAGCGCGTGAAACGACAAACGAAGGTCAAAACAGCTTGCAGAGTGCCACATCTGCTACGGCGAACAACAACAATCATGATGGAGCATCGGACAGCAAAGGACAGGCATTGGTTAAAACCTCAATCACCAACGCCCATATAGAATTAGATAAAATATTACAAACTAATTCAAGTGAACCAATTTCATCGCCGGCGACAAATTGTTTAAGAAATGAGCAGCTTATATCGTTGCTGCCCACAGCATTAGTGAAATTAAGGGACTACAACGGTAAACAGCATATATTCCGAGCACTATTGGATTCAGGTTCTGAATCAAATTTTGTCACAGCGAAATGCATAAATCGGCTAAGATTAGCCACATCAAAGAATTCCATAGGAATAAGAGGTTTAGGTCAAACAAACGTAGGTCGTACACGAGGGTCCGTGCAGATGGAACTGTCCAACACAGATGAAACATATTCAACAAAAATTTGGTCATATGTTGTGCCAAGGGTGACATATTCATCAGCAAAGGGTACGACAAATCAGCGAGATAGAAAGTTCTTGGACAAATTATCTTTGGCTGATCCAAATTTGTTTGAAGCGGGAGAAATAGATATTTTACTCGGAGTGAATCTATTTTTTGAAGTCTTAGAAGCTGAACAGAAAATACAATCAGAAGAATTAGCAGCCCATAAAACGAAATTCGGCTGGATAGTCGTAGGAAGAGAAACCAGTAATACAAACTTGGAACCTAATGTCTTAAATACGTGTACCGACTCAAGTGCCGACCTTAGCAATCTATTATACAAATTTTGGGAAATCGAGAGCATACCAGCAGCGACAACATTAACACCTGAAGAAGAAGATTGTGAGGCTTTATTCTCCAGTACAACAACCAGAGGAAACGATGGAAAGTTCGTAGTCCGTCTTCCATTTAAGGATAATGCCAATCATTTGGGCTCCTCATATCAATTAGCATTCAGTCGATTGAGAGCTATGGAACGTCGGTTTCAACGTGATGCAATATTTAGAGATATGTATTTCGCATTCATGAAGGAATATGAGGCACTGGGCCACATGACACTAATTGGTGAAGCTGATAAAAATGCCTACATCTTACCGCACCATGGTGTAATAAAGGACAGTACCACAACCAAGATAAGGGTTGTATTTGATGCCAGCGCCAAATCAAAAAATAACATATCTCTAAATGAAATACTGAAAATTGGTCCTACAGTTCAATCGTCACTTGCGGAAATTTTACTACGATTTCGTCAACATCAATTCGTATTGACCGGAGATGTTGAGAAGATGTATCGGATGATTTGGGTGCACCAAGAAGATGCGCATTACCAAAATATATTATGGCGAGAAAATCCGGCAGAGACTCCTAAACAATATCGATTGAACACGGTGACATACGGCGTTGGACCATCAGCTTTCCTTGCAACCAGAAGTCTGAAGGAGGCGGCATTAGAGATCGAGAAAAGCAGCGAACCAGCCTCAAAAGTAATATTACGTGACGTTTATGTGGACGACTTAATGACTGGCACGTCAAGCGAAATGGAGTTGCTTAAACTGAAAGACGAAATCCAGATTCATCTCAAATCATTCGGCTTCAACCTGCGAAAATTAAGATCCAACATCAAACAAGAAATCGAAGAACATGTTGGGGCATCGAATATCAATTCACCGGCATCTGATATAAAACAAATTTGTCAAGACGAAGCGAGCAAAGTTTTAGGTTTAGTTTGGAATTCGTACCATGATGAATTCCGTTTTCTATTCCAACCCAACGAAATTCCAGTTCTTACTAAAAGGGCACTGTTATCAGAGGCAAGCAAGATTTTCGACCCTCTAGGCATGCTAAGCCCGATAATCATAAAAATAAAAATTGTTTTCCAAAAATTATGGCTTGAGCCTATTGGATGGGATGACGAGTTACCTGATGGCGTTAAAGCAGAATGGAGGAAAATCAGAGATAGTTGCAATCGAATTGGTGAAATAAAAATTCCAAGATGGATAAAAATCAACAGCAATGTGAATCATTCGCTGATACTTCACGGGTTTGGAGACGCAAGCGAATCAGCATACGCAGCATGCATTTATGCCGTTACAAATTGCGAAGGTATTCAAACGTCGAGATTGGTGGTGGCCAAATCAAAGGTAGCTCCCATTAGTCAAACCAGCTTGCCAAGATTGGAGCTACTTGCAGCGTTATTACTCGCAAAACTGATGTCATGGGTGGAAGCTTCATTAACCGTAAAAGCTGAACAAATTATATTATGGACGGATTCGACAATCGTGCTGGATTGGCTGTCCTCTCACCCGAGACGATGGCAAACGTTTATTCGAAACCGAACAACTCAAATATTGGATACCTACAAATATAGCAGAGAACACTGGCGTCATATAAGGTCAGAAGAAAATCCAGCCGACTGTGCGTCAAGAGGTATTTATCCAGATGAACTAGTGGACCATAAACTATGGTGGAAAGGACCGGATTTGTTAACCTCCAATTTAAACCAAACTAGTCCAAATGCTGAAATGATTACCAATCCGCAGGGTATAGCACCCGTGGCTTTAAATTGCGTTGTTGCTCAAGATTTTCTAGAAAGTCTAATCCAAAACCATGTCAGTTTCTATTCTGCATGTCACGCTTTAGCCAAGGCTCGAAAATATATTGAGACTCTAAAGGTAAAAATTCGACCAGATTTAAAGAACGAGTTTGATCCAGCAATTCATCCTAGTGATATTCATCGAGCAGAGCATTTATTATGTATGCATATCCAGCAAACACTATTCGCAAAAGAATGCGATAGTCTGTCAAAGGGTGCACTAGTATCGAAACAAAGTGCCATTAGAAGCTTGAATCCGTTTATGCATAACGACGGATTATTACGAGTTGGCGGCCGGATCGATAAATCAACATCAAGTTTTTCTGTGAAACATCCGATCATCTTGCCGAGCTGTAAGTTAGCAAAACTGATTATATACGACTATCATTTATCATTTCAGCACTCTGGTATTACATTAACCTTAGCAATGGTGAGAAGAAAATTTTGGATCGTTCGGTGCAAAAACTGTGTTCGATCAATAATCTATAATTGTGTCAAGTGTACAAAGGCAAATCCAAGATTAGAACAGCAGATGATGGGAGATTTACCTTCTGTGAGGCTGCATTACGAGCATGCTTTTGCGAACGTGGCAACTGATTATTGTGGTCCATTCAGTGCACATATTGTGAGAAGACGAGGAGCAACCCCAATAAAAATTTAAGTGTGTTTATTCGTATGCATGGCCTCAAAAGCTGTTCATTTTGAAGTCGTTGGAAATCTCACTACAGATAATTTTATTGCTGCTTTGCAGAGGTTCATTAGTCGTCGTGGTATCTGTCGTTCCATTTACAGTGATAATGGGGCCAACTATGTCGGCGCATGCAATCAATTTCAGCAAGTTTATGATTTCTTGCGAGACAACAATTCCGAAATCAACGCATTTCTTCTAAAAAATCAAATTTGCTGGCATTTCATACCTGCTGGTGCACCACATATGGGTGGCCTTTGGGAGGCATCCGTCAAGCTGCTTAAAACAAGTCTACAAAAAACAATGGGGAATCATATATTAACCCTGGAAGAGTTTCAGACACTGGTTATTCGTATCGAAGCAGCAGTAAATTCAAGGCCAATTTGTAAAGATGAACGCGAAGAGGTAGACGCATTAACTCCGGCACATTTTATAATTGGCAGAGCGCTAGCGGACATTCCACTGCCTGTTGCAGTTAACAATGTATCTCGATGGCACACGACACAGCAGATTTACACACATTTTTGGCGCAAACGGCAATTGCATTACATCACTGCACTTCAGTCCAGATATAAATGGCACAAAGCCAAACAAAATTTAAAAGTTGGAGATATTGTCCTAATGGCTGATGAGAGAAGTCCATCTTTACAGTGGCCATTAGCCCGAGTAATTGCCATACATCCCGGCGAAGACGGTCTAGTGCGAGTAGTAACTTTAAAGGTTGCTCGTACGAATGTTACAATCAGCAGACCGATCCATAAAGTATGCAAGCTTCCGATTATAGAAGACGAGGAAATTCTGAACCAGGAGGATTCAGGGCGGGCGGAATGTTGTGATAGGGGACCGGCCGCTTGCTATGTTCCAAATGTTATCACAAATCAAAACACAATTTCGATGTAATTTTATTTATTTGTCCAAAATTGTTTTCTGGCCATCAGCTGTCATAAGTGTAGTTAACCTAAAATTAAAACAATATATGTATTAGTATTAAGGATTTTTAAATGCAATCGTAAATACTTATCTTTAACGTAACTTGATGATCTATGTTGTATGTTTTCTGAAATTAATTTAATAATTAGATATATTTCTTGTAATTTAAATAATAATATTTACCTAATGTAAAAATGTCAAAACAAAGTTAAAATTTGTGACATTTTAATTGTTGCTCAAGGGTGACATCTGTAAACAAACATTGTACCTAAAATTGCTATAATTAGTACTAAAAATTATGGTATATTAATTTAGTACATCGTTCAATAATCCACTGAAGCACAAATAAAATTCATAAAAATCATTCTCTTGAGTGGCGGAACGAAGAAACAACCTGAACGAGGAAGAAATAATAAAAAATAAAATTAAAATTTATAAACGAAATTATCTTATGCGTTTTTATTTTCAACGCCGAAGAGTTTATAAACGCAAATTAATCAGGGCGGACCCCCCGAATTCGAACATGTCTCTTATTTCATATAACCCCTTTCCAAAACTCATTCTCGTAAAAAATTTAAATTTTCGAAAAAATTTGTACCATGGCCCCTACCATTTGCATGGTAAACATTTCATGGCGATCGGTTGAGCGACTGAGAAGTAATTTTGAAATAATCAAATATTTGTATCTATACATGTAAAAATTAATTTTTGATCCGGGGCTGGGCCCCTCGGATTCGAACATGTCAGTAATTTCATATAACCAGCCCCATAAACTAATTTTCGTGGAAAAATTTAAAGAAAATTAAAATTTTTGAAAAAATTTGTACCGCAGCCCCTAGACCCCGGGGTCCAGCCCCTTCTAAAATATCGTAAGGTTGGTTCTGGATATGCAACTTGTACATGGTAAAAATTTCATGGCGATCGGTTGAGCGGCTGAGACGCCCGGGGTTGCCCATTCGGAACAGACAAACAAACAAACAAACAAACAGGAATTCATTTTTATATATATAGATTAGATAAACGGTATATATGGGACTTCTGGTGTGATAATCACGTGAGAAATCCCATCCTGTGTTCAAAAGTACGCTATGCACAAATTTTCTAATTACATGCACAAAATTGAACAATTCCAATGGTGTGAAAAATATGTATATAGAAAACTTGGGTTTTCTAAAATCTGGCGTGATGTACACTTGAGACTCCTGGATGTATCCGTTTGAGTAGCTAAAGCATCTATTTAGTAAAAATTAGTAAAATCTTCATTCGCTTGTTCAGTGATGTCATTTTTACTGACTTCGCTAAAGCTTTTGACAAAATTGACAACTCATTGCCGTATTATTTTGCCCATTTATTCAGCAATACAATTCTATAATTATACATGGTAGCCGCACAATTAGAATTGAGTATTTGACGTAGGTAAGTGTAATAATAATTGTTTACTAATTTCAACCTCCAAACGATTGACTTTTTTTTTAGGATAAACTCCGGCCCGCTCGTAAAAGAAAGTCGTGTGGTGTAAAGCCCTTCAATTTTTTATTGTGCTTTACAATTCTTAAGTAACAGGTGGATTCTATAAACAACGCATGATAACGCATAAAAAACGATTATGATCAACATTTTCATCAAATACATAATTTAAATGAATGTAGTGTTATTAAGTAAATTAATTTGTGAATAATTGAATGTAACAATGAGTATTTTTCAGCGATCGATACATTAGTTTTAATAGAATGAAAAATATGATGTGTTGGCGAGAATTCGACACTAATTAATGATACGATTATAAAATAAATGACAACTGTGTCGAATTCTACAAGCGCAGTTTCTATCGAGAAGGTCTAATCAGCTCATCGTATTTAAAAGCACACCACAAAAAATTATGCATTAAGCTAATAAATTACAAACTAATTGTATACATCCACCGTTTAATAAAATGTTGGGCAATATAAAATACATAGTCAAAACAATTGATTTGTATTTCTTGGCAATGGGTGTCCAACCACTAGCAGCAGCAATAACCACTAGTTCGGTGAAAATCAAAAAGCTAACAATAATCAATATTTTAATGATGACCATGTCAATGTCGTCCATATTAAGTATTTTATTAGTGAACCATTCGGATTTGCTTATTTTTAAACAACAAATAAAATACGGGATAGCCAATATAGCATTTAGTATAAATCATAAATTAATTTTATTTCTGGTGGTAATTGTGATTTTTGTTAAAATTAGAAAAACCGATCAACATCTTCATTTGTATTGTAAAAATTTTAAATTTTTATTACTCACATTTAAATTTGAATGTTCTAATGTCGCTTTACACTATCGCAAAACTCGAAATTTAATGTTGACCAATTTACTAAAAGTTTTTTATGACGTAAATAGTTTGTGCTGGTGTTTTGTGTTGCACGTAAAATCGCCAGCATTTCAAAATGATTGTGGTATAATTTATAATATTTTGGTACTGATTTATTCGTATTTTCCCTTTTTCTACATAACCACAAATGTTACCATGTACTTGTGTATCAATCGTGTGCATAATTTTTGTTTGGTGTATTTAAATCGTGTGTTGGAAACCAAAATTAAGAATTTTAATAAAATAAAAACGGTAGCTGATACACCGAACCACCAACGATATCAAGAGGCATGTAAAGAATTGAATGAGTTCATGTTAAGAGCTTGCCATTTGCATTGGAAAATGAGTCAAACGATTAGACAATGGCTGGAATTTAATACACTTCCAGTAATCGTATATTTTATGGATACATTTTGCACACTTGCATTTAGGGTATACTATAAAACTGGTAAAATTCACAACATTATGCCTAAATTTATGAATTATTTTAGCCATTCTACATTTATACAATGAGCATCACAATGAAAAATGATGTGACGGAGGAATTCGACTTCTTCAAATTGGCTGGTTCACTTCAGATAATCTTAACGAAACTAATCGATTCGACTTTGGTATTGTCCAGCTGTCAACACTTAACTGATAATGTTAATTAAATTGATAAATGTAATTCGCAAAATATGAAATATAAACCTTCTGTTTTATAATAGTTTGCAGCTACCGGTACAATATTACATAAAATTGATCTCAACATGCTTGATGGGCGGCTTAAAGACAGTGTATGATTTTTTTTTTGGACTTTACTTATTAAAATTTCGACTACATAACTTTATCTCTTTCAGATAAAATTATTTTCTTTGCAGATATTGCAAGATCCTTTAAAATTAACGCCATTGGGCTTATTTTCAATGGATTTTGGCCTATGGTTCATGGTAAGCTGAATGAGAGCTAGCTCAAACAAAGCTATTTCGCATCAATTATTAATTTTAACTTTTCTGTATTTAGATTTTATCATCATCGGTTGCTTACTTCATCATATTGGTACAATTTCAAATTGAAATTAATTAGGAATACATAAACCATTTTATGTTAATTAAGTAAATAAATAGATGTTAATTTACGACTAAGTTTCATTCTTACTGTAGAGAAATGGGACTCATACAAAATGATCGCCTCTCATGATGACAGACAAATACATAATGTGACGACGTTTCATTCTTACAAGCAATTTAAACCTGCTAGCTTAATCAACAAAAATTCTTGTTATTCTTCTTCTTATTCTTCTCTAAACTATAAAACTCATTCCGTGTATACGGGTTAACATTCTAAATTAATCATTATACCAAATAAATTAATACCTATAAGAGGCATCGCTGTCAAAAAAAGTCATAGATAGCAAATTTCTAGAGAAGACAGTACTAGTTTTCTTAAAACATTTTTTTGTTTTTGTAGCGAAACAAAAATATAAACAAAAGCAACCAACACGAATAAAACTGGCAACTAGACATAAATTATAGAAAAAAATAGGCAGTCATTGGGGACTGCCGACAGAAGTGAAAACTTAAAACTATGAAATATGTAAAAGTGTTTTTTTAAATTTTAAAATTAATTGTAGTATCAAAAATTAAAATTTTATAATTTGTAAATTAAAATCATTAACAGTACACGTAGTTTTCCGAGTATAATGGCCATATCATAGTTCATACTATTATGTATTGTTGAAGGGTCCTTTGTTTTCGAATTTGTTCATTTAAAGGTAATAGCGAAATATCATTAATAAATATCAGAAACAGCAAGGGACCTAGCACACTGCCTTGAGGCACTCCACAATTCACATTTAAGACATCACTGGTGGATCCGTTAATCATGACGTATTGTTGACGGTTAGTCAAGTAACTATTAATCCCATTTCCATCGCACATGCTGAATTTCACCAAAATCGGGTAAGAAATAGCCAAATTCCTTCCTAATTGGCCATATTACAGAACTTTATCTAAAAATAAATTTAGAATCCCATTTCCATCGTATATGTTGAATTTCATCAAAATCGGGTAAGAAATGGCCAAGTTCCTTCCTAATTGGCCATATTCCAGAACTTTATCTAACAATCATTTAAGAATCCCATTTCCATCGAATATGCTGGAATTTCATCAAAATCGCATAAGAAATGGCCAAGTTCCTTCCCAATTGGCCATATTCCAGAACTTTATCTAAAAATCATTTAGGAATCCCATTTCTATCGTATATATCGAATTTCATCAAAATCGGATAAGAAATGGCCAAGTTCCTTCCCAATTGGCCATATTCCAGAACTTTATCTAAAAATAAATTTAGAAACCCATTTCCATCGTATATGTTGAATTTCATCAAAATCGGATAAGAAATGGCCAAGTTCCTTCCCAATTGGCCATATTCCAGAACTTTATCTAAAAATCATTTAAGAATCCCGTTTTCATCGAATATGCTGAATTTCATCAAAATCGAATAAGAAATGGCCAAGTTCCTTCCCAATTGGCCATATTCCAGAACTTTATCTAAAAATCATTTAAGAATCCCGTTTTCATCGGATATGCTGAATTTCATCAAAATCGAATAAGAAATGGCCAAGTTCCTTCCCAATTGGCCATATTCCAGAACTTTATCTAAAAATCAATTTAGAATCCCATTTCCATCGTATATGTTGAATTTCATCAAAATCGGATAACAAATAGCCAAGTTCTTTCCTAATTGGCCATATTCCAGAACTTTACCTAAAAATCATTTAATAATCCCATTTCCATCGAACATGCTAAATTTCATCAAAATCGGATAAGAAATGGCCAAGTTCCTTCCCAATTGGCCATATTCCAGAACTTTATCTAAAAATCAATTTAGAATCCCATTTCCATCGTATATGTTGAATTTCATCAAAATCAGATAAGAAATGGCCAAGTTCCTTCCTAATTGGCCATATTCCAGAACTTTATCTAAAAATCATTTAAGAATCCCGTTTCCATCGAATATGCTGAATTTCATCAAAATCGGGTCAGAAATGGCCAAGTTCCTTCCCAATTGACCATATTCCAGAACATTATCTAAAAATCAATTTAGAATCCCATTTCCATCGTATATGTTGAATTTCATCAAAATCGGATAAGAAATGGCCAAGTTCCTTCCCAATTGGCCATATTCCAGAACTTTATCTAAAAATCATTTAATAATCCCGTTTTCATCGAATATGCTGAATTTCATCAAAATCGAATAAGAAATGGCCAAGTTCCTTCCTAATTGGCCATATTCCAGAACTTTATCTAAAAATCAATTTAGAATCCCATTTCCATCGTATATGTTGAATTTCATCAAAATCGGATAAGAAATGGCCAAGTTCCTTCCTAATTGGCCATATTCCAGAACTTTATCTAAAAATCATTTAAGAATCCCGTTTCCATCGAATATGCTGAATTTCATCAAAATCGAATAAGAAATGGCCAAGTTCCTTCCCAATTGGCCATATTCCAGAACTTTATCTAAAAATCAATTTAGAATCCCATTTCCATCGTATATGTTGAATTTCATCAAAATCGGATAACAAATAGCCAAGTTCTTTCCTAATTGGCCATATTCCAGAACTTTATCTGAAAATCATTTAATAATCCCATTTCCATCGAACATGCTAAATTTCATCAAAATCGGATAAGAAATGGCCAAGTTCCTTTTCAATTGGGCATATTCTAGAACTTCATATAAAAATCATTTTAGAATCCTATTTCCATCGCACATGTCAAATTTCAATAAAATCGGTTAAGGTAAAGCCAAGTTCCATCCCAATTGGTCATATTTCCGAACTTTATCTAAATACCATTTATTGAACTTTGAAAGAGCAATATCGTCTATTACAAAAAATATCGCTCCCATTTATTACAAAAAATATCGCTCCCTAATATATCGCTCCCTAATATATCGCTCCCTAATATATTTTCTTCAATCGCTCTGTAGTATTGATTGGGAGCGATATTTTTAATTTTTACGCTCCCTGTTTTAAGAGCGATATTAAAAATAAAAATTTAATTCACTTTGAAAGAGCGAAATAATTTTGTTTTTGTGTTTATCATTAAAGAGCAAGAGCGTAAACGAATAGTGAAAAATATATTATTGGGAGCAAGAGCGATACTTTTTATAAAGAGCGAAAAAAAGAGCGAAAAATTTAAACTCTGAAATAAACTAATTAAAAACAACATAAACCCAACAAACATTCACGGGTACGTACCCAAAAGAGTGCAATTTTCGCACGGCATTCCGTACCCTTTTCTGGTTGTCATTTGAAAAAATTAATTGAGTTTTGAGACTGTGTGTGTATTTACATTACAGCGTAGTATAGCAAAGTAGTATTTGCAATTGACTACGGACAAAGATTAGGATGCCATTTTCTAAATGCCAATTTCTAAAAATTATAAATATATTTAGATTTAAAAACATGGAGAGCCAGAGCCGGTGCATATTTACATTCAATAAGAAAGGCAAGTTTAAAAAAAATATATAAATATAAATTTCAAAATTATTTCTTTCTTTTTTTAAGTTCTAAAAGATTATGTAATCGAATAAAAAAGAAAACAAGATGTTTCCGTAGCTGATGAAGAAAAGAAAAAATTCCTACTACATCAACGGAAGCATCCAAGCCGGTGACGATGACGAAAAATAAATTTGTGATATATGTATTGTATAATAATGATATGTTTATAATAATATATGTATTTACATTATAACAAAATACATGAATTTTTAAAAATTTTTGTTATTAATAAAACCGAAAGAAATTTATATTCCAACGGAAAGTAGCACGAAAAGCATAATTATAAATGTGCGCGTAATTCTTAGGGAAAGCGGTACGATTTTTAATTCGAAAATGTACGGAATGAGTACGGAAAAGTTTGCGATTTATAATGCTGTAAGGTACGGAATGGGTATGGAAAGTTTGGACGCACCAATACAGTCATGACTATAAAAGAATATAAAAAAAGGGGAAGTCGTGCGACAAAAGTGACAACTTTCTTCAGCCAGGTGCACCGCTTTCCGTGAGTTAATAGTCTCCTTTTCCGAGTACCCCGTGCGAAATCGAGCACGAAAGGGTACCGCTTTCCTTGCGCTTTGTTTGTTGGGAATTATCATTTTCTGCAAAAAAAAAAAATTGTTTATTTTTTACCCCAAAACGATAAAAATATTATGCGTTAAGTGGTTAATTGGCATAAAAGGAGCTTCAAATCTGATTTTTTGTATTTTTTATGCTACTCCTTTGTAACATATGTAAAAGTATGCTTGTGTGTTTGTAATTTAATATTACCTAATGTCTTTGCTGCAAATACTGATATAAGGAAGTCTATGAGATCGATAGCTTTATTGTAATCTTTTCCAAGTGCGTCTTCGGGAGGATTGTCTAGCCAAGCTAAAATGTGCGCGTATGGACTGCCCTTGACAGAGACCTAACCACATTCGGTCACCGTGCCTGGCTTTCTCTTGCGGCGGATCGAACTATTTGAAAAGACATGTCAAAATAATTTACACGGTTAGAATATAATAAGGTTATTTATGTCGTAAAATTTACTATTATCGACACCTAGGCTAAGATATTACAGTTAATTGTGCTAAATGGAAATTGTACATGCTAAAACTGTTGTACATATACATATTGTATATACTAGACTAATCTTACTGGAAAAATTATGATTTTTGTAGAACTTTGGTTTGATTGTTTATTTACAATCACGTGTACTTATAAGAATATGCAAGTTATTTTAACTGCAATTTTGAGGTAATTTAAATTTAGAGAACAAACAAAAAATTTTATTTTATTTTTAATAAAAACGTGAATAAACTTATGTTTTATCTGAAACATTATAATTAGAATTCCATATGGTAAATAACAAAATAGAAAAAAGTTTGATATGTCCATAAGTAGAGAACCAAACACAGAAATGCAAAAAGTGTTTTGTTTCTATGAAAAAAAAGTGTTTGCTAAGGAGAAAAGTAGCTGTTTTCTTTACTCTTTTCTATCTAGAAATACGCGATTTGCCCAGTAAGTATCCGAAAATAGTTAGTTACATTACAAGGGCAGTAAATAAGTTGTTACCGTACCGAGTTCGTTGTTTATTTCGAACGAGAATCGTAACGATCAAAACTAGAGCAAAACTTAATGTAAAAATATGAATTTGAAATCTAAAGTAAATCAATGCAAACGATTTTAAAATTATCAAGTTACCCTGGTTTGTTTTGTTTATCAATTTATGTCTTGAAATTCAAAATAAACCAGGGTAACTAGATATAATTTTAAAATCATTCACATTGATTTTCTTTTAATTTGAACTAATTTTTCAATCAATGCAAACGATTTTAAAATTATCAAGTTACCCTGGTTTGTTTTGTTTATCAATTTATGTCTTGAAATTCAAAATAAACCAGGGTAACTAGATATAATTTTAAAATCATTCACATTGATTTTCTTTTAATTTGAACTAATTTTTTACATGGTTAATAAAATCGTGAAGGTAAGGGTAATCGGTAATTCGTAAAGTTGATTCATTTGTTTTAATTTAAAGAAAATGATCCAGGTGTTTTTCTAAACCGTAATGATTTGTTTTCAGGCCTGAAGTCAGTCAGGTAAACATTGAACTTCTCTGTATGGTAAGAAATAAAATATTTTTTATTAGGAACATAATTTTGATGAGAACTACGTAAATATTAAGAACAAGTAGTCAAGTATTCGGAATGGAGATTAATGAAATTTATTGAACTTCTAGACTTTTTCTAAATATGAGCTATTGAATTTTTGCTTTGAAATTTTTCAAGAATTAAAAACGTTTATTTTCTTTAGTTTATTCTCTTATAACAAGTGTTAGTTTGTCCAGCCTGCGTCTGTCCATTAAAAACAAAGAATAATTCTCCCGGTTTAAATCTTTTTAAAGAAGCCTACGTTCAACCGGTCTCCTGCTTTCTCGCCTGTAATTCTTGCCAACTCGTTCACTTCATTAGGGCCCATTACATGGTCAGTATTAGTGTCATTACTTTCTGATATCGACATTAATATTGATCGTGTAACTTGAAGTAATGATGAATGATGGTCGGTAATGATGAAAATCCGGATTTTCTGATTTCGAGACATCATTACTGGCGAGTGGTGGGGATACTGTCATTATTATTGATAGTGTATGGTTCGCGTCATTACTATCGTGTATCATTACACTTTCTTTAATTCTGCCGCGGTTAAAATTTGAGGTTAATGTGTCAAATTCAAATATTTTTTTCTAACAAATTACGTACTCGTAAATATACATAGTTTTTATTAAATATAAAAAGAGCTTAAATAAACAGAAAATTGTATTAATTTATAATACAATATATTAAGCCATATTACAAAACGGTATTTAGATATATAGTAGATGTCGAATATGTATGTGTTGTATTGTGTGGTAGAGGACGGTGAATTAAGTTTGGATTTCTCCGACTGTAGTGAGCCAATTTTAAAGGAGCTCAATAGTGAAGATACTCAATGTGGTAAATCAACAAATAGCGAGCATACCAAGTTTCTTCGAGATTTCATCGAGCTTTATGAAACATTACCAGAATTATGGAACTCAACAAATCTTGGTTATGTTAAAAAAGAAAAAAGAAACTATGCATTGGATAAACTTTTACCAATGTTTAGAAAAATCAAGGGTGGTGGTAATCGAACAGATGTCCGGCGTAAAATAAACACACTTCGGTTTAATTATAGAAAAGAGTTGAAGATAATAGTTAATTCCAAGCAGGCGCGCACACAAAGGGAGGGTCCGCTGGTCCGGACCCCCCCCCTCCCCTAAACCTTAATTTTATTAGATAAATTGATATGTTAAATTGATAAATTGATACTTTTTATTATTTTAGTTTTATTTATTTATATTTTCTTTTTGCATTGGATATAATGGCATGATTGTGATATGAATTCAACTAATACCTACACTGAAAAAAAAAGCTTTGCGTTATTTACTATTTCGGCTGAGTAAAACGAAATTTTTAAGTATCACAAATCAATTTTAAAGGACACACTGCAGTGTAAAAATTTGCAGAGTATTATTTACAATTCATTGTTGATCATAAAAAACCATGCCGAGTAATTTTTTAAATGATTTGAAATAATGGTATTACAATATAGCTTAGTAAATTTCAATAAACTGAATGTTAATACAACATGCTGCAACTTAGTTTTTTTTAGATCACATACAAATATCGCAGGTGTTAAATTTCTTTTGAAATGAAATTCACAAAACTTATGTTAAATTTGAAATGCTTTTTATTATACACTCTGAGCTGTGTAAAATGTATTTTGGCAGAGTATATTTAATACTATAAGTACATGAAAGTACTGTATGTAAGTACAATAATAATTTGTTGTTGGTAATACACTTATTAGGATTAGTAAGCAAGCTCAATATTTACACATTAACACGTTATATCTCAATAAATGAAATGCAGGACGAGTTTAATTTCAGTTTTTTTTCATAGTAAATTACTAAGGTTTATTTAAATTTATAAATGCTTTTTAAGTCTTACGCTGGGCTTTGTGAACTGTTATTGGCAGTAAGAGAAATGAACCAATCATATTACGTAAATTATATGACAATCTTATGAAAATATGTATGATTTAGCGTCTGGTTTTATTTTGAGTGTCTAAATCATTAAAAATGAATAGGCATCATTCTGTTTGTGAACTTAAATCTGTACGGTGATATTTTATACAATATAAAAAGTTTAATAAAATAGTTGAGATTGAATACTCCACTACAGGAGTTTGTAGAAATGTTCTACTTATTCTACTAAGTTTTTGTCAAAAGTTCGATTTCAATAATATTTATCAATAGTTAAGTGATTAATAAAAGTGATCGGTATTATCTTAAGTGCATATTATTCCCGTATTTTTCATTTTTGTTTATTTTAAGTTTCGCCACGTCCTGGCGGTGAAGCACATATCATTTCAACTTTCTAATGTGAAATTATAAATATTCGAAATGTTAATCCAAGATTTTGTTGTTAAAATTAAAATTATTCAAATTTTTAGTAGTTTCTCAACACATTTTCTTGAATCAAAGCGACCCCTTTACGAGGATATTATATATTTCATACACATGGCGCGTACATAACGTACAAGTAATTGCAAAACTGCACGAGTTTTGGTTTATGTTGAGTAAAATTAACTACGGCATTTTAAGACTTACACTGCGCAGTGTATATTGTTATTAGCAGCTATGAACATTCCGGTGTTATATTTTTGTGTATGTTATAGTATACTATAAAATTATAACTATTAATGTACACAAGCTGTGTACATAGTGTACATATTTTCAATTATTATCCATGTACAATTATGTAAACTTTTTTCTTATAGAATTCAAATTTTTATAAATAAATTTTATTATCTACAGATTGATGTTGACTTGGTGTAGCTTTGGGGAAAATGTAATAGCACAATTCAACGCCTGACTAACACAGCCTGGAGAAAGATACAATTGGAAAATTATTATACTTGAAAAAACCGCGGTTTATCATGTATGTGAAGTTAGCCCGAAATTCAGCCCGAAATATTTTTTTAGGATTGTGTCTCGGCTAAATTTAATACAAGTTTCGGGCTGGCCCGAAATTTTCCTAATATAAACACATTTTTTAGTTTCATCCCGAAAAAAATTAAAATAATCAAAAATGAGCTTGATAATTCAATTAAATCTGAAAAGCATTGAATTTAAAATTATTTGATAAGAAATTATTCCATACCTACCAAAAAACAATTTGTATGTATGTATGTATAATTTTGTACCAAAATAATATATAATGTGGAGATACGTATGGGAATATTTGCTTACGTGGTCGTGGCCACAGGGATTTCCAAACATATGTGCTGATGCCAAAAGGTAGTTTTGTCTATCCTGAGTGCAACCTATATATCACCATTCCAATATGAGCTGGCTACAATGTCTTTAGGAATTATCCAAGAAAGTACGATTCATATAAAATTGTACTGAGATACGTATGGGAATATTTGCTTACGTGGTCGTGGCCACAGGGATTTCCAAACATATGTGCTGATGCCAAAAGGTAGTTTTGTCTATCCTGAGTGCAACCTATATATAGCCATTCCAATATGAGCTGGCTACAATGTCTTTAGGAATTATACAAGAAAGTACGATTCATATAAAATTGTAGTGAGATACGTATGGGAATATTTGCTTACGTGGTCGTGGCCACAGGGATTTCCAAACATATGTGCTGATGCCAAAAGGTAGTTTTGTCTATCCTGAGTGCAACCTATATATAGCCATTCCAATATGAGCTGGCTACAATGTCTTTAGGAATTATACAAGAAAGTACGATTCATATAAAATTGTAGTGAGATACGTATGGGAATATTTGCTTACGTGGTCGTGGCCACAGGGATTTCCAAACATATGTGCTGATGCCAAAAGGTAGTTTTGTCTATCCTGAGTGCAACCTATATATCACCATTCCAATATGAGCTGGCTACAATGTCTTTAGGAATTATCCAAGAAAGTACGATTCATATAAAATTGTAGTGAGATACGTATGGGAATATTTGCTTACGTGGTCGTGGCCACAGGGATTTCCAAACATATGTGCTGATGCCAAAAGGTAGTTTTGTCTATCCTGAGTGCAACCTATATATAGCCATTCCAATATGAGCTGGCTACAATGTCTTTAGGAATTATACAAGAAAGTACGATTCATATAAAATTGTAGTGAGATACGTATGGGAATATTTGCTTACGTGGTCGTGGCCACAGGGATTTCCAAACATATGTGCTGATGCCAAAAGGTAGTTTTGTCTATCCTGAGTGCAACCTATATATAGCCATTCCAATATGAGCTGGCTACAATGTCTTTAGGAATTATACAAGAAAGTACGATTCATATAAAATTGTAGTGAGATACGTATGGGAATATTTGCTTACGTGGTCGTGGCCACAGGGATTTCCAAACATATGTGCTGATGCCAAAAGGTAGTTTTGTCTATCCTGAGTGCAACCTATATATAGCCATTCCAATATGAGCTGGCTACAATGTCTTTAGGAATTATACAAGAAAGTACGATTCATATAAAATTGTAGTGAGATACGTATGGGAATATTTGCTTACGTGGTCGTGGCCACAGGGATTTCCAAACATATGTGCTGATGCCAAAAGGTAGTTTTGTCTATCCTGAGTGCAACCTATATATCACCATTCCAATATGAGCTGGCTACAATGTCTTTAGGAATTATCCAAGAAAGTACGATTCATATAAAATTGTACTGAGATACGTATGGGAATATTTGCTTACGTGGTCGTGGCCACAGGGATTTCCAAACATATGTGCTGATGCCAAAAGGTAGTTTTGTCTATCCTGAGTGCAACCTATATATAGCCATTCCAATATGAGCTGGCTACAATGTCTTTAGGAATTATACAAGAAAGTACGATTCATATAAAATTGTACTGAGATACGTATGGGAATATTTGCTTACGTCGTCGTGGCCACAGGGATTTCCAAACATATGTGCTGATGCCAAAAGGTAATTTTGTCTATCCTAAGTGCAACCTATATATCACTATTCCAATATGAGCTGGCTACAATGTCTTTAGGAATTATCCAAGAAAGTACGATTCATATAAAATTGTACTGAGATACGTATGGGAATATTTGCTTACGTGGTCGTGGCCATAGGGATTTCCAAACATATGTGCTGATGCCAAAAGGTAGTTTTGTCTATCCTGAGTGCAACCTATATATCACCATTCCAATATGAGCTGGCTACAATGTCTTTAGGAATTATACAAGAAAGTACGATTCATATAAAATTGTACTGATATACGTATGGGAATATTTGCTTACGTGGTCGTGGCCACAGGGATTTCCAAACATATGTGCTGATGCCAAAAGGTAGTTTTGTCTATCCTGAGTGCAACCTATATATAGCCATTCCAATATGAGCTGGCTACAATGTCTTTAGGAATTATACAAGAAAGTACGATTCATATAAAATTGTAGTGAGATACGTATGGGAATATTTGCTTACGTGGTCGTGGCCACAGGGATTTCCAAACATATGTGCTGATGCCAAAAGGTAGTTTTGTCTATCCTGAGTGCAACCTATATATAGCCATTCCAATATGAGCTGGCTACAATGTCTTTAGGAATTATACAAGAAAGTACGATTCATATAAAATTGTAGTGAGATACGTATGGGAATATTTGCTTACGTGGTCGTGGCCACAGGGATTTCCAAACATATGTGCTGATGCCAAAAGGTAGTTTTGTCTATCCTGAGTGCAACCTATATATCACCATTCCAATATGAGCTGGCTACAATGTCTTTAGGAATTATCCAAGAAAGTACGATTCATATAAAATTGTAGTGAGATACGTATGGGAATATTTGCTTACGTGGTCGTGGCCACAGGGATTTCCAAACATATGTGCTGATGCCAAAAGGTAGTTTTGTCTATCCTGAGTGCAACCTATATATAGCCATTCCAATATGAGCTGGCTACAATGTCTTTAGGAATTATACAAGAAAGTACGATTCATATAAAATTGTAGTGAGATACGTATGGGAATATTTGCTTACGTGGTCGTGGCCACAGGGATTTCCAAACATATGTGCTGATGCCAAAAGGTAGTTTTGTCTATCCTGAGTGCAACCTATATATAGCCATTCCAATATGAGCTGGCTACAATGTCTTTAGGAATTATCCAAGAAAGTACGATTCATATAAAATTGTACTGAGATACGTATGGGAATATTTGCTTACGTCGTCGTGGCCACAGGGATTTCCAAACATATGTGCTGATGCCAAAAGGTAGTTTTGTCTATCCTAAGTGTAACCTATATATCACTATTCCAATATGAGCTGGCTACAATGTCTTTAGGAATTATCCAAGAAAGTACGATTCATATAAAATTGTAGTGAGATACGTATGGGAATATTTGCTTACGTGGTCGTGGCCACAGGGATTTCCAAACATATGTGCTGATGCCAAAAGGTAGTTTTGTCTATCCTGAGTGCAACCTATATATCACCATTCCAATATGAGCTGGCTACAATGTCTTTAGGAATTATACAAGAAAGTACGATTCATATAAAATTGTAGTGAGATACGTATGGGAATATTTGCTTACGTGGTCGTGGCCACAGGGATTTCCAAACATATGTGCTGATGCCAAAAGGTAGTTTTGTCTATCCTGAGTGCAACCTATATATCACCATTCCAATATGAGCTGGCTACAATGTCTTTAGGAATTATCCAAGAAAGTACGATTCATATAAAATTGTAGTGAGATACGTATGGGAATATTTGCTTACGTGGTCGTGGCCACAGGGATTTCCAAACATATGTGCTGATGCCAAAAGGTAGTTTTGTCTATCCTGAGTGCAACCTATATATCACCATTCCAATATGAGCTGGCTACAATGTCTTTAGGAATTATCCAAGAAAGTACGATTCATATAAAATTGTACTGAGATACGTATGGGAATATTTGCTTACGTGGTCGTGGCCACAGGGATTTCCAAACATATGTGCTGATGCCAAAAGGTAGTTTTGTCTATCCTGAGTGCAACCTATATATAGCCATTCCAATATGAGCTGGCTACAATGTCTTTAGGAATTATACAAGAAAGTACGATTCATATAAAATTGTACTGAGATACGTATGGGAATATTTGCTTACGTCGTCGTGGCCACAGGGATTTCCAAACATATGTGCTGATGCCAAAAGGTAGTTTTGTCTATCCTAAGTGCAACCTATATATCACTATTCCAATATGAGCTGGCTACAATGTCTTTAGGAATTATCCAAGAAAGTACGATTCATATAAAATTGTACTGAGATACGTATGGGAATATTTGCTTACGTGGTCGTGGCCACAGGGATTTCCAAACATATGTGCTGATGCCAAAAGGTAGTTTTGTCTATCCTGAGTGCAACCTATATATCACCATTCCAATATGAGCTGGCTACAATGTCTTTAGGAATTATACAAGAAAGTACGATTCATATAAAATTGTACTGATATACGTATGGGAATATTTGCTTACGTGGTCGTGGCCACAGGGATTTCCAAACATATGTGCTGATGCCAAAAGGTAGTTTTGTCTATCCTGAGTGCAACCTATATATAGCCATTCCAATATGAGCTGGCTACAATGTCTTTAGGAATTATACAAGAAAGTACGATTCATATAAAATTGTACTGAGATACGTATGGGAATATTTGCTTACGTGGTCGTGGCCACAGGGATTTCCAAACATATGTGCTGATGCCAAAAGGTAGTTTTGTCTATCCTGAGTGCAACCTATATATAGCCATTCCAATATGAGCTGGCTACAATGTCTTTAGGAATTATACAAGAAAGTACGATTCATATAAAATTGTAGTGAGATACGTATGGGAATATTTGCTTACGTGGTCGTGGCCACAGGGATTTCCAAACATATGTGCTGATGCCAAAAGGTAGTTTTGTCTATCCTGAGTGCAACCTATATATAGCCATTCCAATATGAGCTGGCTACAATGTCTTTAGGAATTATACAAGAAAGTACGATTCATATAAAATTGTACTGAGATACGTATGGGAATATTTGCTTACGTGGTCGTGGCCACAGGGATTTCCAAACATATGTGCTGATGCCAAAAGGTAGTTTTGTCTATCCTGAGTGCAACCTATATATCACCATTCCAATATGAGCTGGCTACAATGTCTTTAGGAATTATCCAAGAAAGTACGATTCATATAAAATTGTAGTGAGATACGTATGGGAATATTTGCTTACGTGGTCGTGGCCACAGGGATTTCCAAACATATGTGCTGATGCCAAAAGGTAGTTTTGTCTATCCTGAGTGCAACCTATATATAGCCATTCCAATATGAGCTGGCTACAATGTCTTTAGGAATTATCCAAGAAAGTACGATTCATATAAAATTGTACTGAGATACGTATGGGAATATTTGCTTACGTCGTCGTGGCCACAGGGATTTCCAAACATATGTGCTGATGCCAAAAGGTAGTTTTGTCTATCCTAAGTGTAACCTATATATCACTATTCCAATATGAGCTGGCTACAATGTCTTTAGGAATTATCCAAGAAAGTACGATTCATATAAAATTGTAGTGAGATACGTATGGGAATATTTGCTTACGTGGTCGTGGCCACAGGGATTTCAAAACATATGTGCTGATGCCAAAAGGTAGTTTTGTCTATCCTGAGTGCAACCTATATATCACCATTCCAATATGAGCTGGCTACAATGTCTTTAGGAATTATACAAGAAAGTACGATTCATATAAAATTGTAGTGAGATACGTATGGGAATATTTGCTTACGTGGTCGTGGCCACAGGGATTTCCAAACATATGTGCTGATGCCAAAAGGTAGTTTTGTCTATCCTGAGTGCAACCTATATATCACCATTCCAATATGAGCTGGCTACAATGTCTTTAGGAATTATCCAAGAAAGTACGATTCATATAAAATTGTAGTGAGATACGTATGGGAATATTTGCTTACGTGGTCGTGGCCACAGGGATTTCCAAACATATGTGCTGATGCCAAAAGGTAGTTTTGTCTATCCTGAGTGCAACCTATATATAGCCATTCCAATATGAGCTGGCTACAATGTCTTTAGGAATTATACAAGAAAGTACGATTCATATAAAATTGTACTGAGATACGTATGGGAATATTTGCTTACGTCGTCGTGGCCACAGGGATTTCCAAACATATGTGCTGATGCCAAAAGGTAGTTTTGTCTATCCTAAGTGTAACCTATATATCACTATTCCAATATGAGCTGGCTACAATGTCTTTAGGAATTATCCAAGAAAGTACGATTCATATAAAATTGTAGTGAGATACGTATGGGAATATTTGCTTACGTGGTCGTGGCCACAGGGATTTCCAAACATATGTGCTGATGCCAAAAGGTAGTTTTGTCTATCCTGAGTGCAACCTATATATCACCATTCCAATATGAGCTGGCTACAATGTCTTTAGGAATTATACAAGAAAGTACGATTCATATAAAATTGTAGTGAGATACGTATGGGAATATTTGCTTACGTGGTCGTGGCCACAGGGATTTCCAAACATATGTGCTGATGCCAAAAGGTAGTTTTGTCTATCCTGAGTGCAACCTATATATAGCCATTCCAATATGAGCTGGCTACAATGTCTTTAGGAATTATACAAGAAAGTACGATTCATATAAAATTGTAGTGAGATACGTATGGGAATATTTGCTTACGTGGTCGTGGCCACAGGGATTTCCAAACATATGTGCTGATGCCAAAAGGTAGTTTTGTCTATCCTGAGTGCAACCTATATATAGCCATTCCAATATGAGCTGGCTACAATGTCTTTAGGAATTATACAAGAAAGTACGATTCATATAAAATTGTACTGAGATACGTATGGGAATATTTGCTTACGTGGTCGTGGCCACAGGGATTTCCAAACATATGTGCTGATGCCAAAAGGTAGTTTTGTCTATCCTGAGTGCAACCTATATATAGCCATTCCAATATGAGCTGGCTACAATGTCTTTAGGAATTATACAAGAAAGTACGATTCATATAAAATTGTAGTGAGATACGTATGGGAATATTTGCTTACGTGGTCGTGGCCACAGGGATTTCCAAACATATGTGCTGATGCCAAAAGGTAGTTTTGTCTATCCTGAGTGCAACCTATATATAGCCATTCCAATATGAGCTGGCTACAATGTCTTTAGGAATTATCCAAGAAAGTACGATTCATATAAAATTGTACTGAGATACGTATGGGAATATTTGCTTACGTGGTCGTGGCCACAGGGATTTCCAAACATATGTGCTGATGCCAAAAGGTAGTTTTGTCTATCCTGAGTGCAACCTATATATCACCATTCCAATATGAGCTGGCTACAATGTCTTTAGGAATTATCCAAGAAAGTACGATTCATATAAAATTGTACTGAGATACGTATGGGAATATTTGCTTACGTCGTCGTGGCCACAGGGATTTCCAAACATATGTGCTGATGCCAAAAGGTAGTTTTGTCTATTCTGAGTGCAATCTATATATCACCATTCCAATATGAGCTGGCTACAATGTCTTTAGGAATTATACAAGAAAGTACGATTCATATAAAATTGTACTGAGATACGTATGGGAATATTTGCTTACGTGGTCGTGGCCACAGGGATTTCCAAACATATGTGCTGATACCAAAAGGTAGTTTCAGAATTAAATTTTCCACAATTCTCGGTCCCATTAAAGAAGGAGCCAAAAGGTAATGCGAATGAATCACGAGGTCAGAAATGATCTCGAAAAAGTTGACATCATTGGATTCATAAAATCGTCAAGGCTAAGATGGTTTAGGCACGTACTTCGTTCACTAAATCGGACCACCAAACAGGCCTTGGAGTCGGCACCAACGAAAGTAGGACCTCGTAGGAGACCACCTACCCGATGGATGGACGACGTTGAAAGGGACCTAAACACACTCGGTCACCGTGTCTGGCGTTCTCTTGTGGCGGATCGAATTATTTGGTGGAGCATCGTTGAGGCGGTCAAATCCCTTCATGGGATGTAGCGCCAGCGGAAGGAAGAAGAAGAAGGAGTATTTCAGAGTTAGCAAAAAAAAAACAAAATTAAAAAATTTTGAAATTCAATAAAACTTAAAATTAGTAAAAAATGGAGAATATTATTTATAGTTATAACATAGAAGAATTAATAAAATTAATAAAATAATTCTTCTATGGTTATAATACAAAATTCACACTTCAATATCTACAGTTTAACACGGTTACAGTCACTACTCTGCATTAATTATGCAAAATGCACAGTTGTAATACTGCCTCGCTGCAAGATGAGAGCGCGAAAATCGGCATGTTTTTATACAAGTAGCATGAATAATAATGAAACGAAGAAATAAACTTGAATGGTACACAAGTCACAAATCCATTTTTTCGTTTGTTTTTTAAATTTTTTTTTATTTTCATTTTCACAAAACATCATACATGTACACCTATGAATACTCAACCACACATAAGCAATATTATTAAATATTAAATTGTATACATTAATCGTACATCATGGATGTACATGGATAATTCCTAAAAACATTGTAGCCAGCTCATATTGGAATGGCGATATATAGATTGCACTCAGGATAGACAAAACTACCTTTTGGCATCAGCACATATGTTTGGAAATCCCTGTGGCCACGACGACGTAAGCAAATATTCCCATACGTATCTCACTACAATTTTATATGAATCGTACTTTCTTGGATAATTCCTAAAGACATTGTAGCCAGCTCATATTGGAATGGCTATATATAGGTTGCACTCAGGATAGACAAAACTACCTTTTGGCATCAGCACATATGTTTGGAAATCCCTGTGGCCACGACCACGTAAGCAAATATTCCCATACGTATCTCACTACAATTTTATATGAATCGTACTTTCTTGTATAATTCCTAAAGACATTGTAGCCAGCTCATATTGGAATGGCTATATATAGGTTGCACTCAGGATAGACAAAACTACCTTTTGGCATCAGCACATATGTTTGGAAATCCCTGTGGCCACGACCACGTAAGCAAATATTCCCATACGTATCTCAGTACAATTTTATATGAATCGTACTTTCTTGGATAATTCCTAAAGACATTGTAGCCAGCTCATATTGGAATAGTGATATATAGGTTACACTTAGGATAGACAAAACTACCTTTTGGCATCAGCACATATGTTTGGAAATCCCTGTGGCCACGACCACGTAAGCAAATATTCCCATACGTATCTCAGTACAATTTTATATGAATCGTACTTTCTTGGATAATTCCTAAAGACATTGTAGCCAGCTCATATTGGAATGGCTATATATAGGTTGCACTCAGGATAGACAAAACTACCTTTTGGCATCAGCACATATGTTTGGAAATCCCTGTGGCCACGACCACGTAAGCAAATATTCCCATACGTATCTCACTACAATTTTATATGAATCGTACTTTCTTGTATAATTCCTAAAGACATTGTAGCCAGCTCATATTGGAATGGCTATATATAGGTTGCACTCAGGATAGACAAAACTACCTTTTGGCATCAGCACATATGTTTGGAAATCCCTGTGGCCACGACCACGTAAGCAAATATTCCCATACGTATCTCACTACAATTTTATATGAATCGTACTTTCTTGTATAATTCCTAAAGACATTGTAGCCAGCTCATATTGGAATGGCTATATATAGGTTGCACTCAGGATAGACAAAACTACCTTTTGGCATCAGCACATATGTTTGGAAATCCCTGTGGCCACGACCACGTAAGCAAATATTCCCATACGTATCTCACTACAATTTTATATGAATCGTACTTTCTTGTATAATTCCTAAAGACATTGTAGCCAGCTCATATTGGAATGGCTATATATAGGTTGCACTCAGGATAGACAAAACTACCTTTTGGCATCAGCACATATGTTTGGAAATCCCTGTGGCCACGACCACGTAAGCAAATATTCCCATACGTATCTCACTACAATTTTATATGAATCGTACTTTCTTGTATAATTCCTAAAGACATTGTAGCCAGCTCATATTGGAATGGCTATATATAGGTTGCACTCAGGATAGACAAAACTACCTTTTGGCATCAGCACATATGTTTGGAAATCCCTGTGGCCACGACCACGTAAGCAAATATTCCCATACGTATCTCACTACAATTTTATATGAATCGTACTTTCTTGTATAATTCCTAAAGACATTGTAGCCAGCTCATATTGGAATGGCTATATATAGGTTGCACTCAGGATAGACAAAACTACCTTTTGGCATCAGCACATATGTTTGGAAATCCCTGTGGCCACGACCACGTAAGCAAATATTCCCATACGTATCTCACTACAATTTTATATGAATCGTACTTTCTTGTATAATTCCTAAAGACATTGTAGCCAGCTCATATTGGAATGGTGATATATAGGTTGCACTCAGGATAGACAAAACTACCTTTTGGCATCAGCACATATGTTTGGAAATCCCTGTGGCCACGACCACGTAAGCAAATATTCCCATACGTATCTCCACATTATATATTATTTTGGTACAAAATTATACATACATATATACAAATTGTTTTTTGGTAGGTATGGAATAATTTCTTATCAAATAATTTTAAATTCAATGCTTTTCAGATTTAATTGAATTATCAAGCTCATTTTTGATTATTTTAATTTTTTTCGGGATGAAACTAAAAAATGTGTTTATATTAGAAAAATTTCGGGCCAGCGCGAAACTTGTATTAAATTTAGCCGAGACACAATCCTAAAAAAATATTTCGGGCTGAATTTCGGGCTAACTTCACATACATCGGTTTATCTAGGTAAATTAAATATTAGCTGCATTTCTTGACGTTTGATCTGACCCGGATCAGATCATGTTTCATGAAACGACACCAAAATGCGTAAAACAAACAAACATCAAATTTCAATTTTCTGTCTCGTTTTGTTTTGAATCTTCCTCTTCATACTCGTACTGTATTCATATTATTCTTTGTCGCTTTACTAAATACTGCTCAACTACATTTTAATAGCTGAACTAATTTTTAGATCACCATTTGTGATCCAAAATGAATGTTGGATCTTGTGTTGTTGTTGCTTCACATATAAATTGTGATCTGATCCGGATCACTATGCGTCAAGAAATGCAGCTATTATATTGCCTCAAAAAGTGCTTATGTGAGTCTAATAAACAATTCTTATTTTTTTGTAGCAGATTCTTTTAGCACAAAACCACTACTTCGGAATTTCATCTTATCAAACTCGGAGAAACACTTAAATAATTCTGCAGAGTCCCGATATAACATCAAGGGTAGCTTTGTCTTGTTTACAGAAGTAGCTGCAGTGACCACAAAAATATACAAAATACATTATATAATTTATATTGTGTAAGCCGCTGTATATAATAGAATTAAAATAAAATCGCTTTATTTATTATATCTTCAAAATGTGTGAATAGTTTTATTTCAAGTGAATTTATATATAGATATATGGATGATTATGCTAATCTAAGTAACAATACATGAACAATGTAAATAAATATGATATATATTATTTGATGTATTATATACATATATATATATATATATATATATATATATATATATATATATATATATATATATATATATATATATATATATATATATATATATGTATATATATATATATATATATATATATATATATATATATATATATATATATATATATATATATATATATATATATGGATATATAATTACAATTGCTTAGTACGAATTGCATAAGCTTAGTAAATTTCCCATCGTGAATATTACTCATCGTTTAGTAAACTGCACCATGCTTCAAATTTTCGAATGAATTGCTTTCTGATTATCGCCAAGCGCTTACTAAATTATTCTTAATTTACGTAAACTGCAGTAGTAAAATTTACTGAGCAGTGCAAATTTTACACGTAACTTTTACTGAGCCCCATTCTGTATTTGCTATTGCCCAGCACAAATGCAAAGTAAATATCATTTATTTTTAGCAAATATAGCAAATCTGAAAAATTAAAAATATATGGAAGTTACAAAGCGCAATGTAACATTTGATAAGCTATATATTCAGTATTTGAAAAGCGCTTAGGTGGCGCAAAACTTACCGTTTTTTTATCAATATTTACCACGCTTTTTTTCAAATATCGCAAATCTTTTTTTTCAGTGTATATGTATATTAAGGTATAGGTATTAACAAATTTTTATTTACACTTTAAATTTTCTTTGACTAGAATGTTTTAGTAATTTAGACCCCTTCCTAAAATGTTATCTGTGTGCGCGCCTGATTCCAAGAGATCGGGTAAAGGTCAAGATGAAGTCTATAAACCAAGCTCATGGGTGTTTTATTCCCTCCAGTTTCTGGATAAATACGAAAAGCCAGTTAATTCAGTTAATAAAGCCTTATAATAATAGAAATATATTTTATTTTCAGGTTTCTGAAAGCGATGGTCTCCAGAATGAAGTTCACATCGGACAACGTCCGATACCCACTATCTCTCCTACTGCATCACGTTCCAATATAATGTCACCGCCACCACCGCAACTAAATAAACGGCAAATAAGCCACACTTCAAAACAAAATGAATTGTTACAGAAGGCGTTTGACTTTTTGGATAGTTCGACTACGGGCAAGAACAATATTCCAAGAATTGCCATAGCTTGGGGCGAGGCGCTCACAACACTAGATCCTCGGCAACGAATGTTTGCTGAGAAAGCAATTGGGGATATTATTTTTGAGGAACGGCAGGGAAATCTGCATAAACATTCGGTTAAAATAAATGAGGAACCATGGCCGGTTAGATCACCAACCAGCTTCTCAAATTCATCAACAACCTCTTCTCTTCTCCTAAACTCTTCTCCTCAACCTCCTTCAGATAGACAACAGACAGAGAACACAATTTCTGGATTTTTTTCAAATTTCGTATCCGATTAAAATACATTTTTTGTTTGCATAATAAACATTAATTATGAATTTCATGTTAAGCATGTTTTGTATATTTTATATTAATAATAATTTTTACATTTTTAAACTTCACAGATCAATCAACAGAGAGTTACTATTCCAATTTGCCTTCATTGTTGTAATAAGCACATAATTTATCTCGGTTTTGTTTTGCATCTGATGTACTATTTCTGCTTAAAGTACTTTGGACATCAACAAAGTTGTAGTTATTTATACTTTCTTCATTTGATGCTAAGTATAACTGATTGTCTTCTTTTGCGAGATAATTGTGCAAATAGCAACATGCCATAGTAATAATTTCTGACTTTTGGTGTTCAAGGCTAATTGTTTTTTGTAATACTCCGAATCTGGACGCCAATATACCGAAAGTATTTTCCACAACTACTCGTGCTCTTGATAAACGTTTATTAAACACATATCGATCTTTATCTAAAGATTTCTGTGAGTACGGTTTCAGCAAGTTAACATTTAATGCAAACGCCTCGTCCGCGACGAACGCATAAGGATTTTTTTCATTAGTATCTGGTAACGAACGAGGTTTCGGTAAATTTAATGCTCCTTGCTGCATGAGTTCCCCAAATTGCGAGTAGTACATAACTCCTCCATCAGATATTCGTCTATGGGTGGTTTGCGCGTGTATGTGATGGTGGACACGCTCGGCGTACACCCATAATTCTAGTACCGGCCGAGGCAATGGTCGCTTGCCGGTGGTACTAGGTTTTATTCACTTCGATGCCTCACAATAAAATAATTTCACTTAAAATATTATTTTATTTTTTTTCTTCTTCCGCTGGCGCTACATCCCATGAAGGGATTTGGCCGCCTCAACGATGCTCCTCCAAATAATCCGATCCGCCACAAGAGAACGCCAGGCACGGTGACCGAGTGTGTACAGGTCCCTCTCAACGTCGTCCATCCATCGGGTAGGTGGTCTCCCACGAGGTCCTACTTTCGTTGGTGCCGACTCCAAGGCCTGTTTAGTGGTTCGATTTTGTGAACGTAGTACGTGCCCAAGCCATCTCAGCCTTGACGATTTTATGAATCCTATGATGTCGACTTTATCGAGATCATTTCTGATCTCGTGATTCATTCGCATTCTGTACGTGGCTCCCTCTTTAATGGGACCGAGAATTCTTCTTATCATCTTACGCTCAGTTACAGCGATTTTCTGGATGTTTTGCGCTGTTAGTGTCCAAGACTCGCAACCAAAGGTGACAACTGGTCTTATCAGCGCCTTGTAGATGTCCAATTTTATTTTGCGCGATATATGAGGAGACTTGAAAATTTTGATATTGGCGTAAAATGCTCGGTAGCCTGCTGCGATCCTCGATGAAATGTCCACAGAAACGGAGTTTTGCTCAGTGATCAGTGATATTATTTTATTGTACTAGGGGAATTAATGCTATTGGCTTTACTAGCCTTTTATTATTTAATTTTATTAAGTATGTACGTTACAATTTTGTATTTTTTGGAGAGAGCTAATTTTCGTGCTCCGCTTGTAACGGTTGCGAAGTTATTGTTTTTTTCTTTATTCACCAACTCTTTTTATGTGCGCCGTTTTGTTTTTCGGCGCCTATGCGGTTTGCCCGAGTGTCTTTGGTGAATTCACCATGCCGTGCGAACAAGTGCCGGGAAACGTTTGGTCTACTATAACCTAGGTGTCACTCCGGTGAATTTAGTTATTTGCGCCGGTGTACGGAATGTCATGACATCTTGTTCTGTCGTGACAATTACTTGTCAGTCGTTTCAAGTGTCATGACACTCCGAGACCGCCGCAAAAGTGATTTACTGATTTGCTTAGGGATTTGGGAAAAATGAATAGGGTGGTTAGACAACTACCTCGTAATTCCTGCTTTATAAACCTTGTTTATTATTATCTTTGATTACTGGTTGGTTGGTACCACCACACGTCCATTCATTCCGACGTCTACCATTACAAATTGTTTTTTTGCATTTACAATAGCCAATAGTACAATGCGATAAAAACCTTTGTAATTGAAGTACAATGAACCGGAATTGGAAGGTTTTTTAATGGCAATGTGCTTGCCGTCGATTGACCCTAAGGTATTATAAAACTGACATCATTTGCCAAAACCATCGGCAATTTCAGCCCATTCGTCAGAAGTTGTGGGAAACTGAAAATAAAAAACAAATTTCAAATAAAATATTAGGTATGTATTCCATTCTTACAAATCAGCACTTACTTTTATATAATCTCGCAATAAGTATATGAGCACCTCACATGTTTCAATAATAGCATTGCTTATTGAAGCAGGTGACATGACAGCGGAGAATTTGAGATCTTCAAAATTCCTTCCTGTCGCTAAGTACCTAAGTGTTAATGCAAACCTTACATTTGCCGGGATGCTCTCCCTCATATTTGTGTCCTGCCTTACAATGAACGGTTTAACCATTCGCAGGAATTTTTCAAATGTTCTATCGAACATTCGAAAATAATTCTTAAAATCGGCTGCTTCAGTTGCACCAATTTCTTTTAAGAGCACTACATGTGAATAGGTTTTGCGTTTTTGTAGCCAATCCTTCATCCAGCGTGAGCGCCGAACATTTTTTTTTATGGATAAAGCCAAAATTATTGCAACACAAGCTTTTTCCTGAGAATTCGTTTTGTACTTTCACTTTAATTTCTTACTTCTTCGCTTTACCTTCTAGAACTGAGAAATACGAAGTAATGATGATAATACTGATGTGTAGGATTTATCGTGTAATGCTTCAAATTACTAAAGAGAGTATAATGACGCAGGTAATGAAATTACTGGTATTGACACTAATATTGACCGTGTAATGGGCCCTATTAGTTCGGCTGAAATAATCCTGTAATAATAACAATAATAATAAAGAAGGTTGGCCTTGAATTTTTTGCCAGGCGAACGGAAAATTTTCTTGCGTGAAAAAATTTAAAAAACAAAAAAATTATTCTAAATTCTCGATTTCCCAAATTACGTATTATTAAAAATTGTGGTGGCGAAAATAGTGGTGGTGGTATAGTTTAGCTTAAAAATATTGTGGTGGTGCTTGAAAATCAGTGTGTTGGAATATTTTTCGGATAACCCATATGCCCCAACTAACGGAGGTAGTTAAGTTTTTGGTAGGCAGATAATAAAAAATACCAAACCCATGACTGTAGCAAAATGTACGCAACCATATAAAGACGCTACCTGAGGAACATCAGGCCACTTCTGGAGCCGACGCTGGAAGTGACAGCACACGAGCCGATGGTGGAATGGCGGCTTCCGATCGGGATGACTCGAAACAGTACAGCCACAATTCCCCAACATACATTAACTCAACAGCTTACAAAAATTTTTCAAAACACAAATGTGCATCCGTATTTAACTGAACATATAAACAAATTTATTACAAATCAGACAGGCATAGTTTGGCTTGGAAAAGTTGAGGCAAAATATCGAGTATTTTGATGAAATGGTATGTTGTACAATTTTCGTCTATCATTTTTTCGATGATCTATCGCTACAAATTTTTTCTGTGATACGCATCGAAAGTACTATTTAACCGCACCAAATTATTTGTCAAAATAAGTTTGAACGACAAGTTGTTAAGTTAACTGTGATAATCCATAGGGAAAAGTCGAAACAATGAGGGATTTTCCCAAAATCGATTTTAGTTCATTTGTCCCCACGCTTGGGCAGCGCTGACTACACTTTTTTTTTTACATGCAAAAATAAGTAAAATCATGTTTACAAATACAAGTTTCCTATCTAAATTAGTGGATGTCCCCGTACTTTTTTTTTATGATTAATAAAGATGAGTATGTTGCTATTAATAATAAATATCAAATTTTAAAATTAATTTAGTCGAAATTAATAATTTAATGAAACATTCAAACACATGTTTGACCATATAAAACTACATACGAAATTTTTTAGCCGCCAGTCAGTAGGCGTTGGAATTCTATTTGGAAAAATCCCTAATTAATATTAAAGTGCATTAATTATTTTTAGAAAAAATATTATTAAAGTTGTTACTAGGTTAAAATGTCAGTACTACATGCATAAAAATAATAATATTTTTACATAATGAAGAATTAATATGAAACATTTTTTCTAGGGAGAAACCGAAGAAAATAACTACGCAATCTCAATTCGAGGCAATGCTTACATTTTTAAAAGAGCATTCGGAGATGGTCACAGGGGCATTTTTCACTATAAACTCCAAAAATACCATAAATGAGCTTTGGAAACGATTAACCATCATACTAAATTCTCAAGGGCCTCCACTACGTGATGAATAAGGTTGGAAAAGGTACGTGTTATTAAGCAAATAGACGTTATGATTACAATAAATTGTAAGTTTAATATAAAATCACACAGGTTTGGGCAGATCTTAAAAGTAAAATAAAAATAAATTGAGAGAAGAGACCAAAGACAAAAAACAAACCGGGGATGGTACTCCAAAAGTTAAACTTTCGGCATTCGAGGAGAGAGAGGCCATATTAACCAGAATGAACGAGTGCGTTTTTGAAATTGGAGGAGAGTCGTTTGGCCAAGAGGCCGATACTATCTCACAAAATAACATTCAAGAAGATAGCGATGCCGATAATGATATTGAAAATATTAATCAACCTTCGGTTTCCCCTAAAGTAATGCCCATTGCGAACCGCAAGCGACAACCGACGAAACAGCGTATAACTGTCCAAGGTAAAATGCTGGATGAGATCAAAAATCAAGGAGCTAAAAATATGAATTTCAGAAATCCTTTTTGGAGTTGATGCGAGAAGCAAATACCATAAAAAAGGAACATTTAGAAGTTAAACAAAAATTGTTGGGTGAAAAATCTAAAAAATTTACAAAAAATAAGGAACAAGATTGAAGGATGTCAAAGAAAAAAAATTACTTTTTTGTTTATTTTCATTGAACTGAATTAAAAACATATTTATTATATGATCCTAATGGATTCCTAGCTGAGAATGAAGCAAATTATATCTCAGCTGCGTTGCTGTTGGAGATTTAAATGGAGTTAACAGGCACGGCTCTAAGGGATATCATGAATCTCCTAACAGCCAAGTATTTCGCTCTCCATTATCATACAATGCCTTCATCGCTTGCCTATCCTGAGAAACTGCCCAAATGCCAGAATCATGGGAAGAGCCTGGGAAATTGGCACAAACCGATAAAATTCTTAACTCGTAATTGCAAATCTAAAAAAAATATTAAAGTAAAATAAAAACATTGACTAACGATTTTAATTTGCTTACCAATTGAACGTTTATTGAGTGGAAGCTCTTCTGATTCACGAAAATATCTTCGTTTTCTGCAGGAGCAATTATTTGCACGTGTGTGCAATCCACGCACCCGACTACGCCCGGATGGCCTATTTTTTCAAAAAACATTTGTTTATTTAACTGCCTCTTCCTTGCATTTGGGAAATTTAATGAACTTTTTGCAAATCGTATTTTCTAAAATATTCGTATATTCTGCTATAGAGCGGGATATAATAAACTGATCCATTGTGTGCAATAAAACGTCGCCGATAGTCCGCTGATATGAGCCGGTGGCGAAAAAGTTGAGGATAGCTGCTAATTTTATGACGTGCGGCTTTATTTCGTTATATAAATACGTAAATATGTCGTTATTTACACGGAATGAGTCCGTAAATCTAAAAATACGAGTATACATTAAAAAATTAATCTCAAGAACTAATTAATAAAAAGAATCATGCACAAACTTTTTGTCATCCAAATCCATCACGTCATATCTGCCTCTTAGATATCTTCGTTCAGCATAATAAGTAATGCTCATATTATGAAGAACATTGTCCTCATCATCGCTGTCAGTCGCATCATGAGAAGTGGAAATGCCTGCTGCGGATATATGCAAACTATTGCAATACATTATCTTTTTTGTAGTTAATTTGGTAAAATTTTATTTTGAAACGCAGAATCATGCACACACAAAATTTATTATTTAAGGAAATCATTTGACAGATAAAAATAAATATCGAAAAAAAGTATTTCCATATTTAAATATTTAAAATCAACGAAAAAGTTGCAACATCACGGTAATTACAAATTCTAGTAAATGTCAACTAGATTGTCTGATTTTACTAATTTTAACTATAATTCAGTAAAATTCTAGTAAGAAATATGGAAAAATCAACTATCCAGTAAAATTTTAAAATGATTGTAATAGATTTCAAGTCAAATTATAATAAAAACCAGATTTTTACTAATTTCTATTAATATTTTAGTTCAATTGTAAATAATACTGGGCGTCCAGTAATAAAATTGTAATAAAGTAACTAGAAAAATACTAGATCCATTCCTTTTTATGAAAAAAACGGATTACTAGTTAATTTATCTGAAATCAGGTCAAAATAGTTACCAGATTTCTAGTAATCAGAATATTTCACCTGAATTCTAGTAAATTTGATATAAATATAATTTTTACTTGAATTCCAGTAAAAATTTTAACCGTTAACCACATTTTTACATCGTTTTATCTGGAGCATCTTCGTCGATCAGTCTATTGTTAAATATTAAAACCGTCGGACGTGAAAGTAACAAGTGAAGCAGATAAAATAAAAAAAATTTGTGTGGAAAGTGAATTAAAAAAAATGGATGCATTTAAATCAACATTAATGGAGAATGAGGTTTCAGACGAAATCATTCAAATATTAATTGGTAAGTTTGCATAATTATTTAACAAAATAAATCGCATGTGTTTAGTGAATTTAGTGTTTTTTCGTCGGTAACCAAAAAATCCTTTTTACACGACGCGCTAAAAAAAATGGCGATACACAGTGTTTTTTTTTTTCATATTAATATCGATGAAAATAAATTTTTGGAAAAGCATAATTTTGATGAAATATGTAGCGTATTTCTTGGTAAAAAAAACAAATTAAAAATATTACAACAACAATTGCACTGTATAATTTAAAAAATTGCGAATTCTCTTTTTGTATGCAATTGGTGTTGTAATTTTTAACTTTTTTTTTAATCCTAGAAAAAGGCTTGTGGTTATTTGCCATTTTGTAAAATCGGTACTTTCAAAGTGTTTATTATTGTATAATCAATTATTTTACTTTGTTGTTTTCCTAAGAATTTTCCCCATCGAACACTTGAATGCATAGATTTTTGCTGTAATAAAATTAGTTATTTAAGCTACATGTGTGATTAAATCGTGTAAAAGTAGAAATCGTTCAGTTAACAAACTTATTTGCACCTACCTATTAAATTTTTAATGCAACGTAACACAACCAACTTTAAAAATTATATAAATAATAAACTATTTGAAAATATTAATTATAATTTAATTGAATTAATTACCCAAAAAATATTTTGTGTTTTAGGCAAAATTACAGTTAATTCAGTTGTTTACAAAATTATTTGTATAGTTATGTATTATGATTTACCACATCTGATCATGAGAATACAAAGCATAACTGACAAAATCATTACTTAATTAGCCAAAATTAATTTTAAATTTAATTGATTCACTAATTTAATTTTAAAGTTTGCCATATTGCACGAATAATTATCAGAATAAATTTGCGTACAAATACTTTTGTTGAAAACAAAATTAAGTGCAATTTTTCCTAGAATTAAAATTTGATTTTTTTTTTTATTGGAATGTAAAGCAGAGCTCTAAGCTAATTAAATTAGAATTAATATGTTCGAAAAGTTTATTATTTATATAATTTCTAAAATGGTTTGTCTTACGTTATGCTAAACATTTAGCAGGTACAAATAATTTTGTTAAGGATTGCATTTTCGTCAAATTATCAGGGGTGTGCATTAATTTTAAGGGATTTTCAAGAAATGGCGTGACTAGTAGATAAAGCATCATGAAGTGGCATTAGTTCCAGTACGTGTTATTTTGCCGAATTATCAAAGGCACGGTTCAAGGTATTCCAATCGATGATTCATGGCTTGTGTGAGCAGCGCTTCCAATCTTATGAGGATACCAAAGGATGGGTCGTTTGTGAATAGCCTCTTAAGATATTTTTGTGATAATACGTGGAATTCACATATTATCACACAAATTGGTAAAAGTAGTTGCTAGCGATGCGATGGACAATATTTTGAATGATCAATTTGTAACCATTACAATAAAGTTGTATTTTTACCAAAAAGTACCCTTAAAATTAATGCCAACTCCCACTAATACATTAAAAAAATCGCATAAACAAAGGATACACATAGAATGTACATAATTTTTTAATTTAATAATTTTGAGATTAATTTAAATTTTTTTCGATTCAGATGAATTTCTTCATGTTCATCACTAACGAAATCCTAGCTTTCATTTAAACCACCAGTACTAACAATAATCACAGTATGAACGAATTTAAATGTTGTTTGTGTTCAAAATTAATTCAATTTCCGAATTTGCAACCCCATCTTTCATTCGACCATAAACTTAAATTTAAAAAGTCTAATTGTATTTTTGATTTTATTTGCAACGAAAGTGAGTGTGGTTTAACTTTTACTTCTTTTCGTATCTATCGAAGACATTTATTAAATAAGCATTTTGATTGTCAAATCAAACATGATAATACTCCACCTTCTGTTGTTCAGATGTCAGAAATTGTTTGTATAAGTACGCTAGAAGCTGACAAGTTAAATGAATTAACAAATGTTGGTTCATATGAGCCAAACCATAATATAAACACGTTACAAAAATATATAAACTGCCGAATAGGTCAAATTAGGTGTTACTCTAACATGACAAATGCCACTTTTAATTTCATTCTCAAAAGTTTTGATGAAATACACACAGAGATAAATGTTTATCTTAATCATATTCTAAGGCAATCTTTAGATATTTCACCAATTGATCGAAAAAGTATTGAAAACGAGATAAACAATATTCAGAATATTTTTAAAAATTCTAATTCATTGTATAAGCAGTATAAGATAATGGATCAAGAAATTGAGATTGTAAAGCCCAAAGAGTATTGTTTAGGATCTAGAATTGAAGTTAGGTTTTCAAACGGAGTAGAAACCAACAAAAATATTAGCGAAACGTTTCAATACATTCCATTACTGGAAACATTAAATAAAATTATAAAAAATCCTAATTTAAGAAAATTAATTGCCGCAGAAGAAGTACGGGAACCTGAAAATACTGTTTCTTCATTCACGAGTACCAAAACATTTAAAACACACAAGCTCTTTAACCCTTTAATGCATAGTGTAGCATATCTGCATCATGTTATTCTAATTTGAACTGCATCTACATTTGAGCATATTTTTTGTGTTTTGTTTCGAATATCTGTTGTTCAATTGTTTTTCTATCTCGTTTCACACAATTTTTTGTTTTTTTCTGCGTTTTACAAATAAAATCGCCATTTAGAATTAGTTAGTCGATGTTTTGCATATAGTTAGTAGTAAACATACATTTACATATGTAATTTTTTTTAAATAAGAATATTGTTTTTGAATATTTATTTTAATTTTGAATGAATTGCCTTATTATTAAGAAGCGTTATAAATGAAAAAATATTTAAATATTTTACCACAAATCCATAATGATGCAAATAGGCATAATGTCATAAAATCAATTTTCCGGGAAAACTAGCTGCTTCCAACCATTTTTACTTTGAAATCCTTTTCAACCAAACACATCTTTATAAGAAAAAAAGCATTTCAATTAAAAAGAAAAAATCATGCATTAAAGGGTTAAGGTGCATCCTAAAGCACTGCGAATTGTTTTATATTATGATGATATTGAAGTAGCAAACCCTATTGGCTCCAAATCAGGTACTCATAAACTTGGAATGTTTTATTATAGCATTCAAAATTTTCCATTATACATGAACTCGTCATTGAAAAACATATATGTGCTGGCAATAGCTTATTCTATAGACATAAAAAAATACGGGTTTGCACCCATTTTAAGGGAATTTATGCATGAACTTAATCTGTTAGAATCGCTTAATGGAGTCAAAACAATAATTTCCGAAAAGGAATCGTATACAATTCGAGGCTCATTAGTAGGCTTCACCGGCGATACGTTAGCCGCTCACGAGATTCTTGGCTTTTTGAGCCCTTCTTGCACATATTTTTGTAGAAGTTGCTTGATTGATAAATCTCAGCTTAAAAGCTTAGAAATTGCAAAGTTTCCTTTAAGAACTAAGTATTTACATGATCAGCACCTAAAAAATATATCGGACAAGTTAAATATTCCAAAAGATTTCGGTCTAAAAGAAAATTCTTGCTTAAATAGTTCTAAACATTTTCATTCAGCAGAAAACATGATCTTCGACGTTATGCATGACTTACTAGAAGGAATAGTTCCCATGGCAATTAAACTAGTACTTCATTATTTTATAATAGAAAAAGGGTGTTTCACTGTTGAATATTTAAATGAAAAAATTAATTTATTCAAGTATGGTCCCACAGAAGCAAAAAATAAGCCTAGTCCAAATTTTACTCGAGCTATTCTCACATCTTCCGGAAATGGAATTAAACAGAAAGCGTTGCAAACATGGGTTCTGTTAAGAGCATTGCCATTTCTCATTTCATCATCAAAAGCAATCTTGGAAAAAGAGCACATGGTTCTTATTACGTTACTTCTGAAAATATTAGAAATATGTTTTGCTCCAATATTAAATATTCATGCGATAGCAGAGTTAGATGGTTATATTAAACAACATCATTACCAGTTTAAATTGCTTTTTCCAAATACAAATTTTATTAACAAACATCACCACATTATGCATTACCCAGATAGTATTTTAAAGAAAGGTCCACTTGTTCAGTATTCTTGTTTGAGGTTTGAAGCTAAGCATCTTGCAATCAAAAAACAAATAGCGTTAAGTCAAAATTTTATTAATGTGCCCAAAAGCATTGCAAACCGGCAGGCTATTTTACAAAGCAATAATATATCAAATCAGTATTATTTTGATTTCGATGTTGAAATAATATCTTTCAAAATTGTAACTGTAGATAGATGCTTGTCGAAAGAAAACTTAATAGATTTGTACCCAAATATTGAAGATGTTTCTAAAATTTTTTACGTAAAAATTAATGGAATTGACTATAAAAATAACTATATAATACAGTTAACAGATGAAATATCTTTATATCCTAAGTATTTTCGTATTATAGAAATAGTTCAATTAAAGACCGAAATTTTATTTTTTGGAAACTTTCTAAACATAATAATATTTTCTGAAGAATTAAACGCATTTGAAATAGATGATTGCCGTGAGTCCTCAGTTATAAATGCCAAAACGATAAATAATTTTAAAACACTGTCGATATGGTCAAAATTTCAGAATAACTCTAGCAAATATATTTCAATAAAACAATACCATTAATCCCCAATAAATAACCCAATACCACAATAAAGTAGCTTACTTATTTCCAATACACATTAACGAAAATGAAAGCTAGGTATCTATACAAAGAATTCAGCAACAATATGAAGGACAATTCTCCCATTTTATCGGTATTTAATATTACCACTTATACGACTATGAGCTTATTGATACGGGACTGCTCAAATGGAACACTCAGTATGGTATTAATGCAAATATATATCTAGTTTCAGTATAATTTGCTCTTTTACAAAACGAAAAAGAATTTGTGCCATTTTGGTTGAATTTTTAGTGAAAGTAAATAAATACCTACATATATACATTTTAACAACATTTTTTAATAATACTTGTTATTTATTAAATTTAGATCAGCAAATTGATGAACAAGCCTTCGTAAGCCTTACTAACGCAGATTTTGCAGAAATGCAAATAAAAATTGGACCACGAAAAAAATTACAAGTATTGCAACTATTACTAGCACCACAGCCATTGTGTAGCACGAATATATCTGAGACTGGATCAGGAAACCAAGTGTCAATGGAATATATCGATCACATGCGCCCTCCTGCTTCGGGATATTATAGTTCAGTAAGAAATATTTTTTAAACTTATTTACTTAGGACAATTTAATATTCAGTATTTATTTTATTTCTAGGAAAAGGATCTAAAATCCATAATATTCACAAAAAATCAGCTACTTTACCAAAAATTGGAAACCCAAACGGAGGTAGGCCATACTGACCTGTTAAATATAACACGGATAATTGTTGATGATCTGGTGTCTGTCTGTGGAAAGTAAGCCTAGTTTATTTTAGTTTTGTTTCGAACCTTCATGTATGCAAATTAATTTTTAAACATTTTGAATAGCTATCCACAAACCGCTGATAAAATTAACTGTGCTAAGGCGATTGTTCGCTGCTACCCGCAATTAAAGTGTATCCCAATGGAAGGGCTTCCTGATTATGTAATACCATTAAAGTTTAACAATAATATAAATTAATATACATATATAAATCAATTTTTTTTTTTTTTTAGAGTTTATGGTTCAACTCAAGAGGTTCCATTTGCCAAAAAAAGGCAAACGGACGGATCGAATTTCGGCTGAGCAATATGCGCAAAACATTGCCAATCGGCACGAAAAAAAATATGTTGCAAAAAAGAAATGATATATGCGTTATAGAAGACGACGTAACTATATTACAAATATATACAATATATTATTAGGGTGGTCCTTATAAGAGTCATTTTTGAATGTTGGTCGATATGCCTCCTACGACTCTTCTAAGAAGTTAAAAAAAATCCTGTAAGTTTTTAGCTATTAATATTAACATTAACCCGACCCCAAGGCGACGAAAGTTTTACATGGGAAACACATCGTCGGTTTGCGAGGAAAGTGGCACAACTAAAAATATCATATTTATGAGGAAATCGATTTGAATTTTTTTTTTTGGTATAAAATAGTTGAATTCATCAAATTTAATGTCACATCTATTGAAAACTATGGGTAGTTTAGAAGTGACACTATGCCAGATAAAAGATTGTTATGTCACTTTTCTCGCAAACCGACGATGTGTTTCCCATGTAAAACTTTCGTCGCCTTGGGGTCGGGTTAATGTTAATATTAAGAGCTAAACATTTACAGGATTTTTTTTAACTTCTTAGAAGAGTCGCAGGAGGCGTATCGACCAACATTCAAAAATGACCCAGATATAAATATATATACTTATGTGTATTTTTTCTTATCTAGAAAACCCAGGCTAGCACTGAAGATATCAATGAAATAGACGCCACAGACGAAAACAAGGAAACTATTATGAACCTGTTTCAAAAATCATTCGGTAAAAGACAACTTTTAAGGGCAAACTCGGCGTCAGCAACCGAGCTCCTGAAGCACTATCCAAAATTAGTGGATTATAAGGGCGAAATTGTAAATTATGCCAAATAATTATACTGAAAATGTTAATATTTGTATCACTTTGTTCTGTTTCCTCTAGATTGATCTCGAATTCAAGTTACTAAACAAACACGAGAACACCATAGAAAATAATTATATGGAATATATATTAAAAGCCGGCCATTTTCAAATAATAGAGGATGGTAGGAAAATTTAAATTTCGTAGAAAATTTTGTGTATATAGCTATTTATATATATATCGTAAATTATTCGTTTTTCTATTCTAAGATTTTCTGAGGGCTTTAACTTCAATAAAATTTAAAACTGGAAGCAATCATAATTCAAAAATTTCGTCAAATACATCCAACAGGGAGTTTGCTGTCACTTGCATGAGTGGCATTTGTATTTGGGCTGAGGTAATTAGTATATCAATTGTAGTTATAGTTATTTCAGTATAAAATTATAATTTAATATTTATTTCTCAGTTTCAAAAATCATCAATTGAGGTGATTGCAACAATAAAACAAACACAACCATACCTAATCTGCTATGCAAGCGAACCAATGAATCACCATGGAATTTACCATTTAATAATCGATGGGGAATCGTTTAATATTGGAGAAAAAAGCTTCAAAGAGGCATTAGACTGTCTATTTAAAGTTTTTTACGTTTTCGGATTGAAATACCCGAAAAAATGCCTACACTTCTATAATTTTATGGAGGTGTATTTTTATAAAATAAAAGGTGTGACACCATCAGCAAGAGTGTCAAAATTGTACACCGAACTGTACCATAGAAACCAAAGTTAATTTCTAGTGCATGCAATGTATGGAATATATATCCAAATAGATTTAGTGAGAGATTGAGAGATCATGAAATAAATGTTATAGGATAATTTTTATGACAATATATTTTTATCCATACCTACATAGACTTATGTACATACATATTTAAGTATAATCTTAGATAAGAATTTTATATTATTATTATTATTATTTTTCTTTTTTTTTACCTGAAATGCTGAAATGTGATATATGTACAAAGAATTTTTTGAATAAATATATGTATATATCAAATTTTAAAACAAAAATTCTCTTTTTTATGAAAAACTCAATGGAATCTAGTACTTTCACTGATAAATCTAGTCGCAACACCTACTACCTGAATTCCGTTTTATATTATGTGATTTCCTATTTATTTTGCTTAACTAGTTGAAATGGTAAAATTATTAGAAATCACATAGTTTCACTTGAAATTTCAGTAAAAAATTTCATTCAATTTTACCAGAAAACTTCTAAAAGTATGGTTTATCTGTTATTTTAACCAGAATTCTTGTTATGAATTACAATAGTTTTAGTTACTAGAAGTTCGCGTAATTTATTGATATTTCTAGTCAAATTTACTTGATTTTGTCATTATCAGACATCCAGTAAAGTTTTTTTACTAGATTCAACTAGATTGTCAAGTATGCTCAACTCTAGTGAATTTACTAGAATTTGTTTTTACCGTGATACCACATATCATTTTTTTCGATGCGATTTGTTGTATCGAAACGAAACGACGTGATGGTACATAGAACATGTCACCCCGGAACAATCATGAAATTTCGAGAAGTTTTGGTTTGAGTATATCAGGAAGGAACGAATTCGAATTAGAACATTAATTTTTGGTAAGCGATAAAGTGAAGATTAAAAAGAAAATTAAAAAATGATTTAAAAAGTGTTTTAGTAATAAAAGTTACAAGTGAATAGTAGAATTGTGCAAAAATAATAAAAAGTGATTTTGTGAATTATTATCATTAATAAATTGTGTTGGAATAATTTTTATAATCAAGAAATAAAATTGTTTGTGATAAATTGAAAGGTTGTGTTTTATTCACAATCTAGTGATACGAACCTTGATTGACAAGGCAAAAACGTAACAATATTATGATATAAAACTTAATTATTTTGATTCTATTTTTTGATTTGGGCTACTCTTTCTCGCAGCAATTCCTACTTTAATTTTTCGATTTTTATCTCTTCCTCCATTATCTGAGTTTTCAGCTCTTCCGGTCTTGTAATTCTGACGGTTCGCGATTTATACACTTTATTTCTCGGTTGTTCATTTCTTGTGGGCGTGGCAGTACGAGAGTTCGGTATCGAATTATTTCCATTCTAGGGTTTATTTCCATTCTCAATAGTGCTGATTTGCAAATTATTGTTTTACTCTAAGTTTATAATTTTTGTGAATTCTGTGTGCTGTGAATCATTTTGTTGATTGTTGGTTATATCAGTGGTACACCTGCTGTCATCAATTTGTAAATTTTTTGAGAAAATCCATGATTCATTTCATCGTTTTAGTTTCATTAAACTATTATAAATTAATTTACACATATTTTCATACTTCAAATAAAGCATCCGAAGAATCTATATTTTTAAGAGGAGTAATAGAAGCTTCCACAAAAGAGTATAATGGATTGCTTTCTGTAGTCTTAGATTTATACGGTTCTCCACCTGTTGTGAAGTGTTTGCCATTTTCTTGAGCATTAGTTTTTCTGAGATCCAATTTAATCTTGAACATATTCCTTTAAGGCCCTTTTACATTCAATCTTTTCGTTCTTTTTCAAAAGAATAGAATCACGAAGAAAAGGGCAAATACATTTTACCCATATATAAAAATGGGACGGGCATATTCCAAATTTCATTTTTTCCTTTCAAAATGTTACTTGGATTTTATATCTTTTGAGTAACTTTTACGAAAAAAGATAAACCAATTCATATTTTTCAGGTTTTTCCGTTCTTTATCACCAAAAAAAGTTGAGTGTTGCAGTAAATAGTAGTATTGAAAAATACTTTTTGAGTATTCCTTCTGATTTTAATACAAGGAAATCATACTAAAACGCATTTTTATCGTACATCTTTTATCTTTTGGAAAAGAACGAAAAGATTGATAATTAAGTTTTCGTTTTTTTTATAAACTATCGATCAGTGGTTATAGTTTGACATGCTAAAAACTGGTAAAGTTGTTCCACTATCAATTTTACACCTTTTTTATTATTTACTATTTTGTTTATGATGTTTAAATTGGTTATAACTTTAAATAGCTCCTAACGAATTATTCTGCGACAGACAAAATTATACGTCAAATAATTTTTTTACGCTTTGTTTTAAACACCAAAAAGAGTAGATAAATTCGAGGGTAAAAAATATCTATGGATTTTTTTTACCTTTTATCGCTGTTCATACCATCCAATCGACGATTAACCTGAGAAGACAAAAATTATCTTTGTTCATACAGTCGGGCCTAATATTGCGTGTTAATTAGCTTAATGTAGGAGCGCTTATATCCATTAGGGCTTGCGTCCCGGGATTTCCCGGGACGGATTTCCCGGGAATTTAAGATATTAAGAGTATTCCCGCTTCCCGGGAATGTTACGAATATTTCCCGGGAATGCAAAATCCAATTTCAAGACTGTTGTACATGCCGTTTATTAATTTCATGGAATTAATTAGCAAGTTGTAGGTGCAGAGTGCAACGCTATAAAAAATTAAGACATATTATTGAGTTATAGTGTAAAGAACTGTATATTATGTTAGATGGCCAAATCCCCTGGAGTACTTTAGGGAGTACGCTGGGACATTTCCTTAATAAAAATAGCACTTAAGAAACTGCGAAATATGGGTTTAACGAATATTGAGCAATGCTGTCCAGCTACAAAATATTCTTAAGCCGTTGAATGTACCTTCAGATGCGTTAAGTAATTAAGACATTGATATACCCAATTCTGAAGCGACTTCGGTATTATTGTTTACAAATTTAAAAGAACAGGGAAATATTATTGATCGCAGTCGTTAAAATTTCTAAAACAAAACTAAGTCATTAGAAGAAATAAAGGTGATGCCTCGCTAATAAAATTCCTCCAAGAACCAGAATTGGGAACATTGAAAATTATAGATGATGCATTTAGGACGAGCTAAAAATCCGAAATAGCCTATTTTGGAAAACAATGTTGCAGAGATTATATGTAGTTGGACCCTTGAAAGCAGGGCACAGAAAATAATTCAGTCAAAAGAAGAGTTGGACGTACTTATAGTAGTCTATATCTAAACGATTATGTATAATACCAAATTATGCTTACCCAAAACACAAGGTAAAGCTAACTGATAAATTTAAGCCAGATATGGAAAAAGCCAACATCCATCGAAATTGGGACGAATTTTGAATTAATTTAACAAACAATTAATTGAATTAACAAACAATTAATATAACACCATCCACCCAACAGCGCCTAACTAAGCTCTTGTTTCTTTGAAGCCATTCATAGTAGGTAAAAATTCCAGCACAAGTGCTGAGAGTGAACCCTTTAGTGCTAAAATTGGCTAACAGTTATCTCACTCAACAATGAATGAAGTCAAATATGGCGTTCCTGAGATTTTGCGGAAAAGTGATAATTTTTGGACACTGGACAGAATGGGTTTAGTTCAATATGAAAATATCGATTTCAGCCTCATTAACATTTAACACCTCTTAGAAATAACAAAAAACTATTATTTCACTCAAAAATGAATATAGCCAAATAGCGATTGTGCCTAGATGGGGATAGATGAACTTAAATAATGCTTAATTAAATCGCTGATCTCAACTAGCCATAATAGTATTATTAGTTAATTGTATTCTGGTTATTTATGTTAAAGTATTCACCTGATATTTATAAGTAGCTACATTTCTATTGTAATGTAAATAATATACCACTCGAAGTTTGTGTAAATAAAATGTTGTTGTGTAATTTTCCGTTCTTATCGCAATCGCAACCAAACATTTTACAACAATAAAATTACAAAATTAATTGAATGGATAAACTGTATATGATACGAGATATTACTAACTTCAAGTGATAACAGAATTTTATTTTATTTTCGATATAAGATATCAACTATTATTCCATTTTGTATTAGTTTTAATTTAAAATCTGTGGGCTAAACAATCTCCCCATAGCAAAATGAAAAGATTCGTTTTTCTTTTATTAATAACGGTTCAGGTATTCGTCGAGTGTATGAATGATTATGCTCGATACGACAATTATCGGTTGTATAGTTTAACTTTTGGAAAGGACGAGCATGTGAACATTGTGAATGACATTGAACAATCTAGTGATAGTTATAATGTACTAGAAAAAACATTGTATGGTGCCAAAGTGATTGTGCCGCCTCATAAATTCGGTGAATTTCGTGAATTATTGACGGAGCACGCCTTTGAATTTGTATTATTAAGTGAGAATATACAAAAGCTAATTAATGCGGAAAAAAGCCGAATGAGAAAGGTTCAGGCTGAATTCAATTGGTATGAATATCATAGATTGGATAATATTTACAAATGGATGGAAAATTTAGCAGCAAGTCACCCTGACGTTTTAACATTGATTACAGTTGGAAAAACTTTTGAGGGCCGTCAAATTAAAGGTATAAAACTTTCGTACAAGATGGGAAATCCTGGTGTTATTTTAGAAGGTGGAATACATGCTAGGGAATGGATTGCGCCCGCTGTTGTTACATACATTTTAAATGAGTTCATTTATAGCAAAGACGAACTAGTGCGTTTGACAGCGGAAAGTCATAATTGGTATATAATTCCGGTGGCCAATCCAGACGGTTACGAATTCACGCATACTGGTGATCGATTTTGGCGCAAAACACGCAGTAAAACTTGTACATCCCCGTGCCGCGGTGCGGATCCAAATCGTAATTGGGATGATCATTGGGGTGAAGTGGGTTCCAGTTCGAACCCATGTTCCGATAGCTTTATGGGTACCAAACCATTTTCTGAAGTTGAAACTAAATCAATGGCCGACTATTTTACAAAGATTCAAGATAAAGTAACATCATACATTACATTTCATTCTTATTCACAGTTGATTTTGTTCCCGTACGGTTATACTACCGTGCATGCCTCCAATCATGATGATTTACAACAAATAGGAGAGAAAGGCGCTCAAGCGTTAAGTAAACGGTATGGAACTGTATACAAGGTTGGAAATATTATTAATACGATAAATTATCCTACAAGCGGTACAAGCATGGAGTGGGCATATAATATTTTGAGTACCAAATTAGCCTACACTTATGAGCTACGTCCAAATAGTACCACATTTCCGTTATTTGGTTTTATTCTACCGCCAGATGAAATAATTCCAACTGGTGAAGAAACGTTAGATTCACTTGTTGCTCTATTCTGTGAAGCAAAAAACCTGGGATACCCTTAAATAAAAATGTTCGAATACTTATAATAATAATAAAATTTAATTGAATTATTTAATTTGTAAATTATTTATTTTCAATCTAATTAATTTCAGCAAGTTCTCAGATCTCGTTATAAAATTTGCTGAATCTTTTTGTTGTTTGCGGCACTTGAATATAAAGGAGGCGAAAAATCGTTCAGACATTAAGTAATAAGCACCTACCTGAACATATCATACATTGCTTTAGTTGATGGTCATACAAGGGACTAAATTAGATAGGTTACTACACTATGTACAATAAAATAAAACAATGATGGAAATTTGTTTCAGATAGAGGAGAAACAAATGACGAAGATGAAAATATCAAAAATGTTTAATTTTGATGGTTGTACCAATTCGGTAAGTTCTGTTCATACAATTCTTTAAGTTGATACTTCCTTTTGATGGACAATTATTTTCCTTAGTCGTTTCTCAGTCATTATTGAATGTGTCTACAAGCCGAGAGAAATCATAAAAAAAAATTTGTATAAGGCATATTTCATTTGGAGCTTCATTCTCATTCAAAAAGGCTCTTATTTGTTGGAAATCAAACGTTTCGGGTTTTTTTTGCCTCACAACTGTCGGATTTCATTTTTAACATCGCAAAAAAATTGACCGCAGCATTGATAAAAAATAGACATCAAACTCGATCTACACATGTCTTGCAATTCTCTATTGATATTCACCGAAAGTACACTTTCACTGTGTTTTTTTAATTTCATACATCAATTCAGAAAATTAGAATATCGTTTGTCGTATATTACCTGAGATTCATTTGATTGATTGATTTTGAATGTACGACCAAGCATTTAACAGGATCTACTTTACTGCATTTTTACTAAAAACTGATTTCCATCCTTCGCATCCTAAAGTCAATATTAATTAGTTTTCAATTACCCCTTATATATTTCTCACCACCTTACTTCTAAAATTAGTGTCTGTTTCCGTTGGCTGCTGCAGATTACCGAATCCGCCTCAGGTAATTTGCTGTTGCAGTATGATTGAGAGCTGTCTAAATCTACTTATTAACCAACTTTCTAAACATATTTTGTAATTTATTAGGCTAACAACTGCTTTCTTATATAACATTTATTAGTTTGCTGGGCCCGATTTCTATGCAATTCTGAAAATCGTAATCATTGTTAATTTATATTTCATTTAAACTTATAAAATAGTAGCTCAGAGACGACCTATCATAATAAATATAATTAGTATCAGCTACTTATACAAATAATTTCCGTCATGATTACTCTCGCAACTCAAAATACCGCCTGTACTACCAGTAACCTAAATAAAATAATAAGACACCAAGTTTCTAATCGGGAAATAAAATTTTAAATTAATATTTATAGAGTAAATACAACAAAAAACAAAAATCATAATAATAATAATTCTAAAAATAACACTAAACAATATAGAGAACGCCCAAATAAAAGAAAAAAAACCGACGAGCTTGTATCCGAGACACGACCTATTAACGTAGGATTACGTACAATTGAGAAAACTTTATTTGTACAGTTTAAGTTAAACCAAAATTTAGAAATTACAAATAAAAAAAAACCGTTAATTGTCTAATGCTGCCATCTTTATGCATTAAACTCTATCAGCCTAAACGTTGATTAACCATTGTCCAACATTTTTATTATTTTATATATATTTATTGTTTTTACAATACAAAATTTTATATTTCTCAATTCGCTATGCCACAATGAAATAAAACATTGGGTCTATTCGGCTCGTCGGAACCACTTTTCCCACAAGAAGTCTGTTAACCGAACCGACCATTTATATTTTACAAACATTTTCTGTTATTTTGGGCAGGCATTTTCTTAAATTTGGAGACCTATTCTCTAATATCACAATTGGTAACGATAATATAAATCTTCTACTCCCATGCCGCCATATCACAGACTCACAAATAATCTTACAAGGGAACCTTTTGAACCGTCAGATTCAAAAATGTTTAAAAACTATTATGTTGTAGTACTCTGTGAGACATTAACAAAACCTTTTTTTTATCGGCAACCAAGAACCCTTTCTAGGCGTTAAAACCACCCCTTAATTTGCGAAAGAAAGGTAATTTCATACCCTAAAAATATAGAGATAAAGTCCTTATAATCTAATTTACTATGGATTAGTTGTACTTTTTGAGGAACAATTAGCAATTTGTTTTATCAAAAAAAAAATGTAGTAAAAGTCGAGACATATCGAAAAAAGCGTTTTTTGAGGTTCTCTTGTTAGAGAGCATCCACAATGTTCAAAATTTTTTTTCTGAAAATTTGTGCCGTTTTACAATATATGTTAGCAACGTTAGGATTGGCCGATACGATTCTTCGATCAGTGCTTAGCATAACTGTGGACCATTCGAGAACACAAAATAATAAAACACAAATAATACAAAATCAGAAATAACGTTAATTATCTTTGTCAAAGAATACCACCTCCTCGCAACATACCATTTCCTTTCATGTATCTCCCAGTTCCTTTCTCCAAAACTTGCAATAAGTTAGGTTCCACAAATAAGTATTCGTTTGGAAAACAGCCTAAGGTTTATATTCAACCTTAAACCAAGAGATTTTATCACTCAAAAATAATACCTTTAAACGCGATTTTAATAAATCAATTCACTAATAATGTATCGATCAATATATCGTTGAAATTTCAATCATTAAAATGTCACAAAAAGTCAATAATACGTCACAGAAATGTCTTGCTATTAATAAACGCTCACTAGATATAATTCATTTTTAAATATTGACGATTCAAATGACGTATTAAATCAAATTAATTTCCGGTCACTTGGAAACTTTGAAGTCCCATAACTCGCAAACCTAAACATTTTTCGGTTTGATATTTGCGAGTATACATTTTTCTAGGATAGCATAGGTTATACAGCATATAAATTCAAAAATGTATGCAATATTTTACATAATGAAAAAAAATTTTTGCACTTTTTTATTTTTATTTTATAGTTTTAAATCAATATGGCGTGCGGCATGTTTGATCAAGTTCGTTACTATTTAATTAAAATTGAAAGTAAAATACATATAAATAATTTATTGTTTTAATTTTTTTTCAATCCACAAATTTTTATTTAACTTGGTTTGATTTTTACAGTTTTTTAATATTTCATTTATATTTATCTAGAGACATTGCTTTAATTAAATAAATTTCTACACACATTTTTAAAATTTTTTAAAAACACATGTTAAGTATTTCGCAAAATTTTGCGAAATATTTAACAAGTGTTTTTAAAAAATTTTAAAAATGTGTGTATTAAGTGTGATTCGCCAAGTGCCTACGGCAGAAAGTGTAAAAAGTATAAATAAATTTCGTAAATACGTCAATTCTGTGACGCGCGTCATCACAATGAAATTTTGGTTTACCCCCCATATATAATGAAAACAAAGACGTAGTCCTACGTCAAAAATCAAAACTAAGTATCTAAATGCCCGAATAATGCCTGATGAATGATCAACGATTTGTTTACTTCACCTGTTTTCAAATTACAATTGTAGTAAAATTCCAAATTAGTACATACATAAAATATCAAGACATCCGGTTCCTAATTATAATAAACCATGCCGTGGTTTTTAAAAAACATCACATACATGTATCTATATAAAACCCATCCCCGATATACAACACAACAACACTTTTCTCGTGTTATGTATTATAACTTACAACAAACGAACCAAGGAAGCCTACACAAACCGCACCTTATCAACACAAACACAAATAAAACCTACTATTTCTACAAGCATTCGTGTCGTGACGCAGCGCAAAACCAACATAAATGTCTAAACATTTTTGTTGACTTCGACGCATTGTTGTCTTTATATACTTTTGTTATACGACACACACGAGGAATGAAGTATTCTAGTATAATTCTCTATACAAATTTTCTCTACAAAATAACCCATTGTTTGAATAGAAATAAATAAAAAATAAAACAACGTAATAAAATGAACAAATTCTTCACAAATACATATCACCAATGTATGTATTGTGAACAAGAGTACATGGTGAAATTACCTGCTTAACGGTATTAGAGTAGTACCGTTAATTATTTATTTTTGAACTAGTTTTTATTTTTTTAATTTTTTTAATGTTCAAAAATTCCTACACTTTTCACTTTTCCACTTTAATTATGTTTTCCCACATTTATTCATTTATTTATCGCATCACAAAGCGCAAAAATAACTGAATTTAACTCACATTTAACTTAAAATATACACCCACATGTGCATATCTATATACATATTATATATGTATATACACATATACATAGTATATATCGATGGCTTAATATGAATAAGGCGTAACATCAAAATTTTTAAAATTGGGTTTTTGTTTTTCTACGACGTCTTTGGTTGATTTACACAATAAAAAATAACATTAAAATTAATTAGTTTTGCCAAATAACATCTATTTTAATTTATATCAACATCATTTATTATTTGTAAGTTTAATTTTTACCAAAATATTAAGTTTTGTCGTCTTCCTGTAAAATTTTGAAAATGCGACTTACGCCCTATTCACATTAAGGCATCGATATATAACATACATATATACTTACATCTGTAAACTTGTAGAACAACACCACACTAAAATATAAAACCAAATTTACAAAGAGGACGACCAAAACACATCCATCCTCTTCGAGCGTCGACGACCAACCTACACCGACGCCAGTCGTATTTTTAATTGTTTTTGACCAAAAAGGTTTTATGTTTTTGACCAAAAGGTGAAGAGGCGATGTATAACTCCATATACAACGGCGAAAAAGAATGTTTGATGACTCTTATAATGGCTTGTGCTGGTGGCACTCTTCCACCACCAATGATTGTGTTTAATTACAAAATTATACCATTGAACTTATTTAGAACCCCATGTCCAGGGAGTGGGGATTTGAAAAATAAGAATCAGGCTGGATGACTGGCGAATTCTTTATTGAATACGTAGTTAATATTTTCCTACGGTGGCTAAAACAGAACAATGTAAATTTCCAGTACTTTTGGTCGTTGATGGCCCTTGTTCACATTTGACGCTTAGCCTTAGCTAGCTTTGGAAAGAGGATGCCCTAATTAACTCACCATATTAACTCACCACTGCCAATCCAACTACAATTCAAAGTGGCTTCAGAACAACCGATTTGTTTCCTTTTGATTCGGAAGCAGTAAACCACGGTAAGTTAATTCAGAACCTAGAATCTTCACTCCAATCGACTACGCCGATTTCTAAAAGACAAGCACATCTGTTTGATCATAATCAATTCCATAAAAATGTTTACCAAAAACCACCATTGAGAAATTTACCAGCACTGAATCAAAATGGACTGGACCTCTAGAAGACCAACATTTATTTTATTTGTGAGAAAATGAGAAAGAAAAAATAGAGAACGCAAACATGATTCGCATGTTTTTATCAATTTGGAGATTTCGGCTTGCGGATTTGAACCCGTTAATCACGATGGGGCTACTTTAACTGAAATTGAGGAAGTTGGGCAGGTATTGGCGATTAGCATGGAATCATAACACCTACAGATAATTTTATGGATCAAGTGGAAACTCCATTTAAGGAAACTGTATTTTGTCCAAAAACGAAAGAAGAAGCCACAACCATAAAGCGGACACGAAAAACTGTGCCGTCAGTAAAAATTTCCGTCAGTAAAAGAACCTGAAAAAGAAGACAAATTTATGTATCCATTGCAAGATTTTATTTCCACAATTGCGGAGCCGGATATCCTAAACGCCAGAGAAGTTTATAACATCAAGGAAATACCTTAACTTAAAAATAATAAATTATTAGATACATATTGTATGTAATGATAAGGTAGGTACTTATACGTATATCATGATTATTGTAATCACAGAACTGAAGTTTAAGCTAGGCTGAATTTGAAATACTCAAAAGTGCAATTTTTAATTTGTGATAAGTACAAAGGTATAGTAGAAACATATGGTGTGAAAGAGGCTTAATTTATTTTTATTAATTTTTCTATGTATAAGTATGTAAGGATTAATTTCTTTTTATTTAATAAATGTTGATTACTTAATTATAAAGTAAGCCAACAAAACTGTTATTAATCAATATCTAGAGTATTTTAACACGTTCCATAATAGGATCATAACTGGTTCATATTAGGCCCAAAAAATGGTCCTAAAAGTACTAAAATAGTTCAATTAAATATAATTAAAAGGGCACTTATATTGATTTTCTACAAAAATTAAATTAATAACTTAATATGAAATCACTTCTTCCGGATATGATAAATATTTAAAAAAAAATTTAACAATAAAAAAATTAAATGCGATACGTAAGTCCATATTACTTATAGTGATTTACCTTATGCATTTTATATAATTTACAACAATAACCGCTTACCTTACGTACCCATCAATGTTTGCTTCGCAACGACCTTTGGGTTTAGATTTTATACTTACCGCTTTTCTGGGATTATCGACGGATCTGTCTCGCGGTCTCCCTTCACAGTGTTGTCGGCGCAGTGTTGTTGAGGTGCGGCTCACACATATGACACCAGGTTTCTTAGTACTACTCAGTATTCCCTTAACAACTCAGCACCACCTCAGACGCCCAACGAGCTCCCTCTTTCCTACCTTTGACACTTAGGAAATGTTTTGTTTTTAATAGGAAAAACTGTGAACTGATTTGTCCCTCATTGTTGGGGCGTAACTCAAAAAAGTTATAGAACCGAAGGAGCTACATGCCTCACGGCACAACACTTCAAAATTCCCTCGTCACTTTTACCATTTTTAACAAATTCGTTGTACTTTGATTATTAATAGATGAAACTTCAAAATTAAATTAAAAGAATTAAAATTTACTATTTAAATTTTTAAAATTTTATATAGAGAAAATATTTCCTCCGCGAAAAAAAAACAAAACCATTCTTCGCTAAGGCTATGCGATTCCTCCGTATAGTACCTGGTATCCATTTGGTAACAAATTCAAATTAATGTTTTTGAATGCCCCAGCAATATTCGGGAAAGTACAAAAATAGCTTTCGATCTATCACTTTCCATGTCTATTCTTCCAATTCATTCAAACCAAAATCAAGAAACCAATGCAAATAATTCAACTTATTGAAACAAAATAGTTCAAAATCTTTTGTTTTAACAAACTTTCAATGAAAACTCGATTTTAACTTAAAAATTTCGCGCGGGTAAATTTAATGTAGGAAAAATGTCTTTACTAAACACATCTTGCGAAAAAATATTTTGTATACAAGAAATACGAGTAAATATCGATTATTGCTCTGATTCAGTTACCGTAACTGCTTCAATCGAGCAATAATCTCCTATTTTTCTCGCTTGATGCATAATAGGCAATTATTGGTCAAACTGCCTTGGCTAAAATTACGTACATATTAAAAAAAATTAGTTCAAGTAAAAACTTAAGAACAAGTTCACGCCAAAAGTCGAGCCCCAAGAACAAGGGGTGCTGTAAATTTGGAATTATGTACTCTTTCCTGCCCATTAAATCTTAAATTGGCATAAATATATCCAAACACTCTTTCAAAATGTCCTGAGGCCATCTTAACTCTAGTGGGCAAATAGAAAACCTTATAGGCGGAACTTTCAAATATTTTTCGCTAGTAGACCTCGATAATTTTGTCCATTAAGGATTACGTTTGCGTAGGGTCGGTTATCGGTAATGTTATCGAAAACTATTTTTGACACCAGCTTACGAAGTGAACATTTTTTGTACCAATATTACCGAGCTATAATGGGATTCTTTAGAAGTTTGCGAACATTGGTATGGATAAGCTGATGAAAAGGTAAAGTGTGGTCATGAAATATAGTTAGTGAATTACTGATTTTCATAGAAGGAGTTATGCGGGTGGCGGAGACCGCTGATTTATTACCTCGGTTGCTCGATTTGCTGCTACACCCATTTGTGGAGGTATGCGAAGAAAGGGAGATTCAGGTGCCGGATGCCCATGAACTCGAGACCTCAACCGTTCACGTTTCCCGAACACCTAAAACACCGTAGTTTTTAAATACAAGGACGTCCACAATCAAAGCAGAATATTTTAGGTAATTTGGAACAATGCCCAAACCCCTAGCAATTCCAACATATTGTCTTATTGTTATATAAAAGTTCTTGCTTTTATTTAATTATATTTTTTTGTGTACAAATATGTATTTAGGTGTTGTTTTATTTATTTAATTTATTGTTTCACAATTTGTTTTGTTAGGTGTAAATTTATTTATTTATTATAATTTATTTTTCTTATTGTCCACCACCATTTTAATGTGTAAAAATACATATGTTAAAGCGAACAACATAGAAGCAACGGTGCCATGTTGTTGCGCTGAAATCCGAGACCAGACGAGACTGATTTTTAATTAATTTTTTATTTTGTTTTTGTGTTCGTGTTCGTTTTATTTTTTTTTTTTTGTTTATTTTATTGGTATACCTGAGTGAGTAGGTGCATTGTTTTGATTTGTGTATGTTCGCTTTGGATTTTATATTGTGGTCGAAATGCATAGCTTTAGGCGCCAGATAAAATACATGAACCGCCACAGTTACTATCATATGCACTATTAATACGAGATGGTGCTGCTTGTGGTTGTTGTTGGACGTTCATTTCATCCACGTGCATGGAGCGCTCATCAATATTCGTTTCATCAATCAAAAATTCGTTTATACATATGTAGTTAGTTCTTCATGGGCATAATCTCTCGGGTGCATGGCCTGTGCGTTTCCAGGTGTCCTCTAAAGCGAGGCACCACACACAAGGGCTAGATTGAATTTATTTCTTAATCAGCTAATATCACTTAGAAACCTGCTCGAATGTTCCACCTAACAATATGTAGTAACTCATAATCTGATAGAGGATCACGGAATTGCAAGGACAACGCAATAATGTCGTTGTAAAAAGCTCTGAAGCTCGCACTAGGCTTTTGTTTGCGGGATTCTAAATATCTCCGAATGTCATGTTTTGTTTTTCGGTCTTGAAACCGAACGATCATATCTCGCTTTAAACGACTCCAGCAGATATTGGAATTGCGCTCTATATGACACCAATACTAATTGCAGGCAGCTCCAGTCAATAGAACTCCTTTTTGATCTACCAATTCATTTTCTGAAAGGTTAAAAGTGTATGCGTGATGTTCCATTCGGAAAATAAATCTTTCGATTGCTGCATCATCGGAATGGGCCATCTTTTTGTTTTTTTTTTTACAGAGAAATAATAACACATTCGTTATAATACAAATTAATGTTCGATTTATTCTTATTGTCATTATCGAATAACATTTATTCATTCATATACGTTTTGGACCAATTTGTAAGAAAGTAGGTTTTAAGATTAAACTGAAAATCAGTTTCCAAGACTATTATTAAATAAATTGTATCTCTGATATTTTCATAACAGGCAGATCTTTGTAAAAATTGTGAAAGTCTTGGGGAATAAATTATAAAGTAAATCTCTTTTCTTTCATTCGATCTTTTGTTTGTGGGCTAATTTCTGAGTACATCTCGTATATTTTTGACAAATTTAATCCTATATCAGAAGATACATTTTTTGTGTATGAGAGGAAATAGGAATATTGTTGAGTGGTCGGTCGTTGACGCTCGAAGAAGAAGGACGTGTTTTGGTCGTCTTCTCCGAGAATATAATTTAAATTTAATTTAATTCATTTTATTTATTTGTTTAATATAGTGTAAAGTTTTAAATATATAATTTATTTTATTTTATTTTAATTTAATTTAATTAAGTGAAAGGTTTGTGTGTAAAAATAGTGAAATGTAAATACAAAATATAAAGGGCTGAAACCTCACGAGGTGATCAGAACTTCGGTCTTTGGTATCTTCAATAATGTCATAAAGTTGGTGTGACAGTTTTGACATTATTGATTTCTATTTTAACCAAATTATATTTACTTAAACAACAACAGACAAACAGGTCAAAAGCTTCAATAACATGGGTACAGGCATCCAATTTAAAACGAAAAATCGTATTCTAGAACTTTATACCGAAAATAATATAACAAACTATACTGATACTTCTAACCGTTTAACTGACTATATTCCAGGAACTTATCCAAAAACTCATTTTAGAATCCCATTTACAAATTGCATGTCAAATTTCATAACAAATGGGTAAGGAATAACTAAGTTCCATCCTACAAAGCCATATTCCAAAGCTTTATCCAAAAATCATTTTATAATCCCATTTCCAACACACATATCAAATTTCATCATAATCGGTTAAGAAATAGCAAAGTTCCATCATACTTGGCCATATTCCTGAACTTCGTCCAAAACTCATTTCAGATTCCCAATTTGAATACACATGTCGAATTTCATCGTAATCGGTTGAGAAATGGGCAAGTTCCATCCTACTTGGCCATATTCCAGAACTTCATCCAAAACTCATTTTGGAATCCCATTTGTAACATACACATTGAATTTCATAATAATCGGTTGATAAATAGGCAAGTTCCATCACATAAATAGTTTGTTAACTATTCACTACATCCAAATCCAACCCCAACTCAACTCCTACTCAACTTCAACTCAACGCGCAAATTGACCCCTAATTTAACCTTCAAATCAATTCCCAATTCAATGCCCAATTCAATAATCAAATAAGCATGTATAAAAAAATCGTAAATATTTATAAAAGCAGGTATTTTGGGTCAATTCGTATGGCAGGTACCCCACCCCTTTGACGTACAGTCTCCAAAATCTTTTCAAATCTCCGCCTTGACCATAGAAACAGATTGGCGTAAAAAAAATCCAAATCGGACAAGCCGTTCTCGAGATACCATGGGTCCAGACACACAGACATATAGACAGACGGGCGGACATTTTTTTTTTTTGCATTTTCAGACTCAGGGACTTTCAAAACGTCGAGAAAAGTGGTTTTGGACCAACCAAATTTTTCGTCATGTTTGACAGGATTTCAATACTTTGGTCTTTTTAGACCGAAGTAATATGGATAAAATGCAATCCATCGGGATGCATTAAACAGTCAATGTTTTTAATTTGTAGCGAATTAAATCAACCTTTTGATTTTTCGCTTAATAATGCATGTAAAATTTGTGTAGTCAGTGCATAAAATTCAAATACATTATCTATCTCATATTTAGATGTAATTAAAAGCATAGCCATCTTACATATATCATAGCCGTAAGGTAGAAATAGAAGCTTTCTATATGAGGTGAACATTTTTCTGTTTCCCATAAGAACCAATGTAAAATTGTTAGTTTTGATTTATAAGTTTATTAATGAAAATACAATTAAATGTAATAAAATGTTTGTTAATTTGCATGTTTGATATGTTTCGTAGATATGGTTTGAAAATCGTAGAAGGAAATATGTCTACATTTTCAAATAAATTGAAAAAAGAAAACCTTTCCATTTTCAACAACTACACACAAACCATTAAATCCTTATAGTAAAAAAATGTAAACAAATAGCATCATCCTTGTCTTTTCAATATAAAACTAACAAAAAAACAAAGAAAGCGTAAAAGTAAAAGTTCGTAAATAAAAAAATAAAAACAATATTTAGATTATCTTTGTCTTTTCAATATCAAACCATTAAAAATGACAAAGAACACCTTAAAGTAAAAACGGGCAAACACGAAAATTTAAACAAAAAAGGTATAGATATCTTCGTCTGATCTACATATAGAAAACAAAAAGGCAACAACAAGCAAAAATAAAAATAAAAACACGTGTAAAAATACAATAAATAAGAACAATAGACATCCTTGTCGTTCTAATAGATATCCAATATATTGAATATTATGAGTTGTTTATTTTTCTCGTTTAAAAAGCTTTTGAAGTTTTGCATGTAGTTGTGAATAAAATTAGGGTAAATTTAAATTGTATTTTACGGATTAATTGATAGATTCCAAGTTTGGTTTTCATATATGTCTAAATATGATTATTCACCTACGAATGGGTGAAATAAAATTGCCGAAAATAACGAGTTTTCATTCAAAAAATGTAAATTTAAAAAAGTTTGTTTTACACCGCCTTACATGGAACATCACAAAATCTACACCTCTTATAGAAAGCACATTTAAAAAATGGCGGCATCATTAGGGCTCTTATATATACAGAGGGCTCTGTTAAAATCGATCAAATAGATAATACGCATTAATTTTCTGTTTCTGTACACGAAAATTCAAGTTTTTGGTTTCTCTCTTTACTCTTATGAGATTATGTATTTTATTTGAATTTTTATTTTATGTAAATGGCACCATTTTATTAGGTAAGCTGTGTTTATTTATTTTCATATGTATATTGATATTTTTGGGTAATATCGGGACGGGCACTAGTGTACTACAAGCCTGATTCCGTGATGAGGTACACAGATATTGGTACAATTTATATAGTGTATCCGATCACGAATACTTTCATGTATAAGCGAAAAATAAATTTATATAGTCAGGCTTGTGGTGCATTGGTGTTGGTTTTGGTAATATATAAATTTTATATCCATATATTTTCTATATGTGTGTTGGCAATGTTACTACTTTGTCTTGAGTATATGAAAATATTTATTTTCTGTATATGTGTGAGGGGTTTAATATTGCATTGGGATTCTAATACTTTTCCTGGTGTCGTTTTCATTCGTTGTGTTCATTTAAAGTGCTCTTTATATACTCGTACCACGAGCGACACACACGCAACACAAATATTATGTTTTCAATTCAAGTGGGATTCTTATATGAGTAATTCGTATAATCGCGTAAATTGAATTGAATGGGTCATATAATTCATATTAAATCATTATATGAATAGGTATTTCATATGACACGATTTGTTTGGGTATTTTGGTTTAATGCGGGGTAGTAGAGACAATGTAGAATTATATTAATTATTAAATTAATTTAAATGGAGTCTTATGCGGAATTATCCAATATATAGTTTAAATTTAAATTTTTTCTATTTAACTTATTAATTAATTTATTATTGGTAAATTATCTAACTTGAATGGTATTTTTGGGATCAACGAAGAACTAGTCACCATGTTGTATTATAGGTTTAGCCTTGGCAAGGGGCAAGCATGGAAGGGGATGCGATTGGATGACGTGAGCTGCAACAATAAAATAATATATATATTGTATATGGTTGTCTTATTATTAAGTTTTAGTTTAAATAGGGTTCTAGAGAATTGCGGCATCCTCGTTGCCCTATGAAATGATTGGTGGGAATTAAATATTAAAAATACATTTTTTGTTAACCGTCAAATTGCTTCTGATTTGAAATTTTAATAATTATATTCAATTTAAATTTAATACTTGTATTTCGAGATATTAGTGATCGTGATTATGAATTTTTTTAGTTGTTAATTGCTTATACTACAGCTATTTTGATGGTGGAGCGGTGCTGTCCTGAGCTTTGCATATTTTGCCGTGTACATTCCCTTTAAGGGAGGAGTGTAGGAGTACAAATGGGAGGTGAATGGAATGGTTTGTTGTTGTGCGAGAAAGTATCAATTAGTCGATATTCTGTTACTTGATAATATACTGCAGTCTTACCTTGTTAATTTTTGCAACAACAACGCCGTGTATTTTTCATTCCGTTTGGAATAGTTTCAAACCAAGTCTAGATCGTAGAGAACTATTCTGCCAATAATGTTGGAAATTTTATTGGCTTATTACTTCGGTCTAAAAAGACCAAAGTATTGAAATCCTGTCAAAAATGACGAAAAATTTGGTTGGTCCAAAACCACTTTTCTCGACGTTTTCAAAGTCCCTGAGTCTGAAAAAGCAAAAAAAAAATGTCCGTCCGTCTGTCTGGATGTCTGGATGTCTGGATGTCTGGACCCATGGTATCTCGAGAACGGCTTGTCCGATTTGGATTTTTTTTTCGCCAATCTGTTTCTATGGTCAAGGCGGAGATTTGAAAAGCTTTTGGAGACTGTACGTCAAGGGGGTGGGGTACCTGCCATACGAATTGACCCAAAATAACTGCTTTTATAAATATTTACGATTTTGTTATATATGCTTATTTGATTATTGAATTGGGCATTGAATTTGGCATTGAATTGGGAATTGATTTGAAGATTAAATTAGGGGTCAATTTGCGCGTTGAGTTGAAGTTGAGTTGGAGTTGAGTAGGGGTTGGATTTGGATGTGGTGAATAGTTAACAAATTTTTTATATGATGGAACTTGCCTATTTCTCAACCGATTACGATGAAATTCGACATTTGTATTGGAAATGGGATTCTAGAATGATTTATGGATGAAGTTCTGGGATTTTAAAACGATTTCTGGATGAAGTTCTGGAATATGGCCAAGTATGATGGAACTTGCCCATTTCTCAACCGATTACGATGAAATTCGACATTTGTGTTGGAAATGGGATTCTAAAATGATTTACGGATGAAGTTCTGGGATTTTAAAACGATTTCTGGATGAAGTTCTGGAATATGGCCAAGTATGATGGAACTTGTCTATTTATCAACCGATTATTATGAAATTGAATATGTGCGTTAGAAATGGGATTCTAAAATGAATTTTGGATGAAGTTCTGGAATATGGCCAAGTAGGATGGAACTTGCCCATTTCTCAACCGATTACGATGAAATTCGACATTTCTATTGGAAATGGGATTCTAAAATGATTTATGGATGAAGTTCTGGGATTTTAAAACGATTTCTGGATGAAGTTCTGGAATATGGCCAAGTGTGATGGAACTTGTCTATTTCTCAACCGATTATTATGAAATTTAATTTGTATGTTAGAAATGGGATTCTAAAATGAGTTTTGGATGAAGTTCTGGAATATGGCCAAGTATGTTGGAACTTGGCTATTTCTCAACCGATTCTGATGAAATTCGACATGTGTAATGGAAATGGGATTCTAAAATTAGATTTGTATCAGGTTCTAGAATATGGCTAAATATGATGGAACTTGCTCATTTCTCAACCGATTATGATAAAATTCGACATGTGTATTCAAATTGGGAATCTGAAATGAGTTTTGGACGAAGTTCAGGAATATGGCCAAGTATGATGGAACTTTGCTATTTCCTAACCGATTATGATGAAAAATGATATGTGTGTTGGAAATGGGATTATAAAATGATTTTTGGATAAAGCTTTGGAATATGGCTTTGTAGGATGGAACTTAGTTATTCCTTACCCGTTTGTTATGAAATTTGACATGCAATTTGTAAATGGGATTCTAAAATGAGTTTTTGGATAAGTTCCTGGAATATAGTCAGTTAAACGGTTAGAAGTATCAGTATAGTTTGTTATACTATTTTCGGTATAAAGTTCTAGAATACGATTTTTCGTTTTAAATTGGATGCCTGTACCCATGTTATTGAAGCTTTTGACCTGTTTGTCTGTTGTTGTATAAGTAAATATAATTTGGTTAAAATAGAAATCAATAATGTCAAAACTGTCACACCAACTTTATGACATTATTGAAGATACCAAAGACCGAAGTTCTGATCACCTCGTGAGGTTTGAGCCCTTTATATTTTTTAATGTTTGTTTTTGAACAAATTACTAGTTGGTTATCAAGGTAAGACAGCAGGTATATTGGTTAAGGTTTTTAGTTTCACAGTTTAAATTGTGATGGGCATGGAAATACATATGTATCTGCAGGCAAATCATGAAACGTCTACAGCAATAATATAAGTTGTGTTATATTTATCCTTATTTAATTGTGTTTATTTTATTTTATTACATTTTATCCCACCTTCAGCAGGGGCGGACTTAAGTTGGTGGATATATTTTTAAATTCTGAAGATGACTAGTATGATGGTTTTTTTGAACGGGAAGATACTAATTGGATTTATTACACTACCTAGGTCGGATTTTGAGATGCTGCTATTAAATTAATGATTATGAATTCCTTAGAAATAACGAATATCTAATTAAGTTGTTTTGAATTTTTGGAGGGATTAATGACCTTAATGATGTGTTTATTAATTACTTTTACTATAGCCATTTTATCAACTAAACCATGAGGATTTTATAGTTTAATTGGTAATTGGTGACAATTAACTAATTTAGATCTTGTTTTTGAGAAATATTCAGAGAAGCACAATGTAGATTTCTAGAAAGTTTGTGCTGAATTAATTTTCAAATTTAAATCATTAATTGAGGCTGGGTAAAAATTTATTTCTGCTATTATGAGATGAGATGACTTGATTTTGCAGCTTGCGGATGATGAAAATTGCAAAATGTGCAGATGAAGAGATTCGGTAGTCCAATTATTTTAGTATTTCTGGAACTCCTTGCATCATGTCGGGTTCATCTATTCTTATTATCTTTTATAATAATTATCAAATTACATTAATTCTTTATATAATTATACTTAGGTTCACTACATGGATTAATATTTGATTTGAATTTTCAGAAAGATTGGTGACCATGGCGATGAATTTAATTAGTTACTTGTACTATAGTAGATTTACCAATTAAATAGTGGGGTTTTAAGCTCTGATTTAATAATGTTAATTTAAATTCTAAAAGTAGTATTTAATGATAATTAGCTAATTTTGATATTGATTTTCAGAAATATTCGTGGAAATTCAACGCAGATTCCCAAAAATTTAAAGCATCTAGCGGATAGGTAGTTGTAGAAATTCTGTTGTTTTGATTTATATCTTCCTAATTTACAGAACTTTAGTTCTGAATTCATACTTTAGATACTAATTTGTGTCTTATAATTTTAATTTTGTGTGCTGGTGATATTAATTGTAATTCATTACAGAATAGTTATCACAGATCAAGCTGCTATACTTAAGTGGAAGGTTCACGAAAATGCCTCATTTATAACAATAGTTTTGAAGTAAACTGTAGTTTTTGGATCGAATTGGATACATTGGGATTCCAGGATGAAGAAACCAGTTGCGGCACCCTATTTATTTTGTTCATCATTATTATTTATTAATTAATATATTATTATAGGGATTAAAATTAATCCTGAGTTTCAGAATTAAATTTTAGATTGAACCAATCCTCCAGGATCAACATGTAGTAAATAAGTTGTAGTTTAGAGATTGTGTTGTCCTGTGCTAACTATTTTACTATATAATTATTAACAATTTTACTAACTTATCGATCGCTTGGGTGTCTGTAGCCGGGTCGATTCTGTACCAACTAACATTCCTATCCTATCCTTCGGTTTTGTTATATATAAACGGGTGTACAGTGGGCCCGGCGTAATCCGGGAGTTCCTGCTATAATGCTTGGCTGTACATTCTAATCAATCAATCAATGAGAGGAAATAGGAATATTGTTATTAATATTTCTCACTTCCGGTTCCTGACCGGCTGTTATTTTTGGCTTAATTATCGGTGATCTTCTGTCATTAGCGACTCATCTGCACTTGCCTAACGGTTTTATAGCGGTTCGTAATATACCTTTTTCTCTCCAAGAACGGCAAGAAAGAAAACAGGTCTGGCACACTTGGATTTCTTCCAAGGTTCCCCGGAAACATATTTAACGGTGATGGGACGGATTTAGGATTTTTTAAGTTTTTTAAACAAACGCCAATATACCAATGTATGTTTGAACTGCAAAATATTCAGAAAGACATTGGGCTTATATTTCTTTGGACACTCTGTCACAACATTTTATTTTACATGTTTTTAGTTTTCTTGCTATTTTACTTTCCGGCCTTTAAGCGTGGTGTATTCTTCCTGGGTGTTGATTCTCTAAAAAATAAGATAATGGGTAAACGTGTAAACTCGTTAAAAGCAAAGCTTCCTTTTATTAGTTGGAAATTGTTTGGTTTTATTAGAAGTAATAATCAAATCGAAAAATTATGAATTCATTAAAGTAGGCTTTGCTTTTTGCAAGTTTACACGTTTACCCATTATCTTATTGTTTAGAGAATCAGGGCCCTGATGACTCAGTCGCTAGTAACGTAATTTCCTTGTGGTTCATATTCCGGGTCGTTATCGTTGTCATACGTGATTTCATCACACATTATATCAGATACGTTGATCTTAAAACGGTTTTCAGTTGTGTCTGATGATTTTAATATTTCTTCATTTGCAGGCTCATCAGTTTCACCGGACTCTGAGATAAACAGGTCGGGTGATAATAGGTCATTTCTTAGGACAAAAAACGCGAATCTACACCCTTCCGTCCCTGTCTTGTAGTCTGGATCTAAGGGGTCTTTTTTGCCGACAATTTTTCGGGACAACATAAAAAAATAAATCTCAGGCTTAAACGCATGTAGAACCATCCTTATTCGCATTTAACCGATTCGTTATTTCTTCAAAACACTTGCGGAGGAGGGATTATCCTTATCCACCAAAATTCATAAATTCAAGCTTTTAAATTTTTGAGTTGAATGCACTCCGGGTCAATATTGATTTTTATCATATCACTAGGATAAAATAAAAACGCCATAGTGGCACTATTCTGGTTTTCCCGGGGAATTGTGAATTGGGAATTGATTTATTGTCAGTTTTTAGTGTATTTTGGTTTTCTTTTTTCCAAAGCATACTGAGCGATTGGTCTTTTTTCATGTTTTAGGAAAAAATAATTCCCAGCCAAATTTTTAGGGAAAAATAAACAACAAAATTGGTATGAAATGGAGCTATTTTTTCCCAAAATTTAGTATGCTTTGGAAAAAAGTAAACCAAAATACACTAAAAACTGACAATAAATCAATTCCCAATTCAAAATTTCCCGGGAAAACCAGAATAGTGCCACAGGTATACGCTAATTTTTTCGCAATTATTTCTCTACTATGATTATTTCTATACCTCATATCAATAATAAATGTCATTTTAATTACATTAAATACGACTTTAAAAAAAAATTGAGGTGTGCACACGATTTTTTTTGTAGAACAAATTTTTCTGCGATTTAGTACTTCTTCTTCTTCCGCTGGCGCTACATCCCATAAAGGAATTTGGCTGCCTTAACGATGTTCCACCAAATAGTTCTAGGCGGTCTCCCATGAAGTCCTACTTTCGTTGATGCCAACTCGAAGGTCTGCTTAGTAGTCTGATTTTGAGAACAAAGAACGCGGCCAAGCCATCTTAGCCTTGATGATAAGAAATAAGCCGACAGTTATTTTGATAGTTGTACGCTCAGTTATAGCAATACTTTTTTATTTTTTTTTTTGCTGTCAGTATCCAAGAATCGCAACCAAATGTGATAACTGATTTTATCAGCGCTTTTTAGATAGATGTCGGTAGTTTTACTTTGCGCGATATATAAGGAGACTTGAATATTTTGATGTTGGCGTAAAATGCTCGGTAGCCTGCTGCGACCTCGATGAAATGTCTGCAAAAATGAAGTTTTGTTCGACGATCTGTGGTCCCAGGTTGTTAATCAACAGATAGACTGGATTCTGGTTTTCGGTATTAAACAACAAAAACAATGAGTGGACTGTATCAAAAAATTTATTTTCATAAAATTAATTATTTTATTTTAAATCCACACGTCCGCGTCCAATTTGTTGTCCTGTGAGTTCCAATGGAAGTAGGACCTCTTTCAGACAGATGATGCTGTAACCAGAATACAAATATCGTCAGCAAATGTGATTAGCTTGGTTGATTTATAATGTAGGCAGGTGATGCGCTGCACCATATTAGATTCTATATAAAAGCCCTTACAACATTATTTATAATTATTGAATATTTATCGAAAACCCATCAATACAGCCATAAAACACCAAAACGGTTAAATCCATAAAAATCTCACGCTCGTAAATTAACATATCAACCATAAACAGAATGAAAAAATAATTAATATAAAGTTAATTAAAGTAATTGTATGTAATCGTATACATCATCAGCCTTGTTATGTAAATTAATATGTCAGTCTTGTTTTTTACGTTTTTAAGCCAAAAATGTTTGTCAACCGGAAGAGGATTTTAAAATTATTGCATTTCTATTTTCTATTCACCGGTGTTCTACCATTAATCTCGTCCATTTCATCTGGAATATTTAAATTGCGAAAATCGATTAAGATCAACATCGCCATTATATTGATCACGATTTCTTCGATATATGGCTTCTTTGCTACCGATTTCAAACAGATTGGAGTTTTAGAAATGCCAAAATATTGGATTATTGCTAACAAATTATTTTTAGTAAATCAAAATGCAATATTTTCATTTTCGATTGTGATTTTGATGAAGAATTTGCTAGACAGCAAACGTCAGCTGAGAATGTATCAAAAAAATGTCAAATACACCAGTTATTTGCTAAAGTTTCAATGTCATGCGAAATTCAATGACACCACCAATTTATTTATATTAAATTTAGCAAAGTGTATTTTCGATGTGATCATATTAATGGTTACGCAATATTTGAATTCGTTTTTTTTGCAGAGACGGTATAATATATTCGACAATCTGCTTTTTTGCGTCTACATAAATGTACCATTTTTCTATGTTAGCTCAAACATTACGTATTTTTATTGTGGCATCAAAATTTTCAATTTTTATTTAATTACGTTAAATATGGTACTGCTCGAAACCGTGCAACAATTTAACTGTCGGCACCTGTCCAAGAATAGTCAGAAATGTATGCATTCCTGTTGTGAACTAAGTGATTTTATTGATGACACGGCTTACTTGCATCGCAAGATAGTTGAAATCATAAGGCGGTGGGTAGGCATCAATTCATTGCCTATCATCGTCTTTTTGACCGATTCATTTTGTACGCTAGCATCTAGAGTAAGTATCTGGAACAGACTAAATTCCGTATATTTTATTTAACGTCGATGGTTTTAGCCTTTTTATATGTACACGATGTTTAACGAGACATTTGATTTTTTTGCATACAAAATGGGTTTGTCTGTTTTAATATTTTGCTCAAAATTGATCGAAACTACGTGGGTATTGTCAAGTTGCCAGCATCTTATGAATACGGTTAAATGCTAACATATTTGTATAGGCTTCGAATTTTTTATTAAATATATCTTTTATTCAAAATAGTTTCAAGAGACCGGAAGTATTTTACATAAAATCGACATTAATGGAATTGATGTTCGGCTGAAAGAAAGTATTAAATCATTTTCGATACAAATCATACAAGATCCCTTAAAATTATCGCCTTATGGGCTGCTATCGCTGGACTACGCTTTATTGTTTACTGTGAGGTTATTTTATACCTATCTTTAATCATTAGATAATGGCTACTTTGTTTTGCAGATTATATCGGCATCAACGGCCTACTTTATAATATTAGTTCAATTTTTGATCGAGATGTAAAAGCGCTGTGCAACAAACTAAAACAGGAGGAGGATTAACAAAATTTGTGTGCCCTTCCCTAAATAAAACAATAAAATAATTATTTGTATGGCTTTTTATTGGTAAGGAGAAATATTTAGATGACATCATCATATACGGAAAAGACATTGGCGAACTAGTTAGCAAGATGAGGTTAGCTTTCGAGGGATTGCGGTTAGGTAATTTGCAGCTGAATCTGTAAAAGTGCAATCTATTCAAACGGCAAGCTCATTACTTTGAACACATCGTGAGCAACAAATGAATCCGAACTAATCCGGCTAAAGAAACAACGCGATTGCGTAGCTTTCTTAGGCTTTGCTCCTATTCTTCGCTTCCATTGCCAAACCCTTCTTCGAGCTGACAGAAAACACCGTAAATTCGAATGGAACGACAAAGCAGACAGAGCCTTCAAACAGCTAAAACAGCTATTCACCTTTAGAACCAATTTTGGATTATCCACATTTCAACAGGCCATTCATTGTTGACACAGATGCCAGTCTTTTTGGAATAGGGGAGTTTTATCACCAGAAATAGAGGGCAAAGAAAAAAATTATAAGCAATTTCTAAAGAACTCTGCGGAACGTCGAAAGAAATTACTGCACCACGAGATGAGAACTGTTAGCAGTTGTGAAAGCAATTAAACATGTTCACTCGTATTTGTATGGCCAATGTTTCATCATGCGTACGGACCATGCGTCACTAACATGGTTATAAAACTTCAAAAACTCGGAAGGGCAAGTCGCCCGGTGGATATAAATTCTACAGCAATATGATTTGCCGTGGCCTAATACACGGAAATGCGGATGGCATCTCACGTCGTATCTGTCTGGCGGAATACCGTTCGTGTGGCAAGATTGGACAGTGGCGAAGAACAGGAGAATAAGATTTGACACTGGCGATATTGGGCACAATGGGATTCCATAATACTACAAGACGAACTCCTCAAACAAAAATTTCAGTCAGCTGATGGGACATCCGTCCTCCTTCAGATCTGGCATGCCAAAAACATTAGTCCAAGAAGTTTTAAGTGACGCCCACAATGGGAAAACCTCTGGACGCTTTGGGATATCGAAAACCAAACAACGAATTCGAGGAAAATTTTACTGGCCGGGTTGAATCCGGGATATCGAACGATGGTGCCTAAAATGCGTCGTCTGTGTCGCTCGGAGAGGACTACGTCACCGAACACATGGACGCCTGAAACATTATGTGCGGAGTGCCCCTTTCTAAAGGATTGGTATTGACATCAAACATCCTCTTCCAGTTACCGAAAAAGGAAACCGGTGCGCTCTAGTCATCATGGACTACTTTACCATGTGGCCAGTGGCGATAGGAATACCAAATCAGACAGCCGAAACTGTGGCGGAAACATTAATTGAAGAAGTTGTCTCGCGTTATGGTCTCCCTCTTCCGTAATATGCAGTATTCAAGAAGACAATGGAACTCCTCGGGGTGAAAAAGACGAGGACAACACCACAATTGGACAGAATAATCGAGCGTCACTGCCTCACATTGGGTGATTGGGACCAGTTACTTCCGCTATTTATGTTGGCTTATCGTTCATCAGTCCACGAATCAACGGAGGTGTATCCTGCTGAAATGTTACATGGACGAAAACTGCGTCTACCTGGTTGTTTTTGGTCGGGTCATCTCCCGAACAAACGTCAACAGGCGAATACGCTAACGATCTTCGAAAACGGATGGAGCGCATTCATGACTTCGACGAAACAATACGACTCTAAAGCGAACCCAGTACAGTTAAGTATCGAATATCTAGTGTGGCTGTACAACCTAGTCAAAATAATAGGAGTTTGCTCAAAATTACAATGCGACTGGGATGTACCATATGAGATTAACAAGAAGCTAAACGACCTGATTGTCCGTATAAAGAAGCCTACGGCAAGAGCAAAGGTAGTTCACGTGGGTCGATTAGGACTCTATCATGGTAAACTGGATAGACTACTTTCATAAATCGCAACGGGACGTTTGCAAGTAAGAAGGGATCAGTGTAACAAACGTATATTCAGTGACATACAGCCGATTGATCGAACCAATTTAAATATAATTTTTTAATTTATAAAGTAATTCGCTAGATGAAACTGGTTATTTCTTATGACGTAATTGATCAAATAAAGTTAGCCTAACCAGCTTTTTGGTACAAGGGAAATTGGAACGGAAGTATTTCCATTGATTTTCTTCCCTCAAGCAAATCCAAAGTCTCAAATCTCAAACAGAAATCCTAGTAGAAGAAAATTAATAGCCTTGCTCTTTGTGGAATTGAAGTGAGTACGATCGGGGTTTTGTGCTTTTAATAATTGTAATATTCTGGGAGATAGCTAGCTTTTTCATTAAGCATTTTTTCAAAGAGAATTTATAATAGTTCTGTCATTTTCCGGTAAAAACCCATAAAACAGTTTTCTTGCAGTAATGTGTCAGTCATTTTAACAGACAATATCAATTGAAACAAGTCAAATTTGCGAACTAAATTACTTCAACTTCAAGCAGCCTTTTTTCAGAATCTGAAAATTTGTTGGAAAACTTATAAAAAGATAATTCCGAGTTTTTTACAACTTATAAAAACATCAAGGCACTCTATAGGGGCACTAGATAAACTCAAATATGACAGAGATTGCCTGATTGTAACAAAATCTTGTATCTGCTTTGGCTAAATATTTCGATTAGGACTTCCTGAATTAAAAAATTACGCTGCACGGCAGATTATGAGGCCATTAAGCCTTACCGCACAAAACCGATTTATGGCAGTCTAGCTTTAAAATACTGTCAAGTCTTTCTACCTGTCTGCCTCTATATAAAAATAATACTGTAATAAAATTTCCAGACTAGAAAGATGTATGTTGAAAGTCTGGATTTATTCAGTGTGGTACGGGAAATTTCATTTCTTGTCTGGCAAGGTTAAATGCTGACAGTAGAAATTTACTTTCAGTTTTATTTTGACACTCAGCTGCTTGCCTAGGTAGGATGTAGATAGAAATAGGATGACCAGACGTCCTGGGTTCTCTAGACATTATGTTCTGGGTTTTCAAACTTATGTGGGCATTCAGCAAAATGTCTTACATTGTCCTGGTTTCTAGATAATATTCATTCAAATCCCTAAATGTACTAGCAGCAATGCAAAATTCAGGAAGGACCAGGAAAAAAATTAATTTCAACAAAATTCAACTGGAACTCCAACCGAAGTGACTGAACAAATTCTTCACGACTTGATTATGTTTAAGGTTAGAAACTGTGTATGTAGAATCGGCTTAATATCCCCGAAATAAAATTTCACTAAAATAGATCAACAAATGTGTAGGTACCATTCGGTGCTGGAGGCGAAGAAAATTGTCTAGCCAAGCCTGTGCATGGAAAACCAAAATTGGCCAATCTAATTGTTGATTTATTTGATCGAGCTTTCCAAGTGAAACAGACGTGTTTGTTTATTTTTCTCTGATTTGAAAATTTTAATAAATAATTTGAATTTCATTTTGTGCAATAAATATCATAATTTAATATTTTATTATTATTAACTGTGTACTATATATACGAGATGTGTTGTGTAAATATTAGTGTTTTGTGAATAAGTGTGTAAATAGTGTAAACTGTAAATATTATATTTGGGCTTATTTGACATTGCCATTATTTGTAAATATTTTTCTTTGTTCCGTTATTGTGTTAATATGATAATATGGAGTGCGGTAAATGCAGCTTGGCATTTACCAATAACCAAATGATTAGCCGCTCTAGGTTTTGTAGTAACACTTTCCACTATGGATGTGCTGAGGTTGATCGAGTTACATATAATCAAACCTTGAAATGCCAAAATATCATGTGGTTCTGCTGCGATTGCCGCGACATTTTAAGAAATAAATCATTTCTTAATTTAATGAAGTTTCCTGTCTTAAACAAAAGATCGGCATGATTTTGGATTGTTTACCTCAGTTGAGATTGACTACTGTTATTACATCTATGCATTTAAATTCCTCTGTAGGTGTGAATGTAGATTTAGATTCGCGGATTGAATCATATAATATTGGTGTCATCAATAATTGTGATCAACTTTCATGTACTGGTTTACCTTCATCCGCAGCTGTGGTGACATCGTCTTTAACTAATGACAGCGATCATATTCCAGTGTTTTCCATGCCTACTAGTTTCGGTGCTTGTACGACTTTTGCTGAAGTGGTAAAAAATCCTGCCATTATGCCTGTTACAGCATCGACTACACTTACTTCTCACAGTAGTGCTCCGAATCATATCAATGCTAGTGAAGTTAAAGATAAAACTCCACAGCGCATAATCTTTAAACCTATTTGTGGTACTAAGGATATTCCGGTTAATTTTGGTATACAAACGGTTGCTCCAATGTGTTGGACACACGCTAAGGCACTGGATCCTGCTACTTGGCCAATTGGTATTTTGGTTAGAAAATTTGACAACAAAAATTTTCAGGCATCTCTAACTCCACGTGTGAAATTTTAGATACCAGCTGTCAATCGACAGTCCACTTTTTTAGATGACAACATTTTTTTACATGATTCTAATATTTATGCAGGCTCGAGTGTTCAAACTTTTATAGCTCATTCCTGGCTTTGTCCTCAATTGCAAGGTTAGCACATTCATGACCCTTATAGACGCCTTTAAAAAGATATTTAACGGATTTCACTGACAAACGTCAGCAGATAGGAATTGTAATAGCATTTACACACTGCGATTTAATAAATCGAATTTAGTGAACTTTTCGAGTTTAGCCGTAATGTGTTAACTCAAATTTTGCTAATCGCGTTTTGTTTCATAGAGTACCTGAACCAGTTTAGCTAAATCGGATTTATTAAACCGCACTCTGCCAACGCTATAAGGAACAACCCAGCGTCAATTAAGTGGTTTTCAATTTTTATAGGCAAAAACTTTGGGTGTGAGCTTCCTCCTCGTGATTTATTTCGATCAGGACTTTCAGCTTTCACGATATTGTCAATGTCCTGCTCTGTTTTGAACTTGTCGTTGGGGTTCAAAACTTTAGAGAATAAGAAAATTCTTATAAATGTATCCTTTTATTTTATTAATTTTAATTTAAGATAATCCGTACAAAGCCCCAGCTCGGGACACAAATTTCGTTAATCCTGTTCCTGATTTGGTTTGTTGCACAGCGCTTTTACGTTTCGATCAAAATTGAACCAATATTATAAAGTAGGCCGTTGATGCCGATATAATCTGTGAAGCAAAGAACTATTATCCAATGACGAAGGAATGTATAAAATTAACTCACAGTAAACAATAAAGCATAGTCCAGCGATAGCAGCCCATAAGGCGTTAATTTTAAGGGATCTTGTAGGATTTGTATCGAAAATGATTTAATACTTTCTTTCAGCCGAACATCAATTTCATTAATGTCGATTTTATGTAAAATACTTCCGGTCTCTTGAAACTATTTTGAATAAAAGATATATTTAATAAAAAATCCCAAATCTATACAGGTAAGTTAGTATTTAACCGTATTCATAAGGTGCTGACAACTAGACAATACCCACGTAGTTTCGATCAATTTCGAGAAAAATAATGTAACAGACAAACCCATTTTGTATGCAGAAAAATCAAATGTCTCGTTAAACATTGTGTAGATGCAAAAAGGCTAAAACCATGATCTTTAAATAAAATTTGGGGAGTTGCCTTATTTCCAAATACTTACTCGAAACGCTAGCGTAAAAAAGGAATTGATCAAAAAGACGATGATAGGCAATGAATTGAGCTTTACCCACCGCCTTATGATTCCAATTGTCTTACGATGAATGTATGTTGTGGCGTCAATAAAATCACTTAATTGACAACAAAGTTGCATACATTTCTGATTACTACTATTCGATAGGGGTCTACCATTAAATTGTTGCACAGTCTCGTGCAGCATCGTATTTAACGTAATTAAATAAAAATTTAACATTTTTATACCACAATAAAAATATGCAATGTTTGAACTAAGATAGAAAAATGGCAAATTTACGTAGACAGCCAATAGTAGATTGTCGAATATATTGTACCACCTTCTCAGATAAAACCAATTTAAATATTGCGTAATCGCTAAGATGACCACATCGAATAGACACTTTGCGAGAATTAATATAAATAAATTGGCCGTGTCACTGAATTTCGGGTGACACTCAAACTTTAGTACATTACTTGTGTATTTGACAGTTTTTTGATATATTTTCAGCTGAAGATTAATATCTCGCAATTTCTTGAACATAATCACAACCGAAAATAAAAATATTACATTGAGATTTACTAAAAATAACTTGTCGGCTATAAACCAATTATTTGCCAGTTCTAAAATGATAAGATTTTCAACATCGATGACAAAGAAACCGTATACAGATGAAATCATGATCATTATTATGGAGATGTTGATCGAAACTGATTTTTGCAAGTTAAATGTTGTAGATGAAAAGGACGAGATTAGTGGTAGAACACCGGTGAATAGAAAATACAAATGCAAAAATTTTAAAACTCTAACACGGTTGACAAACATTTTGCTGTTACACAAAACAAAACTGACACGAAAGTAAGCAAAACGATTAATATTTCTAAACTCCAGTGAACCATGTTGCCCCTGGTTATTTATATGACGATTCACGATTAGAATTTCATTTCATTAAATTTTAATTAATTATTTTCCCTTAGTACATACGTATAGTACAATAAATAAAAATTGTGAAAATTTTCGAACTCGAGATTTTTATGCATTTAACCGTTTTGGTGTCTTATGGATGTGTTGTGTTGATGTTTTTTCGGTGAATATTCGATTAATATTATTATTATTATTTTCATTGAATTGTAAGGGTTTTTGTTTAGAAGCTAAGTAGCGAGACTACATCCAACTAAATCGCAGAAAATTAAAATTCGTTCGGCAAAAAATAAATCGTGTGCACACTGCTATTTTTAAAGTCATATTTAATAAAATTATAATCAAATTTTTGATGTATAAACATCTTTACTCGCGCCTCCCATAGTTATTTTCATCACAAGGGGGTTTATAAAGAGTACTGTAACGATCATTTAACGTACGTGTAAAGTAACAACATAAGTCTGAAATTTAAAGAAAATCAATCCAAATGATTTTCAAATTTTCAAGTTACTCGTACCCTAGTTATTTGTTTTTTTTTGTTTGGTTTTATATTTTTCTGTGCTGTAATAGCTCGTTTTCCGGACACTTTTTTCTGTACCGTAATGAGTCGTTTTCCGAACTGAAATCAATCACGTAAATATTGATTTTCTGTATAGTATAAAATAAAAAAATGTTGTATTGTAGTAAACTTATAAATGAGACGAACGGAAATGACGTATTTTGTTTAAATATACAATAATATTACCGTGCGATATACATTGCTAGTGTTCGGTTGTCATGGAAACTTTGGAAACGTATAAATACATACATACACTCGATGTGTTTTTAATAATACTTGGTATTTCTGTAGACTATGAATACTTGATTTTCAAAATTAATTTTTCAATTCAGCCCCATTGTAGTAGCTGCATTATTGGGTATTAACTACAGTGAAAAGCGATTTGACGGAAAGAAAAAAGAATAAATAATAAAAGCGGTTTGGCAATAAAAGAATAAAATTTTCCGACACTGAAATTATACCAATATCGTAAATGTTATCAAAATAATAAATATTGATTAATTTATAGCCGTATAATGGTGTTCTGTAATTTTGTGTTATGTGATTTTTGAAGTCAACAATGAAATTCAGGCAGGGAATAGCACAAATGGAAGATTTACCTTTCGAGGGGTATTCGTGTCATTTAGAAGCTCACGCTCAGTTTAAAAAAAAATGTTCACTGAAACCAGTTTGGTGCAATATGTAACATTTGTGATCGGCTATGGTTCGAACATGGTCTTAAAAATCCTCCACATAGTTTGATATCCATTCTTTCAGTTGCATTTCCAAAACTCAACTGTTCCGAAGTTCTGGTTTGTAATAATTGTTACGCATCGCTGAAAAAATTAAGAATTTCATTACTTTCAACATCGAATGGTTTTGTTTATCCGAAACGACCTGCCAATCGCCATGACTTCCATTCATGACTATCAGGAGACTTCGGGATGGTAATGAACAGTACGGGATTATTGGCCAAGTCATTAATTTACCGGTATCCTTTAATACGATGGTATATCGATACCTCGAAAAAAGGTACACAAATCAAGTTATTTGGTAGGGCTTGTGAATAAACGCACTGTCAAAAAGAGGTTAATTTTTTTGATTCAAACACCACTATATAAGCAATATAAAATCCAAGTGAATGAACCGTTTTTCTCAGATGTATCAGCTGTTTCGACCGCCCAAGAGGATTTGAGTGAAGCAATTGACATAGAAGAAAGCTTAACAGCGCAACAACATACTCTACTTTGGAATGAAGATAGATACTACATATTGCTCCCAGAGAGAACACCATGCCCAAGAGCATTATATTTGACGAGCATGCCGAGGAACTTTCTTTCCCATTCATCTATCTCGGCGATTCTGATGGCAACGATCGAACAGCGCAGATCCGATCAGCGAGCAGTGTCACCATATCATTTATTATACATGGCAATGAAGATTATGCGTCTGCGTACAAGGATGCATTTACGGTAGCGTTCACATTTATCAGTAAGGAAACAAAAGTAACCCGAGCACAAATTAAGGCTGTAGACATCATTAATGGATGCATCGAAAATAATTTGGCATTCCTACGATCAATTCGACGTTCTATCGGGGAAAAAGAAAGCGGGACTGTGGTATTGGTAGATCGGATGGCCAAAGCTAATGTACTTTCTCTACAAATTTAAAAATAATGGAGTAGATATTGATAATAACGCTTTCCGTAATCTTCTTTACAATATTAAAGCGTCGTGCCATGTATTTTAATAAGCTTGTGGACGTGAGCATTTAAATTTTACAATCAAAAATCGATAGTCCTTTCGGTACTAATTACATGCGCCACTTCTTTAAACGAACTGAGTTTCAGCACCGTGGCAGTCCACACGCACATATGCTACTCTGGCTCAATGACGCCCCCGAGAACGTTATCGGTGCAGATCTTTGTGTGGCTATAGCACAAATTAATCGCTTAGTGTCTGTATCTGAAAACAATGCTTTAGGACACATAAAGCTATTTGTCTTATATTAACATACTTAGAGTATATTAATATAAGACAAATCGGGGAATCAGCAATCTTCAACGAAAAATCATACAAACCATGGACGAACATCCCGAATTCGTTATCGTGAAGATCACTCGAAAACTAAGTGTTGATATGCTCAACACAGTTAAGCTTACAAGAAAGGAGGCGGCTTGGTGCTTGCTGCGCCTATCAATGTCTATGTGCTGTTCAACCGTACTCTATATTCCAACTTATTGGTCAGTAGAACGTCATCACGCGAGAAAAATAAGAGTACAAATGGAAATCGAAGACTAAGACCTTAGACGAGGAATCAACCGAAGTGTGGCAAGATAATTGGTTTGATAAATTTCAAAAGAGACCGCAGGCGATCTTGAAAATCTGACTCTAGCACAGGCTGCTTTATACTACACAGTAGTTAAAAGTAGAGATTTTCGCTGAGCTAAGGTTCATAAAACTGTATGACAATGAAATGCTCATTTTAGAATGCAGGAAGGAGTTTGAGTCAGATCTAGATATTGCAAAAACTATGGATATCTACCGACAAATGTGTATATGGATGAAGAAAATCCAGACAGCGAATTAGCCAATGAATTGATTAATCTATTGTCAGCCCAAGTGCCTGCGTGATCCATTCGCCGATGAACTGAGGTTGGCCACGCTGAATCGTCTAGGTCCAGTTGCAAAAAAGGGAGAGAACGTTATGCCGAATGAAGATTTCATTAAACTCATGCGATCAACCAATGAAAGTCAAAAGGGTCTTTTAATGCATACTATAAGAAATCTTTTGCAAGGTACGAATCCCGAACAATTGCAAATCTTTTTGACCGACCCCGCAGGTTGTGGCAAAACATTTGTAATGCGGTTGCTAATGGACATTTACAACCGCTTTAAGGAAAATGATTGTTTTTGTAATTCATTCATTGCATGCGCTTCAACGAGCAACGTGCCTGTAGCCATCGACGCCACGACTGTCCACACCGCTCTTAAAATCTCTATATTCAAAAAAATGCCTTTTTCGATTGAAGTCGTTCGACAGTATCGGTCTCTCTTTAAGTATGTTCGCGCTATTATTATCAATGAAGTGAGCATGATGTCAGCGGAACTTTTACAACAGATCGACTCGCGACCCAAGCAAATCACGGGGCTTAATGTTCCTTTTGGTGGAAAGGACGTGTTTCTGACCGGTGATTTGAGACAGCTATCTCCGGTCAACACAACTCCGAGATTTTCAAACAAATTAGGCAATACATTGTTGTTCCTACCCTGTGGCGAGGGCTCCAATTTTCTGAACTAAATGAAGTCGTGCGGCAATCAAATACAGTCATGGAAATGGTTATATAGCCAGTAAATAATTTAAAGCGAACGCGTACAGCGGATGTTTTCTGGAAAAATTTTAATATACGTATACAATACTCTAATACGAAGAAGTAAGATAACAGTGTGAGTAACACAATAAATCGTTCAGTCGAATTTTATTTCTTCTCAGTCTCATTTGAAACGTTGAACTGAGTGGAAGTATTTATATAGCCAGTGAACATATTTTGATTTTTTAAAGTAATATTACTTGCTTAAGTGGGTATATTTATTTTGTAAAGGTGCTTAGACATATTTAAACACACGAATAACTCTTTTGTCAATATCTACTCAAATTTTTAGGAATGCCACGTGGAAAGGAGTTAACTGTAAACGAAAAAGCTAAAATTAGTAGCTACTTGGAATGCAATCTTTCAAATAGAGAAATTGCTAGAAGACTCAACAGATCGCATGGTGTAATTGACAATTATGTTCGCTTGGGTGAAAACTATGGACAGAAAAAAAGATCTGGGTGCAAAGTTGACGAATCGTCAAAAACGCCAAATTATTTTCGCTGCTAAAGTCTGGAGCTAGTTCCAGAAAAATTAAACATGAATTAAATCTCAATGTGACTATCGTCGAGTCCGGCAAATTCTAAGCAAAAGTAATCAAGTTAAATGGACGAAGAGACAACGTAAACCTCGACTAAAGCCACATCACATTGCAGCATGATCAGCTTTCGCCAAAAAATACATGTCTTGGTCCAATGAATGGCAAAAGGTTGTGTTCAGCGACGAAAAAAATTTAACTTGGATGGCCCGGATGGCTGCCAATTTTATTGGCATGATCTAAGGAAGGAACCGGAGACAAGAATGAGCAGGAATTTCGGTGGAGGATATGTGATGGTATGTGGTGCTTTTTGCTTCTTTAGCAAGTCTCGGATATGCTGGATATTATCAAAAATGAAATCTACGAATTACATAGATCTCTGAGACGATGCATTATTAAACATGGTTGAAGATATTCCTGAACTGAATGACCAGGAATGGATCTTCCAGCAAGACAATGCGGCGATTCATGTGTCAAGGGAAGCAAAAAACTTGTTTCAAGAAAGACAAATATCAGTTTTGGAATGGCCAGCATGTAGCCCAGACTTAAACCCCATTGAAAATTTATGGTGTATATTGATTCGGGACGTTTACAAAAACGGAAGGCAATTCCAAACATGTGATGAGCTGAAAAATGCAATTCGTCGATCTTGGGAAAATATACGGCCAGCACAGCTACAATCATTGGTAAATTCTATGCCAATCGCATTTATGATGTCATACTACACAATGGAATCAACACTACTTATTAATTATATTTTTTTTTACCGTAATTTATGAAACAATTTTGTAATTGTTTCTAAAGATGTTTCGGAATGGACTGGATGGGCGACACGAAAAAAAAAAAAAAGAAAGAAAAAAATTAATGCGTAACCCGCCCGCCGTCAAAATGTTTTCATTTTTCTTGATTTTTTTTTTTGGGACGATGTAGAAAAAAGAGGAGTCTTGTTGGTGATCTGATTCATATTGGGTGTTTTTTTTTATTCATTCTACAGAAGGAACAGAACGAATAGAATATTGATCACGTGACCTAAGAATATTCCGTATGTAAAGTAATAAAAAAACAGATTGGAATAAATGGAATACATTTCCCATAGCACGAATTTTTATTTTATTTTTAAAACTAGGAAACATGTTAAATTTATTAAATAAATAACTTCATTATAATTAATTAAAGTTGCAAATAATGTGTACGTCAAAATACACCATGTAATATTAATTTTAATTTAAACATCTAAAAAAATATAACCGGTGATATTTTGAATCTACCAAGCTCTATTTAAAACTATTATGTATCATGTAATAAAACAAAATATTTTCAAAAATTTTAATATTTAACACATTATATAATTAATTTTATCAAATTAACAATTTCATTTTTCATAATATCTATGATTTAATTCAATTCAACCCATTAAATTGTAAGCTTCGCACATAAAATTACAAAACTTCAAATGGATATTCTTTTTATTCCACCTTCTACAAAAATTTCGCGTACATCACGCCAGAAATCCCATTTTAGAAAACCCACGTTTTCTATATATAATTCGCACCACTGGGATTGTGCAATTTTGTGCCTGTGATTAGAAAATTTGTGCATAGCCTACTTTAGGAAACAGGGTGGGATTTCCCACGTGATTATCACACCAGAAATCCCATATATACCGTTTACGTAATAAAACATATTTTTCAGTTAACAATGATTGTGCAAAATTGTGCGTTACTAAACTTACCTTAAAAAAAGTTTATATTGGCCAGAATCGGCCATAGAACATCCACAATTTATCAAAATTGTGGTTTTTCAAAGAGGTTGTATGGGTGATTTCCAGAAATCCCACCTTTCATTACAATTTGAATTAAAACATAGCATAGTCAATATTTTGGCCAAGATTCACGTTTGTGCATATTATACTTTAGCCAGAATCGGCCATAGAAGATCCACAATTTATCAAAATTGCGATTTTTCAAGAGGTTATATGGGTGATTTCCAGAAATCCCACCTTTTATTAGAATTTGAATTAAAACATAGAATAGTCAATATTCTGGCCAATATTCACGTTTGTGCATATTATACTTTAGCCAGAATCGGCCATAGAACATCCACAATTTATCAAAATCGCGATTTTTCAAAGAGGTTATATGGGTGATTTCCAGAAATCCCACCTTTTATTAACATTTGAGTTGAAACATAGCATATGTAATATTTTGGCCAATATTCACGTTTGTGCATATTATACTTTAGCCAGCATCGGCCATAGAACATCCACAATTTATCAAAATTGCGGTTTTTCAAAGAGGTTGTATGGGTGATTTCCAGAAATCCCACCTTTTATTAACATTTGAGTTGAAACATAGCATATGTAATATTTTGGCCAAGATTCACGCGTTTGTGCATATTATACTTTAGCCAGAATCGGCCATAGAACATCCACAATTTATTAAAATCGCGATTTTTCAAAGATGTTGTATGTGTGATTTCCAGAAATCCCACCTTTTATTAACATTTGAGTTGAAACATAGCATATGTAATATTTTGGCCAAGATTCACGTTTGTGCATATTATACTTTAGCCAGAATCGGCCATAGAATAACCACAATTTATCAAAATTGTGGTTTTTCAAAGAGGTTGTATGGGTGATTTCCAGAAATCCCACCTTTTATTAACATTTGAATTAAAACATAGCATATGTAATATTTTGGCCAAGATTCACGTTTGTGCATATTATACTTTAGCCAGAATCGGCCATAGAACATCCACAATTTATCAAAATTGCGATTTTTCAAAGAGGTTGTATGGGTGATTTCCAGAAATCCCACCTTTTATTAACATTTGAGTTGAAACATAGCATATGTAATATTTTGGCCAATATTCACGTTTGTGAATATTATACTTTAGCCAGAATCGGCCATAGAACATCCACAATTTATCAAAATTGCGATTTTTCAAAGAGGTTGTATGGGTGATTTCCAGAAATCCCACCTTTTATTAGCATTTGAATTAAAACATAGCGTAGTTAATATTCTGGCCAAATTTCACGTTTGTGCATATTATACTTTAGCCAGAATCGGCCATAGAATATCCACAATTTATCAAAATTGCGATTTTTCAAAGATGTTGTATGGGTGATTTCCAGAAATCCCACCTTTTATTAGCATTTGAATTAAAACATAGTATAGTCAATATTGTGGCCAATATTCACGTTTGTGCATATTATACTTTAGCCAGCATCGGCCATAGAACATCCACAATTTATCAAAATTGCGGTTTTTCAAAGAGGTTGTATGGGTGATTTCCAGAAATCCCACCTTTTATTAACATTTGAGTTGAAACATAGCATATGTAATATTTGGGCCAATATTCACGTTTGTGCATATTATACTTTAGCCAGAATCGGCCATAGAACATCCACAATTTATCAAAATTGCGATTTTTCAAAGAGGTTGTATGGGTGATTTCCAGAAATCCCACCTTTTATTAGCATTTGAATTAAAACATAGCGTAGTTAATATTCTGGCCAAATTTCACGTTTGTGCTTATTATACTTTAGCCAGAATCGGCCATAGAACATCCACAATTTATCAAAATTGCGATTTTTCAAAGATGTTGTATGGGTGATTTCCAGAAATCCCACCTTTTATTAGCATTTGATCTAAAACATAGTATAGTCAATATTGTGGCCAAGATTCTCGTTTGTGCATATTATACTTTAGCCAGAATCGGCCATAGAACATCCACAATTTATCAAAATCGCGATTTTTCAAAGAGGTTATATGGGTGATTTCCAGAAATTCCACCTTTTATTAACATTTGAGTTGAAACATAGCATATGTAATATTTTGGCCAATATTCACGTTTGTGCATATTATACTTTAGCCAGCATCGGCCATAGAACATCCACAATTTATCAAAATCGCGATTTTTCAAAGAGGTTATATGGGTGATTTCCAGAAATCCCACCTTTTATTAACATTTGAGTTGAAACATAGCATATGTAATATTTTGGCCAAGATTCACGTTTGTGCATATTATACTTTAGCCAGAATCGGCCATAGAACATCCACAATTTATTAAAATCGCGATTTTTCAAAGATGTTGTATGTGTGATTTCCAGAAATCCCACCTTTTATTAACATTTGAATTAAAACATAGCGTAGTTAATATTCTGGCCAAATTTCACGTTTGTGCATATTATACTTTAGCCAGAATCGGCCATAGAACATCCACAATTTATCAAAATTGCGGTTTTTCAAAGAGGTTGTATGGGTGATTTCCAGAAATCCCACCTTTTATTAACATTTGAGTTGAAACATAGCATATGTAATATTTTGGCCAATATTCACGTTTGTGCATATTATACTTTAGCCAGAATCGGCCATAGAACATCCACAATTTATCAAAATTGCGATTTTTCAAAGAGGTTGTATGGGTGATTTCCAGAAATCCCACCTTTTATTAGCATTTGAATTAAAACATAGCGTAGTTAATATTCTGGCCAAATTTCACGTTTGTGCATATTATACTTTAGAGAATCGGCCATAGAACATCCACAATTTATCAAAATTGCGATTTTTCAAAGATGTTGTATGGGTGATTTCCAGAAATCCCACCTTTTATTAGCATTTGATCTAAAACATAGTATAGTCAATATTGTGGCCAAGATTCTCGTTTGTGCATATTATACTTTAGCCAGAATCGGCCATAGAACATCCACAATTTATCAAAATCGCGATTTTTCAAAGAGGTTATATGGGTGATTTCCAGAAATCCCACCTTTTATTAACATTTGAGTTGAAACATAGCATATGTAATATTTTGGCCAATATTCACGTTTGTGCATATTATACTTTAGCCAGCATCGGCCATAGAACATCCACAATTTATTAAAATCGCGATTTTTCAAAGATGTTGTATGTGTGATTTCCAGAAATCCCACCTTTTATTAGCATTTGAATTAAAACATAGTATAGTCAATATTGTGGCCAATATTCACGTTTGTGCATATTATACTTTAGCCAGCATCGGCCATAGAACATCCACAATTTATCAAAATCGCGATTTTTCAAAAAGGTTGTATGGGTGATTTCCAGAAATCCCACCTTTTATTAACATTTGAGTTGAAACATAACATATGTAATATTTTGGCCAATATTCACGTTTGTGCATATTATACTTTAGCCAGCATCGGCCATAGAACATCCACAATTTATCAAAATCGCGATTTTTCAAAGAGGTTATATGGGTGATTTCCAGAAATCCCACCTTTTATTAACAGTTGAGTTGAAACATAGCATATGTAATATTTTGGCCAATATTCACGTTTGTGCATATTATACTTTAGCCAGCATCGGCCATAGAACATCCACAATTTATCAAAATTGCGATTTTTCAAAGAGGTTGTATGGGTGATTTCCAGAAATCCCACCTTTTATTAGCATTTGAATTAAAACATAGTATAGTCAATATTGTGGCCAATATTCACGTTTGTGCATATTATACTTTAGCCAGCATCGGCCATAGAACATCCACAATTTATCAAAATCGCGATTTTTCAAAAAGGTTGTATGGGTGATTTCCAGAAATCCCACCTTTTATTAACATTTGAGTTGAAACATAACATATGTAATATTTTGGCCAATATTCACGTTTGTGCATATTATACTTTAGCCAGCATCGGCCATAGAACATCCACAATTTATCAAAATCGCGATTTTTCAAAGAGGTTATATGGGTGATTTCCAGAAATCCCACCTTTTATTAACAGTTGAGTTGAAACATAGCATATGTAATATTTTGGCCAATATTCACGTTTGTGCATATTATACTTTAGCCAGCATCGGCCATAGAACATCCACAATTTATCAAAATTGCGATTTTTCAAAGAGGTTGTATGGGTGATTTCCAGAAATCCCACCTTTTATTAGCATTTGAATTAAAACATAGCGTAGTTAATATTCTGGCCAAATTTCACGTTTGTGCATATTATACTTTAGCCAGAATCGGCCATAGAACATCCACAATTTATCAAAATTGCGATTTTTCAAAGATGTTGTATGGGTGATTTCCAGAAATCCCACCTTTTATTAGCATTTGATCTAAAACATAGTATAGTCAATATTGTGGCCAAGATTCTCGTTTGTGCATATTATACTTTAGCCAGAATCGGCCATAGAACATCCACAATTTATCAAAATCGCGATTTTTCAAAGAGGTTATATGGGTGATTTCCAGAAATCCCACCTTTTATTAACATTTGAGTTGAAACATAGCATATGTAATATTTTGGCCAATATTCACGTTTGTGCATATTATACTTTAGCCAGCATCGGCCATAGAACATCCACAATTTATTAAAATCGCGATTTTTCAAAGATGTTGTATGTGTGATTTCCAGAAATCCCACCTTTTATTAGCATTTGAATTAAAACATAGTATAGTCAATATTGTGGCCAATATTCACGTTTGTGCATATTATACTTTAGCCAGCATCGGCCATAGAACATCCACAATTTATCAAAATCGCGATTTTTCAAAAAGGTTGTATGGGTGATTTCCAGAAATCCCACCTTTTATTAACATTTGAGTTGAAACATAACATATGTAATATTTTGGCCAATATTCACGTTTGTGCATATTATACTTTAGCCAGAATCGGCCATAGAACATCCACAATTTATCAAAATTGCGATTTTTCAAAGATGTTGTATGGGTGATTTCCAGAAATCCCACCTTTTATTAGCATTTGATCTAAAACATAGTATAGTCAATATTGTGGCCAAGATTCTCGTTTGTGCATATTATACTTTAGCCAGAATCGGCCATAGAACATCCACAATTTATCAAAATCGCGATTTTTCAAAGAGGTTATATGGGTGATTTCCAGAAATCCCACCTTTTATTAACATTTGAGTTGAAACATAGCATATGTAATATTTTGGCCAATATTCACGTTTGTGCATATTATACTTTAGCCAGCATCGGCCATAGAACATCCACAATTTATTAAAATCGCGATTTTTCAAAGATGTTGTATGTGTGATTTCCAGAAATCCCACCTTTTATTAGCATTTGAATTAAAACATAGTATAGTCAATATTGTGGCCAATATTCACGTTTGTGCATATTATACTTTAGCCAGCATCGGCCATAGAACATCCACAATTTATCAAAATCGCGATTTTTCAAAAAGGTTGTATGGGTGATTTCCAGAAATCCCACCTTTTATTAACAGTTGAGTTGAAACATAGCATATGTAATATTTTGGCCAATATTCACGTTTGTGCATATTATACTTTAGCCAGCATCGGCCATAGAACATCCACAATTTATCAAAATTGCGATTTTTCAAAGAGGTTGTATGGGTGATTTCCAGAAATCCCACCTTTTATTAGCATTTGAATTAAAACATAGCGTAGTTAATATTCTGGCCAAATTTCACGTTTGTGCATATTATACTTTAGCCAGAATCGGCCATAGAACATCCACAATTTATCAAAATTGCGATTTTTCAAAGATGTTGTATGGGTGATTTCCAGAAATCCCACCTTTTATTAGCATTTGATCTAAAACATAGTATAGTCAATATTGTGGCCAAGATTCTCGTTTGTGCATATTATACTTTAGCCAGAATCGGCCATAGAACATCCACAATTTATCAAAATCGCGATTTTTCAAAGAGGTTATATGGGTGATTTCCAGAAATCCCACCTTTTATTAACATTTGAGTTGAAACATAGCATATGTAATATTTTGGCCAATATTCACGTTTGTGCATATTATACTTTAGCCAGCATCGGCCATAGAACATCCACAATTTATCAAAATTGCGATTTTTCAAAGAGGTTGTATGGGTGATTTCCAGAAATCCCACCTTTTATTAGCATTTGAATTAAAACATAGTATAGTCAATATTGTGGCCAATATTCACGTTTGTGCATATTATACTTTAGCCAGCATCGGCCATAGAACATCCACAATTTATCAAAATCGCGATTTTTCAAAAAGGTTGTATGGGTGATTTCCAGAAATCCCACCTTTTATTAACATTTGAGTTGAAACATAACATATGTAATATTTTGGCCAATATTCACGTTTGTGCATATTATACTTTAGCCAGCATCGGCCATAGAACATCCACAATTTATCAAAATCGCGATTTTTCAAAGAGGTTATATGGGTGATTTCCAGAAATCCCACCTTTTATTAACAGTTGAGTTGAAACATAGCATATGTAATATTTTTGGCCAATATTCACGTTTGTGCATATTATACTTTAGCCAGCATCGGCCCATAGAACATCCACAATTTATCAAAATTGCGATTTTTCAAAGAGGTTGTATGGGTGATTTCCAGAAATCCCACCTTTTATTAGCATTTGAATTAAAACATAGCGTAGTTAATATTCTGGCCAAATTTCACGTTTGTGCATATTATACTTTAGCCAGAATCGGCCATAGAACATCCACAATTTATCAAAATTGCGATTTTTCAAAGATGTTGTATGGGTGATTTCCAGAAATCCCACCTTTTATTAGCATTTGATCTAAAACATAGTATAGTCAATATTGTGGCCAAGATTCTCGTTTGTGCATATTATACTTTAGCCAGAATCGGCCATAGAACATCCACAATTTATCAAAATCGCGATTTTTCAAAGAGGTTATATGGGTGATTTCCAGAAATCCCACCTTTTATTAACATTTGAGTTGAAACATAGCATATGTAATATTTTGGCCAATATTCACGTTTGTGCATATTATACTTTAGCCAGAATCGGCCATAGAACATCCACAATTTATCAAAATTGCGATTTTTCAAAGAGGTTGTATGGTGATTTCCAGAAATCCCACCTTTTATTAGCATTTGAATTAAAACATAGCGTAGTTAATATTCTGGCCAAATTTCACGTTTGTGCATATTATACTTTAGCCAGAATCGGCCATAGAATATCCACAATTTATCAAAATCGCGATTTTTCAAAGAGGTTGTATGGGTGATTTCCAGAAATCCCACCTTTTATTAGCATTTGAATTAAAACATAGTATAGTCAATATTGGCCAAGATTCACGTTTGTGCATATTATACTTTAGCCAGAATCGGCCATAGAACATCCACAATTTATCAAAATTGCGGTTTTTCAAAGAGGTTGTATGGGTGATTTCCAGAAATCCCACCTTTTATTAACATTTGAGTTAAAACATAGCATATGTAATATTTTGGCCAATATTCACGTTTGTGCATATTATACTTTAGCCAGAATCGGCCATAGAATATCCACAATTTATCAAAATCGCGATTTTTCAAAGAGGTTGTATGGGTGATTTCCAGAAATCCCACCTTTTATTAGCATTTGAATTAAAACATAGTATAGTCAATATTGGCCAAGATTCACGTTTGTGCATATTATACTTTAGCCAGAATCGGCCATAGAACATCCACAATTTATCAAAATTGCGGTTTTTCAAAGAGGTTGTATGGGTGATTTCCAGAAATCCCACCTTTTATTAACATTTGAGTTGAAACATAGCATATGTAATATTTTGGCCAAGATTCACGTTTGTGCATATTATACTTTAGCCAGAATCGGCCATAGAACATCCACAATTTATCAAAATTGCGATTTTTCAAAGAGGTTGTATGGGTGATTTCCAGAAATCCCACCTTTTATTAGCATTTGAATTAAAACATAGTATAGTCAATATTGGCCAAGATTCACGTTTGTGCATATTATACTTTAGCCAGAATCGGCCATAGAATATCCACAATTTATCAAAATTGCGGTTTTTCAAAGAGGTTGTATGGGTGATTTCCAGAAATTCCACCTTTTATTAACATTTGAGTTGAAACATAGCATATGTAATATTTTGGCCAAGATTCACGTTTGTGCATATTATACTTTAGCCAGAATCGGCCATAGAACATCCACAATTTATCAAAATTGCGGTTTTTCAAAGAGGTTGTATGGGTGATTTCCAGAAATCCCAATTTTTATTAACATTTGAGTTGAAACATAGCATATGTAATATTTTGGCCAAGATTCACGTTTGTGCATATTATACTTTAGCCAGAATCGGCCATAGAATATCCACAATTTATCAAAATTGCGGTTTTTCAAAGAGGTTGTATGGGTGATTTCCAGAAATCCCACCTTTTATTAACATTTGAGTTGAAACATAGCATATGTAATATTTTGGCCAAGATTCACGTTTGTGCATATTATACTTTAGCCAGAATCGGCCATAGAATATCCACAATTTATCAAAATTGCGGTTTTTCAAAGAGGTTGTATGGGTGATTTCCAGAAATCCCACCTTTTATTAACATTTGAGTTGAAACATAGCATATGTAATATTTTGGCCAATATTCACGTTTGTGCATATTATACTTTAGCCAGAATCGGCCATAGAACATCCACAATTTATCAAAATTGCGATTTTTCAAAGAGGTTGTATGGGTGATTTCCAGAAATCCCACCTTTTATTAGCATTTGAATTAAAACATAGCGTAGTTAATATTCTGGCCAAATTTCACGTTTGTGCATATTATACTTTAGCCAGAATCGGCCATAGAACATCCACAATTTATCAAAATTGCGATTTTTCAAAGATGTTGTATGGGTGATTTCCAGAAATCCCACCTTTTATTAGCATTTGATCTAAAACATAGTATAGTCAATATTGTGGCCAAGATTCTCGTTTGTGCATATTATACTTTAGCCAGAATCGGCCATAGAACATCCACAATTTATCAAAATCGCGATTTTTCAAAGAGGTTATATGGGTGATTTCCAGAAATCCCACCTTTTATTAACATTTGAGTTGAAACATAGCATATGTAATATTTTGGCCAATATTCACGTTTGTGCATATTATACTTTAGCATTAGTTAGCTTTAGTATTAGTTGGAAGAAACAGTAGATTTAGGCTTTTGCTCATGAATAGCTTTCTAGCAAGACCACAGCTCCTGTTCGATTTATTATTATCAGCAGATCTTATGAAGCATTTTAAAGACCTCTGCCAAAAAGGCTCAGGTGATAGAAATTATCGATGGGCATAGAAAATATAAGTGACTAACTCGTTATTTAATTGTCAAAATAAAAAAGTAATTTTACTAACTTTTTTTAATATGTTCGTATTGCACAAATAATTTTGAAAATAACTTAATTGAATATTTCTTTATGTTTATCTAAATTTTCTTCATGCAATTGAAAGTAAATATGAACTTTTGTCTAATCAATAAAATTTATTTACTTAAAAAATATGGTCCTCATTTTATTTCCGTACGTATGACCCAACAAAAAATTTTCGTGATGTATGTACCAATTATAATACCAAGCTATATTTATATTTTATACACTGCTTTTGTCGGAATTATCGTTTTCTTTGAATGTTTTTTTTATCGTATTTTTTGTTCGTAGAATTGACGTACTACCGGACAAAACATCACTGTATTAACACTTGATTTTTAAAAAATTCGGGAGTAAGGAAAGAATAAAACTAAAAAGCATTGAGTAAATAAAATTGTTATTTTTTCTTTTCTTTTTCAATAAACGTTACCTTATGAATATAGAAAATAATATTATTGAAAATATTAATTCCTTTGTAGACAATCGACTTAGATTTTTTTGTTTAATTAATTTGATTTTTCTTTTATGTGTTTGTATTAATACAAAAGAAATTTTATAGTACTTTTTAAACAGTCTGATTTATTGTGGAAATAGTGATTGAACTACTTTATTGTCTATAACTTATTTGAATTATTATTAATTAAAAAATACATTTTATTATTTGGATATACTTTACTTTTAAAATAATTTTAGTTTTGAAATTTAAACAAAATGGCAGGGATAAATAATAAAAGAAATGCCGCTGATTGGGAAAAAAGGTGCACTATATTTTACAAATATCTCGACCAATGGTTCAAAAGCGATAGAATTTCCCCTAGAACCGATCCAATTTATGAAGAAATGGGTCTTATTTTGCATATATCTCCAAAAAATGTGCATACATCATTAAAGCGTGCTATACACATGCAAAAAATTATTTTGCATGGCGAAAATTATAATTTAGCTCCAGAAGCGGACGACGACAATACTTCACGAGAATCATATACTACCGAATCTTGTTATGATAGCGACACTCCAATGGAGCAATTCGAATTTATAAATTCCCCAAAACAGGTCTTATTTGAACCTGAGTTTAGATTCGTAAATGATGGAAATCGTAGAAGGATTAAACAAGTTCTACCAATTGGATGGACTGATGAAATGTTTAATCTAATTCAATCGAAGATTAAATTAGGATGTAATTGGAGTTTTAAAGGTGGACTTGGTGCTGGTGGTGAAATAAAATGTTATGCCTATTGTTCGCAATTGGGGTGTTCCAATAGACTAAACATATTAACAAGGAACAATCGCCACTCAATAATATTTAATATTGTTCATTTGAGGATGGAAGTTGAGCACTGTTCAAAAAGAAAAATCACCGGAGAGAAAAGACGGAATGTTGAACTTGCGTTAAAGCAACGAAAGCCTTACAACCTGCGGCAAGATATGATAAGAAGCCAATTGAAAGATGGAGATTTAGAACCTGCTAACATTCCAAAACTTCATACTCTTAACCAAATAAAACATTTGAATAAAAAGCAAAATCTTTTGCATAATGATCCACTGTGTGCCCTCATTTTATTGAAGGAGACAATTAGTTTTAAGAACACTATACAGGACATTGGTCTAGACCCATTTTTTGTTTTTTATGTAACAGAATTACAAATAAATTTATTCAAATCGGATTTAAAGAATTATTCTTCTATCAGCATTGATAGTACCGGGTCACGTATAAATCCCCCTCTTAGCAAAATTGATTCAACTAAAGCTAAGCATATTTTTTTATATTCAATTTTTTCAAAATCTAGTGGCACAAGAGTAAGCGTCCCTGTATGCCAGATGTTATCTCAGAAACATACGGCTTTGTTTATTTCTTATTGGCTTAAAACATGGTCCAACCAAGTCGGAGGAACGCCTAATGAAGTATGTGTAGATGATTCTCCCGCATTGCTCTTGGCTATTATTATTTCATTCACATCATTTAATAATTTAAATCAATATTTAAAACAGTGTTTCAAAATTTTAGATAAAGCATCTGATAAAAAACCGGAAATTTTTATTCGAGTAGATCGATCCCATTTTGTAAAAATATTACATAGAGCTTCTTGTTTTACAAAAGTTAATATAAGAGTTGCGCAGTTTTTTTTAAAGATATTCGGTTTAATAATTAAATCCACCTGCTACATAAAAATACAAAGAATTATAACCCTTATGTTCACTGTTCTTTTAAGCCGTTGCGATGGTCCAGATACGTCATGCGAAATAGCTCGTGGTACTCTGTTAGATATGATTACAACATGTGGCAAAGATACTGATGAACTAATTGAACCGACAAACGTCAAATTTGAAAATAATGTGGAAGGCTTCCATGAAATTGGTATGTTTCCATTCCTTAATGATTTGGGGGGTTCACTAGATTTAACGCACAATGGTAGAGATAACCTTTACTACGAGCCATTAATTGCTAGTGATTTTAAAAAATTATTAAATACATTGCCGCTTTGGAGTGGAGTAATGGTACCTATTTTCAAATCACCTTATTTGTATGCCACCTCTTCTGATGTAGAAAGCGGATTTAATATTTTAAAAAACATTGTATCAGAAAATATTAAAAAACCAATGCGGGTCGATGAATTTATGAATTTGCATTTAAACCAAATTCAAGCTTGCATCTTAGAATCGAATTCTGAGAAATTGCAAGCTTCTTTAACTACTAAACGCAAACAAAATCATCAAACTAATGAAAAAGAGAAGAGTGAAAACAACGCGTCGTCAATTTGTAGAAGAAAACTGGCGTAATAAAAACAAAACTGGTAACGCAGAAGGTTGCATTAGTGAAGGGCGAGATTCTAAAAATACGTCGCGCAGAGGTAAAAATTCTATTTTAAATACCAATATAAGAAAATTTGAAATAAAGTATAATGCTAAAGAAATTTTACCAAATACATTTAGCAATAACAGAAAATCACCATCCATTTATATGTATGATATAATATGTGTGCGTTCAACAGTATTGCTCATTCAGTTGGGGCGGCTGCTATCGATTATCCTATCTTAAAAAAAATATTTAATGACAACATAGCCAAAGAATCAATGTTTTTTGAATTTCTAAAATATTTCAGTGAAAACGGTGCCACACAGCAAGCAAAACTCATGCGAGAAAAATTATTACTAACACATTTTAAAGGAAAATCCATTGGAGATAATATGTTAGGAGTAGATTGCTGGTCCTCGCCTATGGAAATAATGGGCAACTATTATTTTGATACCCAGATTAGTGGATATATCAAATATAAGTGTCGCAACTGTTTAACAAAACAAAAAATTGTAACACTAAAAATAATACCCCTACTAATTAATAATATTGAATTTAATCTGGGTAACTTAGAACAATCAATAAATATTAATGACCAAAAATTTTGTTCTTGTGGCAATTTGTATCAAAGTGATATTATGTTAAACCGCTTACTATTATTTGATGTCGAGTCTCAAAAAAATTTAAGGGTTGACAATCTGGATGATATTCCAAAAGAAATTCAAATAGCAGCAAAAACATATAAAATACTATCTGTAGTAGCCCGTACAATTGATCACGCTCACTTTGTGGCTTATGTGCACAGGAAGGATGACACATTTCATTTGTACGACGATCAAAATAATGAACCCGCACCTGCTACAAAAACTGAAACATTTAAAACAATAACGCTGTTTTATATAGAAAATTAAATTCTCATAAATATAAGTTTAGAAAACTAATAAAAAATTAAAAAAATTAAAAAAAAAATAAAAAAAAATAAAAATTAAAAAAAATTTAAAAAATAAAAAAAGTAAAAAAAAAAATAAAAAAATAAAAAAAGTAAAAAAAAATTACAGAACACTGTAAATGAAAGGGAAGTAAATTTGATCGCCTCCACGTGGTGCTTCCTGGGGAAAGCTAAATGATCACAATAAAATATAGGAATCGTGTTTTATATCGAGCATATTGGCCAGAATATTGACTTACTATGTTTTAATTCAAATGCTAATAAAAGGTGGGATTTCTGGAAATCACCCATACAACCTCTTTGAAAAATCGCAATTTTGATAAATTGTGGATGTTCTATGGCCGATGCTGGCTAAAGTATAATATGCACAAACGTGAATATTGGCCAAAATATTACATATGCTATGTTTCAACTCAAATGTTAATAAAAGGTGGGATTTCTGGAAATCACCCATATAACCTCTTTGAAAAATCTCGATTTTGATAAATTGTGGATGTTCTATGGCCGATGCTGGCTAAAGTATAATATGCACAAGCGTGAATATTGGCCAAAATATTACATATGCTATGTTTCAACTCAAATGTTAATAAAAGGTGGGATTTCTGGAAATCACCCATACAACCTCTTTGAAAAACCGCAATTTTGATAAATTGTGGATGTTCTATGGCCGATTCTGGCTAAAGTATAATATGCACAAACGTGAATCTGGACCACAATATTGACTGTACTATGTTTTAATTCAAATGCTAATAAAAGGTGGGATTTCTGGAAATCACCCATACAACCTCTTTGAAAAATCGCAATTTTGATAAATTGTGGATGTTCTATGGCCGATTCTGGCTAAAGTATAATATGCACAAACGTGAATATTGGCCAGAATATTGACACTATTCTATGTTTTAATTCAAATTCTAATAAAAGGTGGGATTTCTGGAAATCACCCATATAACCTCTTGAAAAATCGCAATTTTGATAAATTGTGGATGTTCTATGGCCGATTCTGGCTAAAGTATAATATGCACAAACGTGAATCTTGGCCAAAATATTGACTATTCTATGTTTTAATTCAAATTCTAATAAAAGGTGGGATTTCTGGAAATCACCCATACAACCTCTTTGAAAAACCACAATTTTGATAAATTGTGGATGTTCTATGGCCGATTCTGGCCAATATAAATTTTTTTAAGGTAAGTTTAGTAACGCACAATTTTGCACAATCATTGTTAACTGAAAAATATGTTTTATTACGTAAACGGTATATATGGGATTTCTGGTGTGATAATCACGTGGGAAATCCCACCCTGTTTCCTAAAGTAGGCTATGCACAAATTTTCTAATCACAGGCACAAAATTGCACAATCCCAGTGGTGCGAATTATATATAGAAAACGTGGGTTTTCTAAAATGGGATTTCTGGCGTGATGTACGCAAAATTTCGATGTACTACAAAAAGAATGCGTTCTAAATATTCCGAATAAATAAAAAAAATGAACTAAAATAGGAATAGAAGGAATGGAATGAATAAAACAACGATTTACGTCAATTGCGGAATGTCCGGAATATTCCGAATGAATAAAAAAAAACACCCATTGTATATGCTGCGAGTCGAGTCGAGTTTAATCCTAGTTTAACTCTCACTATATACGGAGTCGAGTTAAACTCGACTCGACCTAATAATTTGCCGAGTCGAGTTAAACTCTACTCTAAAAATGTACTATATACGCAGAGTAGAGTAGAGTTAATAAAACAACAACAAAATTAATGCAAAATTCATACACACCATTTTATTTATTTATTTCAGATTATTTTATTGAAGAATGAAAGCAATATACAAAAAATATATTTAAATATCATAAACAATTTTCTTTTTAATTTTTTCAATCAAATTCGATGTTTTATTTTAAATCCCTTGTTTATTAAGATTTTTATTTTTTGTTCTTATTGACATCCACACATACCAGCAATATTTTTTGTTCGGCATTTTCGTTTCCGTAACCCGACTTCTATACAATTTTTTACTTACTCCTGCCGCTAAAGATGTTTTCACATCAAAAAGAATATTAATCACACGTGGCGGCGGTTTTTGTTCTTGTGTCCGGATTGGGGAGGACGAAAAAGATCACACGTGGCAGCGGTTTAAAATGTTCGTACCTGATTGGGGTGAGCGAGATCACACGTGGCGGCGGTTTTTCTTTGCGTTTCGCATTACAGGAAATAATAAATCACACGTGGCTGCGGTTTTTGTTGTTGTGTCCGGATTAAGGGCGAAAGAGATCACATTTTGGTGAATTGGTGAATTTAGCAGAAAGATAGACATCGTTACTGACCTATTCTGATTCCGGTCTAAGTATCGTGTTGTGCTTGGCGATTTTTCCTGTCGGCAGTCCGGAGTTCAACTTTAGTCTGGTAACAAAATTATTTTTATATATTCCTCTAAATTTTTTTTTTTAATCAATTGATTTTGTTTTTACATGCATACTATGTATGTGTACATATGTACCGACATATGTATAAATACATGGGGCTCTAATTAAAGAAAAATGATTCACTGAGTTTTGTAAGCAGGGACAGTGTGACGTAACTCCGGAATAAACACAAGTGATCGTAGTTTATATTTATTTAACGTGTTGTTGTGAGATGGAGCAGCGAGGTGTTTTTTTTCCACGACCGTGATTGCCTCTACCAGCCTGAGCTTGGCAAAACACCCGTTGTGTCCATGATTTTATAGTGGCACCTTTGCCATTAAACCAATGGTGTTACAAATTTAAAGTGGCCATATAATTATTTCCACACGAAAAATTACTATTCCATGCAAAAAGTGCATTATGTTTTTTTAAATTATTTTTTAATATGTAAAACATTGTTATAATAAATGAAGTTATTCACTTAAACCAAAATTAGCCTTTTACATAGCATCAGACTCATTTTAACTTCAATAAGAATGGTGGCTATAAAATTATTTCCATTAGTGTACAGCATTCTGTAAAACATTTAATATTCTATCAAATAAATACTTAGCTTTAAGATATTGATGTGGCCATATTATGAATTATTATATTCTGTTTGATGACCATTTATAATTTATTTATTGTAAAAGTAAACAAAATAATAATTTATTTGTTAACATAAACTTTGACGTTTACAAGGTGTTATAAATTATGTATTACAGTTCGATCGATAAAACACAGTAGAACCCCAAAGACACCTAGCGTCAAATTCATATTTATTTTGTATCAAACTTTATTATAACAGCCACCTAGATTTAAGTATAGTAACCAATTGTATACATTATTTTGTAAAAAGATAAAATTAGATTCTCTCTTTTGCATCGACCATCAAAGGGTAACACTACACACGTACATCAAAAGCAGCCACCAAATAGTGAGGTTAAAAACACATTAAATAAAACTTATATTATGTGTACCGAATGAAATTTGTGATTTGTAAATGAAGAATTAAAACTAAACGGCAATATATAACCAATATTTTTCTTTAATTGTTCTATTGCACATATTGTACAGTTTTTAAATAATAGTATTCATTCAAACTTTTTGTTCATTTTACGGCGAACATTTACTTTTTCATAAACCCATTTATTATGTATGGACTTGATCTTAAGCCGCATTGGCAAATTGCTTGCCAAACCATACGTTTTTTTGCCAAATTTTTCAACAGCTTTGGTAGTAATTGCTTCGTCCAGTTCTTCACCTTTCTTTTTGATGTAATATTGGGGACCTGGAAGTGTCGAGAAATCCATTTTGACGTAGGTCTCTTCGTCCATTACGATACAAGAATCTTTTCTTTCATTCAACCATTTGTTAAGATTCTTTGCTCGATCGATCCCTCTATTAAATGGTTCAACACCTCTTTTCGGGATTTTTGACTTCTTGTATGTCCGTAGATTATTTCTGGTTTTAGCTCGTTCCACCATCGATTTGGTTGTTTTGATTTTCCTGGCCAAATCCCGCACAGACATCGAGGGATGTTTGGTAATGACTCTTACAATTTTCTGATCCAACATTTTATTTCGAGCACCTTTTTTAGCTCCGGATCCGGGTTTGCGTGATAGAGAAACATTGATTTGAAATTTATTTTTACATTTGTTACCGTATTATTGGAAACACCGGCCACTTTAGCAATTTTTTTATTGGTATACTTCGGATGATCATTGCACAATCTAATTATTAAATCACGTTTTTCTCGTTCTGATGCGTCCATTTCGAAATAAATAAAACAAATGCCCAATTTGACGTTTATTCGTTTTTTTAAATTGTTTTTCTACAAAATAACGGTATCAGTTTTTTTCTTTTGCGTAGTAACCTATGAGATAATATAAATTGGGGAATCACAAATTTCATTCGGTACACATAATATAAACCAAATAAAATTTTGTTAAAATATTTACAAAGTGAATCGAAGAGTTTTATTTAATTATTGGAACAAGGAAACATAAGTACATATAAATACAGTCCGCTATACCATAAAAGTTATCGATAAATACATTCGAATTTCTAGAATTATGAGATTCAGGAATTAAAGGAACCTCTTCGTTTGAATTTGATGAAATTGTATCACCCACCCCAATTCCTTTCTTTGGCATCCATTATACGAGAACTAAAATTACCTGTACACTAAAAATGCCTTGCTCATATGTGCCATTATTACTTATGGTTGATCTTTCTTCCATGTTACTAGTTGTTTTGCCGGTTCTATGTTTTAGGCTTGCTTTCTTTTCGCACCATATCTGTTAATATTTTACCACGAGAAGTCATTTCTGGAATAAATCAACCGTATATCACAAGTCCTTAATATGATACAAATGTGACTCGTATTCTTTATCCGATTCGCTATAAGTTTTTGATTGCCACTATTGCTCTGGATAACCAGTTAATATAATTGAATGGCAAATCGAAGGGAAGTACTCAAATTATTTTAAAACTGAAACAAATTAAATTACAAGTCCCATTGAATTCAAACCTTTTAATTATACTGGCAATGCTACTCGTAAGTATTTTAAATATTGTTATGTTGGTAAGGTTTTTGCATAAATAATATTTATTTTTAAATATAATAATAATTTGAAAATATCTTCTATCGTGATAGATTTTTCATAATAAATAATTTAGTATTGCCATCGTTTAAAATCATAATGTTTTGGGATAGAATTTTGGGGCAACTGCGCAGACGTCGAACAAAGACCATTTCATGTTTAATTTTATTCGACACTGTAATACTAAAAGGGATTCCCCAATGTTTTAGTAGACTGATAATGACTTTTATTAATTACCTATATATACGAATACCCATATTCTAAAATGCATTCACCGCCCGAATCTATCAACCAATCATTCGTATAGGATCATTTTAAAGAGCCATTGAAATGGAAATCAAAATGTGTAATATGGACAATTTATTAGTCCAAAGACTCCAGCAATACGACAGCAAGATAAATTGAACGAAATGCATTTGCCTCATAAAAAATATTGAAAAAGTCAGAGCAGGAATTTTAAATTTTGTCAGTTGCGATATAGTGTGCTCTAAGATTTTTTGGATGATTTTTGGAACATATCTATGTATTTCATTTAACACCCGGGTACTCGGGTATTAAATTAAATAATACTCGACTACCCGGGTGCTTTGAAACTCGAGTAATTTGGATACCCTAATCATAGTCCAGAACTTTATGTCAAAAGATAGTGACGGGACAGTATAGTCGGTGAGTGGTCTTACGAATCCCTTTGTTACACAAAATAGTTGAGTGCCCTGCATTGTTACAGGTCCACATTGATAAGTACAGGCTACCAATAGTTTTCCCAAGATATCTAAGGGGTCAGATATAGCAGAGTCTCCAATGCCTGAGTGGATGTGCTCCTCAGTGCAACACTAATCCACAGAGAGACTGTTCTCTGAACTTTCAACAGTTTTTGGTTGGCAGTTTTATCCAGAGCAGACTGTTTACTATACAAAAGAATGGGCCTGACTATTGAGGTGCATGTCCAATGTATGATGCGGGGCACCTGCCCCCATCCTTTTCCAATGGCATTTTTGCAAGAGTATAGCGCTACCGTAGCTTTCTTCTTCACCCTTTCCAAAATATTAGGTTTCCAATTTAATTTACTATTCAAAACTCATTTATAATGGGAGGATCGATATGAGGAAGTTTGTATTTCCTAGAAAAGAGAACCAATTAAGTTTTTTGTGGGTTCACATTCAACCCACAACCATCGGCCCATACCGAAAGAATGCCCAGGGGATTTTGCATGAGTTCAGGTGGAGGATTCCCCCAAACTGGCACTTACGATCCTGCCTCATTGTTGGAAGCAAAACTTGGTGTCTTGGTTTCAAACATATATTGTGCATTAAATCTGGAAAAAATAAGCGTTTCACAAACATAAACCTAAAATAAAAGTCAGCTGGCATACATCATCCGCTATGGCTTGGTCATCTTCTGTGTATTAGTAAAACGTCGCTGAAATAAATTAATTTGCATTATATAATTGTCATTTCATAGTAAACGATTTTTTTATACTTAACTTTAAAGGAACTCCAAATTTATAATATCGAGTAAATTCTTAGTTTATTTGTATCAAGGAAACTGCTGTATATCTGGTATATTTAATTGATCTGTAATTAAGATGAAAATTAATTAATTAGTTCAAGAAAATATGTATTGGAAATTTAAAATTACTTAGCTGAAAAATTTCCGTGTTTATCCAAATTTTATATTGACATTACAAACGTTAGATGTAGTTGAATTCTGGTATTTAATTTGTGAAACAATTTTGAAACTTATGATCGACACGACATCTGCCTCGAATTGATTGTACTAAAACTTCGAACATAACTTTCGAAATTGTTCGTTCGGTTTTCTATATGAAAGTCGGAAAATTTGTAGATATGTCATTATTTATTATTTTTATTTGGTTTGTAAAAGGTTGAAGCGATGTGTTGTACCTGCCAGCACATATAAAAAAGATGAAACTAATTGTTTCTTATAAAATATAAAATAAGTTGTGTTAAAATAAAAAATGTTATTTAAAATTATAAAATAAATTGTTTTAAAATAAAACTGTGTATAGTACAAAAAGTCAAGTTAAGTGTATTATTGTACATCATTTCTCGTGTTACTATATGATCCATCAGTCGCGAACACTCATAGCATTTGAGCTTTCCAGGCTCTGAGTGATTCATCCACTCGCAGATTCGAAAATGCTCGAGTTATAGCCTATACTCAAAAGATTTGTCAATGAAATATATAAGAGAATTAAGAGGAGCCTCCACAGATCTCCCCTTGCAATAAGCATGTCGAGATTTTGACAGTTTTGTCGGCACGATCGCAGTGTTTTAAAGAGGAAGGAAGATTAGCTAATCGGTTTAAGATCATTGGGACTGGAGTGTGAGCGTTTTCCCGCCTTAGGTATTAACCCTGCGTGTGTACACTATATTTCTTGAGACACGGTGTGTACACTGGGTCTTTTAGGGAACAGTTGGGATTTCTAAGTTTTCTATGCTTTCAAAAAATCTGAAAAAATTCTGGATTACTTCTTGAAGTGTCTTCTATATAGTCCAGAAGTTGCGAAAATTCAAAGTTTAAAACCGTTGGTAATAGCAATTGAAGAATAGTCGAAAAAGGGGATAAAATCGCATTTTGTTACAAAATTCGTAACTACACTAAAAAAATATTTAAAAAAATACTGTTATAGGCTTTTGTGGCTTAGACTATGAGCTTTCAAAAAAATATAGTGGCTTTGGGATGGGCTCCAAAAAGTTGAATTATTTAAGCACCTGCAAGTGGGGAATAGTTTACGGATTCAGACATGTCATAATAAACAGAACGGTAATTATTTGGCACACAATGACTCTTTATTGTTGCAATTACAAAAATGATAAAATACTAATAATAATTAGCGACAAAAAAGAAATTTACAGTGCGCAATTGTGATAAAAGTGCGTTCGATGATTATCGTAAACCGGCATTTCGAACGATGCACAAGAATACATTTCGATGCACAAGAAAACGTTTTTTAATTTCCTTCCAACTGCAAACAAAATTAGTTTTTGTAAATAATTTATTATTATGAACAATTTTATATTTTATTATATAACATCATCAAAATGCGAAACTAAAAATATGGCCGAAAGGCAACACTATGGACCAACGTGCTGTCGTTTATAAATTTGAGACGAGACTGAATAAATTTTATTTTGTTTTAACTTTTATTGTTTGTGTGTTTTTGATTGGTCCCGGCAGAAGACGTAGAATAAAAATGTGTATCGGATGACATCGGAGGCACGCAATGCGCGTCGAGCTCATGTTAGTGCCGGAGGAATATTATGAATGAATATTGTAGTGGTTCATTGGGTGAACCGCCACAAGTCCGTAAAAAATAGCCAAAACAGCATCAAATTACATAAAACATTTATTTTACCCATGAAAAAACTGAAAAACTATGAGAAACGCAAAAAACTGTTTTCATTTACCTTCGAAAATACTGTCGTCGGTCGTGTGTACACTGACCCTTTTAGGGAACGGACATGACTTGCACTGGCTGGCGTTCGCAAGTAAACTGCCAGACCCCGGCGTCATTTCGGCCTTTAGTGCCCACTACTACCCAGATTTTTTAGAGGAGGTAACCGAAGGCCGCCGTCTATTCATGTGAGGGAAATTTGAGTTTTTTATTTCGACTGTTCCTTAAAAGACCCAGTGTACATACGGAGGGTTAATACGACCTTCATTTCCGTCCATTTGCTATAGGAATGTGACATAATTCTAGGCTGCCTTTAAAACTCACCTCTAACCAAAAAATAGTTTGGTCCGTAGTCTGTTGAATATCCGCAGGGTAATACCATCAACTGTTGCGAAGTTCTGCATAGGAACCAAGCGCAAATTTTAGAGAAAAAAAAATTCGATATAAAATTTTATTTAAAAAAAAAAAGTTGAACGCAACCAAAACTGCTGTAAAATAATTTTGTGTATGAAACCAAATTAAAAAATTCGATATTTTAGCGAAAATCTTATTAGTACGTATGAGGGTACTTATAAAAAATTAAAAGGTGGTTTATTATTTATAAACCAAAATAAATTGTGCCGCCCCGGTGGCACAGTTGTTAGCATGCTTGCTTTAAGCCCCGGAGGTCCCGGGTTCGATTCCCGGCGGGTGATGAAAAAATCACGGCTGGTTTATGTAGGATCATTGAATTAATCACTCATTATCCATTAAAATAATGATTACGAAACTTCAATATGAAGCGGCAAAATCCCTCCATGGGATGTAGCGCCAGCGAAAAAAAAAAAAAAAAAAAAAAAAAATACCATCAGGTCGTGTCGACTTATATGGTTTACAACTTTTTATCGCCCACAGGATCTATCTGCTAATTTATTTATTTATTTATTTATTACAATTGCTATACATTACAAATTTAAAAAAGTGTCATTAAGATTAAAAGTTTCCATTTCAATACAATAAAGAGATTAAAAAACAAAATTATACAAAACAATAAATAAAAATTTAAAATTGCAATTACCTACACTTGAAATTGCACCAAATCACTCACATTATCACATTCGAATAAAAATGTTTTTAGACCGGATTAGAAATATTTCAAATTCCGACAAATTTTCAATTCATCCGGAAGGCTATTGGACATTTTGCGACCCAAAATTAAAAATGAATTTTGAAAATTTGTTTTGTTGAATCTTTGAAAGCGAATATACTGAGGGTTCCTCAAGTTGTATCTAGTGCTGACCTTTAACGATTAAGAATAATTCTAACAGTAATGAGAAGGAGAGATGGTTCACTTCATCGTATGCTAGATAAGCTGATATTAGCCAGAGATTTCGTTTATCGACCTTAATGCTAACCGCTGCTCTATCTGCAATGCTGAAATTTGATAGCAGAAACTAACTTATAAATAATAATATTATTATTAATGAGAATGCACGACCGAATCCAACCTTTTTTTCGGGTGCATTAATCTTTAAAAGGGAGCCCAAGTACCCGATCTTCACTCCAAAGTTCTAAGATCAAGACTAGGTCTGTCCCTTTTTCCCAATTTTTTATAGGAGAGCAGCTAATGCTATCTTAGAGTGATGGAGGTTGATTTGTATAAAATGTTAAAATTTCTAAACCTCCTTTCCACCACTATATCATCACAGTCCTTCCCTGATGTGAAGTCCTCTGAGAGCCTCTTCAATGACTCCAAGGATATTTTCGTCTCATAATCTGTGGAGAGAGTTAACGCTTGGCTGTCCGCTTTCTCAGGGCACCTAAACGAGCTTTCAAGCACAGTGGTAGTGTCTTCATCCAACTTCAGCGCTTCCGACTTATCTGCGCCTTTCTCGTAAACCTTGAGTTAACTACGCGCCTGTAGTATGGTGACCTAAAACTGAGCAGAAGGCGGCGCATACTTTATCGAACAAGGTTTAGCGAATATAGCCTGTATCGGTGTCACTGGTTAAATGGGGACATGCTCCACTGTTGCGGTGCTGGAATTTCTATGACTGCATCCGTGTCACCTGCATGTTAAAAAGGATGCTGCATTTACGGCCCTGAAGATGCAGGCAGAAGAAAATATCAAATCAGGCAATATGGTAGGTTATTCCACAAACCATTCTGTGTTAGTTTACTAGGCCAGGATATGTGGAATACAAGGTGAGCGAGAAGTACATGCTAAGAACTTTTCCCTATAGGGTAGGCATAGTAAGAGGCCTTTGCAACGATGCAAAGATAAACATATATTGTATCAGACAGCCAATCGGTCTTAAAGGCACTTAGGACTTAAACCGTAGTCAAGGTTGGTATATGACTGTCTGAAGGTAATTAAATATCTGGCCGGCTCAAATAAGGTTACAAGCTCTGCCTCTTCAATCATTTTTTGATCAGTGTTTTCACCTTGGTTATGTAAAATATCAGACGATGAAATCTTCGAATAATCAATTGTTACGTCTATTTTATTTCTTAGATACCTATTTTACCAAAACAAATAAAAAAATTTACAAAACAATTTATTTTTATTTTTATAAATTTAATTCTATTTCAAATCAAATTTATTTATTTTCTTAAAAAATGTTTTGAGTTCGGGGTATGTAGATACCAAAACCCTTTCGAGCGCAAAGGGTTAACTTATGGAAACCTGAGCTGAGGCTACCAAAACCGACTTCCTCACAGTTCACGTCCCTTTAAGGTATCACCTTAAGAAGATGGGCCTAAGAACGACAGACGTTTGATGCTTCTGGGACATAGAATCGGAATCAGCAGAACATGTTCTGTGCGAATGCCCAGCCATTTTCCGCTAAAGACTGCAACATCTAGGAAGGAGAACAATGATCCCAGATATAGTATGTTTCACGTACCGGCCGGTAGCAGTATTATCAGGTTTGTTTAGAGCCTGAACATCGAATAGTAGTTAACTAAGCTGGGTCTCAGCACAAAAGACATTTTAGATCGCAATGCGAGGTTGCCCACATGGCCCTACAAATAATAATAATAGGTGCGCTCAATTTTGTGAGCAACTGTATATTCATATTTTTTGTTTTTGTTCCCTACATTTTTGTACACTACTTAGAATCGAATTTCAATGCCAATAATTTAATCAATAAAAAGTCATACAAATAATTAATTTATTGTTTTATTTAATGAATTTTAATTAAAATGTTCCGTGCAAGGCTCCAGTTAGGGACACACAAATTGTGTTAATCATGTCCATGATTTAGTTTGTAGCACAGCGCTTTTACATATCGACCAAAAATTGAACTAATATTATAAAGTACGCCGTTGATGCCGATATAATCTGCAAAATAAAGCAACATAACAATTATCTTATTAACTTTATCCAAATAGGTATATAATTAACGCACAGTAAACAATAAAGCATAGTCCAGCGATAGCAGCCCATAAGGCATTAATTTTAATGAATCTTGTAGGATTTGTATCGAAAATGATTTAATACTTTCTTTCAGTCGTTCATCAATTCCATTAATGTCGATTTTATGTAAAATACTTCCGGTCTCTTGAAACTATTTTGAATAAAAGATATATTTAATAAAAAATTTCAAACCTTTACAGCAGCTTACCGTATTCATAAGATGCTGGCAACTTGACAATACCCACGTAATTTCGATCAATTTCGAGAAAAATATTACAACCGACATACCCATTTTGTAAGCAGAAAAATCAAATGTCTCGTTAAACATTGTGTACATACAAAAAGGCTAAAACCATGAACATTAAATAAAATTTGTGGAGTTGCCTCATTTCCTAATACTTACTCGAAATGCTAGCGTAAAAAAGGAATCGATCAAAAAGACGATGATAGGCAATGAATTGATCCCCACCCACTGCTTTATGGCCCCAATTGTCTTGCGACGAATATAAGCCGTGGCTTCAATAAAATCACTTAGTTTACAACAAGAATACATACGTTCTTGATTACTACAATTCGATAGATTTCGACAATTGAATTGTTGCACAGTCTCGAGCAGCACTTCATTTAACGTAATCAAATAAAAATTTGAAATTTTTATACCACAATAAAAATACGTAATGTTCGAGCTTAGATAGAAAAATGGCAAATTTACATAGATAGCTAATAGTAGATTGTCGATAAAGTTATTCTGCCGTTGCAGATAAAACGAATCCAAATATTGCGTAACCATTAAGACGATCACGTCGAATAGACATTTTGCTAGATTGAATATAAATAAATTGGCAGTGTAATTAAATTTCGCGTGACATTCAAACTTTAGTATATTACTGATGTATTTGACATTTTTATAATACATTCCGAGCAAACGGTTGATATCTCGCAACTTCTTGAACATAATCGCAATCGCACATGTAAATACTGTATTTTGATTTACTAAAAATAACTTGTCGGCAATAATCCAATTCTTTGGCATTTCTAAAACTATTAGGTTTTTGAAATCGATGGCAAAGAAACCGTATCCAACTGAAATCATGATCGATATCATAGAGATATTAATCGAAACAGATTTTTGCAATTTAAATGTTGTAGATGAAAAGGACGAGATTAGTGGTAGAACACCGGTGAAAAGAAAATACGAATGCAAAAATTTTAAAACTCTTACGCGGTTGACAAACATTTTGCTGTTACACAAAGACTGACGTGTTAATTTATATAATTTAGATGACGAAATTAACGATTTACGATTAGAAATACATTTAATTAATTATTTTTCCCTTCTACTTTTTACCATTTAACTAGTTCAATAAATAAAAAAAATCAAGATTTTTATGGATTTAACCGTTTTGGTTCCTTATGGGTTATGTTCATGATTTTTTGATGAATATTCGATTAATATTATTATTATCATTTTCTATTGCACTGAGCGTAGGCGTTTTTATAAAGAATTTAACTGGCGAAACCCCATCCAACTAAATGGCAGAAAATTAAAATTCGTTCGACAAAATAAATCGTGTGCACACCTCAATTTTTTGCTGAAAGTCATATTTAATATAATTATTTTTAAATTTATTATTGACATGAGTTGAAATAAATAAATGCGGAAAACGAAGACACATATTATGTACTATATACCTGCGGCGCGTTTTCCGAGATTGATTCATTGATTTTGAATGTATATTTTACCAACGTCGGTAAGCAACAACCAGCCACAAACTTTATTATGTTAAGAACTTCACTGTAAATATTTTAAGGAATGTTTCCTTGATTAATTTTAAGCAAACTATTAACCCATTTTCAATATCTACTGAGATACAGTGCTTCAAAGGAAAGTTGTTCGAGGTGATACCTAGATTCATATTTTACTTAATACTAGCTTTTAAACTGTCTTACGTAAATCAACCGTCTTTAGTTTAAGTTGTAGGATTTACTATTACATTTATTTTGTTGGTATCATAGAGACCCATCCGAGATTTATTTTTTAATTCCGTTCATTCTACCCTAAAGAAACAAAGAAATTCAAAATAGTATCGATTATATTATAATCTTAAACCAAAGAGTAAGGGTTTTTAAGGAAGATTTTACATATATATGTTGGGGCATCACACAAAAAACCTTACAGACCGACAAACAACGGGAGTTTCTTCAAAAACAAATTCGGGGTGGGCTGTGTGGTCTACTTGACCGTAGTTGTTTTGCGTGATAACGTTCATAAGATGTTGATATTAATTATTTTAATTTAAAATAAATTATCCGCAACAGTTTCTTTACTCACAAATTGAGATTAGAATTGCTCCGATCAAAAGAGGCGTTCTCTCGCTACGATGGCTTACCTCGCCGCCTGATGATGTCATTGCAATAATACAGTGCGTGAGGCATGAAGCCTACGAAATCATACATTTAAATTAAAGGTAATGCTTACACCAAAGGCAAAATTTCGTATCAATTTTCTGAATATGCGGTGTAAGACGTTATCTTATCATGTCAAAAAAATATAAATTGGAAATACAAAACTAAAATGCCGTGAGCACAATCCCAGACCTTACCCGCTCTAGTCCAATACGTTACCATTCACCATAATAAAATTTTATTATTTCAAACATAGCATGCTATGAAGTTTATGACAGGAAAAAAGAATTTTTCTACGATAGTGCAGTAACCTATGCTTTCGATGATGATTTTTGAATTTAAATTATATAAGAAAAGGAGCCTTTGCATCGTATACTAAAATCGTGTGGAAATATTCTCATTACACAACGATTTCTAAAATATTGCTACACGATTTGTGAAAACCCAAATGTTTTAATGGTTTAATAAATTTGTGTTGATCCGTACAAGTTTGTAATTTTTTATGTTTCTACTTTTTCATAAATGTTACAGGGCTATTGTATCGTAGAAAAAATAGCGTGTATAACTCATGTGAAAATGAGTCATTGCAATACTCAAGTGATTGCAGCCCTCGCTATCGCTCAGGCTGCAAATTTCACTTTCGTATTGCAATGACTCGTTTTCTTCACTTGTTATACAATATACTATACAGAACTATTTTTATAGCTTACTACAACTCATAATATAAAAGTTTTTAAATAATTTGGTGTAGTGTTCGCATAAATTTAGGCGCAACATAAACGCGTACCATGTATTTTATTGTGTAGTTATTGTAATAACTGTAAAGCGGAATGTTCAATTTAAAGTAAAATATTTGGTTATTACATTAATACTACTTAAAAATCGGATAGGAATCGAACCGAATACCTTTGTCGCTCTAGTCCAGTGCTTTATCACTATGCCACAAACTATATTAAATTTCATTTTTAATTTGCATTGTTAAATTGTTCTATTATTTCAAAGCGTTCTACAATGTCCCTAGCTAAATATATAAGTATGTATATTAATATAGGACGGGTCCGATTTCTCATTTCTGTGAGAAATAATTAGTCTGTGATAAATTTGACATTAGTGAAATAATTTTCTCTTCCACATTTGAAATAAGTTCATTTGCTGTCCGAATACTGAAATAATTTTGACATAATAAATTTCACAGATAATGTTTGGAGAATAATACAATAACACTAAAATAGTGCCTAGATAATTTTTTATTAAATTTTAACTCCAATAAAGAAATCTACGGATCAATTCACCATAAAAATTATTAAAATTTGAGGCGCGCTAAATGAAAATTTAGCATTTTTAAACATATAAAATTGTTAGTTGATCAACAATATTTGCTGTATATTAATAATCTAAAAACCATCATTTAACAATGTAATGGCAATGAATTTAGGAATTATGTACTTATAAGAAAAAATTAGAGCTTGCAGATAATACTATTGATACAATATTACACAAATTTTGGTACAGCACAAAAACGAATAAATTGCTCAAAAAATGATTAAAAAGAACAGAATAAAGGCACGCAATTTATGTTGTTCAATTAATAAATAAATATAAAAAAAAAATTTATTTCACTTTTGTTTAACTTTTATTTTCTTTACATTTATTTAAACTAAAACAATTTATTAATTTTTTAAAAGCCGGTCTCTTTAGAGCCGTTAATCAATATTTTGGTACTGTGCTCTTTGGAGTCAGTTTATTGAATGCTTTATTCTTAAGTTTTTTCGTTACATGATTTTTCTTTCTTACATATTTTATAAACATGTTTCAACATGTTATTTTATCTGATAATGCTTATTGTTTATTAATTAAAATTATATTTTGTTAGACAAAACAATAATTGTGATTTATATAAAATATAATCCATTATCTTATAATAATAATGATAATATTTTATGTTGTTAATATAAAATTGTATTATGAGCATCTTTACTTTGTTGCGTTTCCATTTCTCGGAATTCTTTACTTTGTTGCATTTCCATATCTCGGAATGTAACTTGCATGATCACTTTGTTACTAACACAACATACTTCACTGGCGCAGAAATAAGAATTATTTCGGACATGTCAAAATTATTACACACCGGTGCTGTGATAATTTGGTTGCGTACAGTTCATCATTAATTTATCACAGAAATCGGACGCGTCCTATAGTTTATTATTTAAATGTGTGACTTACATTCAAACCAAGTCGAAGTTATCTTAAAAACTTGATTGATTGATTGATTTAGTATGTACGAGCAAGCCTAGGAAAAAGAAAATATATGTTAGCATTAAAGACTCGACCCGGTTCCAGACACCTAAGTAGTCGATAGTTAGTAAATTTATTAGTATTTTTTTTTTTTGACACTTGTTAATCACAAGACAACACAATTTTTTCTAATACAGCGTCCCTCTGTTGTAACTGCACGATCTGATATACCTTAATTTAATTAAAAAAATAAAAATATGGCGTTTGAGTAAAGTGTTTGTTAATGTTGTGACAAAAAAAATAATTAAAAAATATTTTGCGCTGAAATCAATATTTCACTTTAGTATAAATCATTAGTGTGTCAATTATTCATTTTCATTCGTTCATTCGCCACAATTATTTGAAATGTTAATCATTTCAACTTTTAAATATAATTGTATTTGAACAGTCTTTTCGGTTTATAGTGACACCTACATAAGTTGTATGGTTTGCATCTGTACTCAACGCAAATAATATTTCCCTATATTTGAGTACAGTTCACTATTTGGTATTAAATAAATATCATGGACAATTTAATGCAACATCGAAAATTCCTCATCACCATCTATTGTCGTCCGACACAACCAATTAATTAATAACTAATTTCGGTATTTTTGACAGAAACAAAGTCTGTATTTTCGGAGTGATTGAACTCTCGAAAATAGAGATAGAAAATTTTTGTCATTCCTTGTTTCAACTAGCGCCGTGTCGGATCGCCATTAAAAAAATGAAATCTTTTTAATTCAAGCGATTTAATAAAATTAAATAAAATTTAATTCTTTTACCTTAAAAATATAATTTTTAGTGAAAAACATTTCCCGTGTTATTGTGCTCTTCCAGCGCAACGTATTAATAGTGGTGGTGAATTTTATCCTGGTAAAACCAGAAAAGTGTAAATCATTCATTGTGAAATAAATGCGGTACACGCCGATGAAAATTTGTGTATCCGCTTAATAATTAACCAAATTCAATTTATCAATTCAACCCATAATCGACGGGCAACAATAGCACGATATCAAGCCACGGGATAAGTAGCGTACTCCGGTCAAATATAAGATTTGGGAATTTATACCAAAACCGTCTGGTAATACACCCCAAAACATCACATTGCCAATCATTTACATTGGTATACCCAACAACTTTGCATTGGCATCAATTATTACATTGGTGCACAACATATTTTACAAGTCGCCACGTGAATACTTAATTGTCCTATGCGCCATTTGGTGAAAGGTTCAAAAATCGATTTTTAAAGTTTGATTCAAATTCTGTTTATATTGGGTGTACAATTTTCAGTTTTTTTTTTGTTTTATAAGTAGGTTGGTTATTTCTGTGTTCAAAACTATATAAGAAATCCCGTTAGGCCTAACTATTAAAGAAAAAAATTAATAATTATAAAAATTTACCAATTTGGATATAGGACACATCCCATATATTTGTAAAACACAATTTTTTTTTCATCTTTTTTCTTTGGGATATAGGACACAAAATACTATACTGAAATAATTTCAAAATAATTATAATTAAAAACGAAATTACGGATTCAAAAATATATATTTCATTTATGTATTATAAAAACTAGAAATATATTATATTTAATATAATATATAAAAAAATCACAAAAATAATTCATTGTTTATAACAAAAAAATATACATTATTGCAAGACGTCTCTGGTAATAGAATCAGTCTTAAAAAAGGTAGGCCCGTTGTACATTTCAGCTAAGCTAAGCTAAGCGATGTGAGCTAAATTCTTATCCCCCGGTTGAAAATAAAAAATTTTAATGGGGAGATATAAAATCAGAAGTGTATGTTTGTATAAGGCTAGTTATCAGCTGGAAAGTGCAAAGGGGTGAGCTAGGCGAGCTAACAAAGCAAACGAAAACTACATTTCTCGCTTAGCTTAGCTGAAATGTTCAACGGGCCTTACTGCTATTCTAGCTTACGGAAATTTAAAAATGTAAAAGTTTACGTCTTCAATTATTGGTATAAACGGAATCATCGATTGAATATCTTTAATTTTTTCTTTTGAAATATTTCCAGGCACATTAAGAATTGACACAGTGAGTAACCTTTTCAAATGTTCACTTTTTGTTCTGCGATTGCCTTGAACCATCAGTGGAATTGATAAGTATTCCTCATTTTCGTGTTTTTCATGTTTCACGTGTTTCATGTTTTTTTAACACAATGATCGACTCTTTTATATACTTTTGTACCAATAACGTATTTTTCCATTTGATATAGGACATAAATAAAATTTAAAAAAGGTCTAAATTACAATTGTTTAGTAAATTGTCCTATATCCACCATTTTCTTTGATTTTGGACTCTTAAATACTCTCCATAGTTCAATTCATACTGTTGAATTTTATGTTCTATATCAGTGTTTATTGGATATAGGACACTTAAGTATAAAATAAGCTTATTATGTTAATGCTATATAAATATGTCCTATTTCATAGAAAATCATTCTGTTGGACAAATAAGAATAAAACATTATTCGAAAAAACACATTTTTATGGCTTATTGGACAAAATCAAAGTGAGCTATCTTGAAAACTATAAGAGATAGGCCAAATCTGATTAGAGATTCTGAAAGAGCGTAGTCGAAAACATATTAGTACATCAAAACATCATTTTCGGAAAAAGTGGTCTATAGGACACATTAATATTCACGTGGCGAAGTGTATCAATTTTAACTATATGTTACAAATAGTTTGTGGATTTAATCATAAATTGTGTTTTTTTCTGCTCATAAACAAAATACGACGCCACAAATTACTTCAATTACTATAATTCCGAGAGATTATTGTGTTTGTGCTAAATAAAGTTTATACTAATATAATAATAATTAAAATATAATTTGCGCTAAATCATAGTCACGTTGAAAATAGTGTATTTACTGTTACTATAGAGTATATGTGGTATATACATAAGTTACAAAACAATTGTGGATTGTAATTTTAATACGGTACATTTTTCACGTTATTGTGTTGTGGTTCATTATTACACAGACGTCACAAACCAGTTAAAGTATTTCAAAATTGAGGGTTTATTGTGTGGTGTTAAATAATTTATACGAATACTAATAATTTAAATATATTTTGCGCGAAATTAATAGTCAAATTTACTTAAATCTCTGGTGTATCAATACCAACTATAAAATTATACAAATTACATCAGTTGAATGTTGTGTTGTGCTAAATTAAGTTCAAATAAACAAATTGGTTCATTCACAATAATAAATTGCTTCTATTTTAAAACCTGTAATTATTTTCTATAAATCTGCCGGAACAATCTGCAATATGGCTGATTCTAATTTGTGCGAAATTGATGACCAACTTGCTTTGATCATGAAAAAAAATAATCCAACGAATTCTGACATTCTAAGTGCTATTATGGGCCTAAAAAACTCGCTAAAAAGTGATTATAATAAACTTTCACAAGAAGTTCATAAATTAGTGAGTGATAATTGACGATTGGAGGATCGTGGGTACCACGTAGCGGAGAAATTTGGAACTGAAAGAGCTATCCCATTTTGACGTTTAAGATATTTTGAAATGTCATTTATGTTGATATTTTGTTATTATGAAATGTCATTTAAGGATAGATTCCTCTAATTTAAAAAAATATAAACACGTAACTGCTGATATACATAATACGCGCGTGATTTTTTGTTATTATGAAATGTCATTTAAGGATAGCTTGCTTAATTTTTAAATTTTCTGGTAGGTCGGCGTTTTCTAACATTTACAATCGTCAATACTAACAATAAATCGAAGCTTACAGTTCATGATGAACAGTTACAAATGGCGAATACACAAATTGATATACTCTCGAATGAGTTAAATTTTTTAAAACAGCAATCCATTTGTAAAGAAGTTATCCTCTCTGGTTTTCAAGATAAAATCCAATCCTCTGAGATTTTATTACAAAAACTAGATGACATCTATCATTTTAAAGTTACCAATGTAATGTCCACATATGTCAAAGCCGTTCCAGTTGCACGTAGTAGTACCTCCTACTCCCCTCCGGTGACAGTAACATCTACTATTTTTTGATTAAATTTAAATCTGCTGAACATAAAATTCAACTTATGAGTGAAAAGAAAAAAAATGGGTCCTCTACTGTGCCGCCAGCTTTTTGATAACAGCAGCAATCCGGACAAGGAAATTTTTGTGAATCACCGGTTAACTCCAAAAAATTTGGAAATCTTAAAACAACTTCGAATTCTTAAAAAAAATAAGAAAATTTTGTATTGCTGGTACAACCATAACAACATTAACATACATGTCAGGATCAAAGAAAAAGGATTGATATGCAATAAATTTTCTATTATCCATCTATTTAGCAGCCAAATGAAGAGATAAGTCACAACAAATCGCTACCTCAATTCCATACTGTAGTAACTACAGAAGAGGTCAAACCAAGAAAATGGTGTTTGAATGTTTGAAGATTGATTTTACTATTATAAGATATCTGATAATAAGTTAAACTTATGACACTAAATGAAAATCGGAATAAAGTTCAATATTCAAAAACTGAACACTTATAAATACTTCTAAATATTGAAAAAAATGTGTTTGAATTTATGGCCACTATTATATGGCTTCAAAAACAAAAAAAAAATTAAGATTCGAAAGTTGTATGTGCGTACATATTACTATATGGAAACTTACTGTTCGACAAACTCATTAATTTTCAATTTCAATTTATTGCATGTTTAATAAAAAAATATAACAAAATAATAAAACATAGCATATTTCAAATTTATATCACAAAACTATGTTATATACTATTTATATATACTATTTTTGCGGAGAGTGGCTGGATATATGTCCGCATTTTTTGGATCCACCTATCTTTGCGAATCAGCTTTTTCTTCAATGAATGGCATTAAGACAAAACATCGATCTTGTTTAACCGATGATCATTTGGCATCATGCTTGCGAATCGCCATAAGCTCATATGATCCAAAATATGAAGAACTTGCTGATAAGATGCAGTGCCACGTATCAGGTGCAAGTAGTAGCAGTAGTAAATAAACTTATATTTAATATTTTTAAAATTCTTGTATTATAAGTGATATAAAACTTTCTAATTTTGTCTTGAATTTAAACAAATAAATGAAATACAGTTAACAATTAAATATAGTTTCTCTGGTAGACCTCCAGATTTAATTTAGTCAAAAGTCGCCCGCAAGACTTGAAAGTTTTGCCACCCCTGTTATATAGGAACACATGTTACGATTCAAAAATTGTCGTCCAGGATATTTATTTATTTAATACCCGTATATTCGAATAATTTTGTAGAATTAATTGGTTTTAGGAACAATTTTTGATATTTTCCTTCGCTTTGGAGTCTGAAAATTATTAGATTTCTTTGCTCGGCTGGCTATATTTCGTGGCGAGGCGAATATTTGAGACTGAAGAGTATCAGCTGTACAGTTTGTGTCAGGTTGTTCACTGCCTAAATTATTACTAAGGAAATTTTCACCATGAGGATTATCTGAAAAGCCAAAAATAAATGTTTTAAATACAAGATACATAAACACAGTTTTTAGAATAGTCTTACCTAGCTGCAGTATAACTCGGTAATAGGCTTTATCCTCATCACTCATGAAAGGAAACATTTGTTGTAAATCTTCAACTTTTTTAGAGTTAAGACGACCATCCCTTTTTATTTCCGATAGCGCCCCGTAAGATAAGGTTCCAGCCGACATTTTTCTTCGATTTTTTTGGACCGGGATACTTACGAAATGTGAAACGTCATAATCGTTACTATACAATATTGTGTATTTTTCTCGCGAGAATTGAATCATTTTAAGTTTGCTGAATGGTATATCTTTAAAATTATAACAAGATTTCGAATATTCAGCAAAATCTTTAAAATCGTTCGGTTTCATTTGAATCACAAAGAATGGCTTTTTTCTGTTTACCAGCTTTAGTAAGCGAATCAACGGCATTGGTGAATAGTACTCTGATTTTCTCAGTACTTTTTCTATTTGACTATGTATATTATCTACTTCTTGAATTGCGCTATGTCCTGGAACGGAATACTTCATAGTGATATCCTCGATTTCTGGATGAGCATTTAAAAAATATAGAATTGCTAAGGCTATGTGCGAATTTTTGTTTTGCGGCACGCAAGAATCACTCCAGGTAATCAATTGTTTAAAAGGCGATGTTTCAAAAACTCGTTCAAGAATTTGAACTACTGCTGATGCGATATCGTTCCCGGACCTTCCTCCAGTATATTCCGTCCAAATGGCACGGTAGGCTTGTTTCGTAGACGATAGATGCGCTGTGAGATTGTACATATTTAATTTCGATAAGTAATATGCAGGGCCCACTTCCGTTTTGGGAATGGTTAGCACATTCTGTAAATCGAAACATAGTATTGGTATGTTAGACTCTTTGTCCGATTTTTTTGCTGTACACATCTGTTCCTTTGTAATGTTGTGATTTTCTACGGTAGATTGTATTTCTTGGGTCATCTTATTGTCTCTCATTGCTACTTTGAAAATTTCACAAACGGCACATCGGTCCGAACGAGGCTTGTGAAAATCGAGATTGAATTTTGTGCAAAAAATGTTTCGGTAATAGCTTGATTTTTGTGGACGAATATTCTCCTGGCGACATTTATTTGTATACAAATCATACATTTTAGCGATACACAAATTAGAATCCAAGTACTGCTTGTTCGTTCTCGACCGGCAGTAATGAGATTCCACTGTTGGGAATGATGAAATGTGGTCCATTATGAATGTTTTATCTGTATCCAAAATCCTGTCCCTGTTATGAACCCCTTGTTTTGATGACTCTACAACTCCACCTACATTTTTTTTAATGTGTGCCGTGTAAACTGGTGTTTGGCTAATATCTAGAGTACCAAGAAAATATTCTTTACATACATGAATTAGTTGATTTTTAATTTCGAAAAAATACGAGTAACTGTACTGTCGTCGACTCTGACATTTTTTGGTTTTACGAACTACTTGAGTTTTCTTTGTATATTTAATTAAGAAATCATATTTTCTGTCCTGATCTAATTCGTAGTAACATTTAAAAATTTGTTTCCTATCTTGTTCGGTGATTTTTATACTGCATTTCAGTTTGCAACCATCACAGTCATTTTTATTTCCCAATATCTTTTTGGCTACCAACTTTCCAGCTGAATTAACGTGCTCCTCGCCAGCTTGATATTTCAGTTTACGTACATTTTTCTTCCAAGTTGCTAAATTTCGAAGCCTCTTACGAGTATATGGCTTTACAATGGCAGTTTCACTGTCTTGTAGTTCGCTGAGATCGGTTTCTTCAACATTAGGATGTAAATCTTGTAATGCATCGGCATTTGAGTGATCCTCCATATTCATTTCAACAGTTTGTTCAATTTGGAATTCAGTGATTTCATAACCGTTGACATTTTCAGGTTCATTATTAGGAATTTCTATTAAGTAGCAATTAACACCATCGATTAAAACGTTATCGTCGTTATCGTTATAACTTATTACATTGACACTTGCACTATTTTCCAAAATCCTTAAATAAAGTGTATTTTCTATTTTAAATCAATTTGCCATATAGTTGTAAAAGATTTGAATCACTTACCATTTTATTTAAATTTCTGATGAAACAATTTTATTTTAAATACATATAACCACTAAACTACTTAAAACAATTTTAATTAAAAATAAAACACTTTATAGAATACTACCGTCACTTACAAATTTCGGGAACACTAAGTATTATTCTGTCATGCAATCTAACAATCTTACCATAAGAAACAAACATGATCGCGAATATTTTACTAGGAAATCAAATACCATTCAAACTATATTAGATCATGTTGCCACAGATTCGTCAACTCCCTTAAAAATCTTATATCAATTTACTTACCTTTGTGATCATAAGTTACTAATAGTAAACTGTCCAATTTTGTCTAAATGTTCGAAAACCGATAATTGCTTATACAAATTAAGTGTCGATGAGTCAAAATTAGTGAACTTTCTGGCTAATCTTGATATTTTGAACCTTGATTTTGAAGATTTCTATAACCAGCTTACTTCGCTGTCCATAAATTCCGTTAAGATAACAAAATCGCTGGTCAGAAATAATTTGAAAAACCAGCCATGGTTCACTAATGATATAAAATCTAAAATGAAAAAAAGGGACAGGTTTTACAAATTAATGAATGACTTTGACTCTGTATAGGCTGTTCGCTCTGTATAGGCAACAAGTAAAAAAATTAATAAGGCAATCAAAATCACGGTATTATACTTACAAATTCACTAATTGCTCTACCAATAAAAATGTGTGGAAACTGGTAAATGAAATCCTCCATAAACATCTAATTGCAACGTAAAGTCGGAAATCTCTTTAAAAGGTGATAATCGCAACTTGAATGATCAAAAAGCAGTTGCGGATGTGTTAAATAAACACTTCGTAGATGTTGGAAATGTTAACTACAATACATTGAACCATCAATATCAATTTGATGTCACTGGTAGCAATTTAGATATGCTTCTCTCCCGCTACGGAAGATGAAATAGTTGGCATTATCGACGGTCTGAAACCTTCTAGCGCTTTGGTTTCGACTATTTATCAGCCAAAACATTAATAGAATTTAAAAATATATTTGTTCCTATTTTAGTTAAGGCTATTAATAAATGTTTTGATACTTGTTCATTTCCCAACAAATTAAAGGTGGCCAGAATTTTACCCATACACAAATCGGGAGATAAACAAGCACCTAATAACTATAGGCCATTGTCGATACTACCAACTATATCTAAAATTTTTGAAAGGATTATTTGAGCCGTTTATTTTGAAAGTGGCCTAAGTCTATTTTTCAAAAAAATCAACTTAATGATAACAATAGATAAATAACAGTATAATCTTTCTAACGGTAAATAATTAATTGTCAAAACAAAAAAAAATTAATCTCTAACACCAGTGCAAAAAATAAGAAAATTCAAAATCCCATATCTTTTTTCATTTATTGTTTTTCTATTCTTTCATTATCTCGTTTCAACAAAATGTGGACCTAAGCCACTTTCAAAATAAACGGCTCATTTACAATCGGTTGGTTACCTTCTTTAACCAGCATAAACTTATAAACAAAGATCAATATGGTTTTCAGCGGAACTCCAATACCTTATCGGCAGCGCTTAACTTATTAAAAAACATCTATTCTAGCCTGCAAAATAAACAAAAAGTGTCTAGCCTATTTATTGATATAAGAAAAGCCTTTGACAGTGTAGACCATAAAATCTTACTCCAAGTTGAATAGGGCTGGAATTAAAGGCAAAGCTTTAGATCTTATTGAAAATTACTTATCGTATAGGCAGCAATTTGTTCAGCTGAATAGTGTCCAATCCGAATGGTTAACAATAAATTGCGGAGTACCTCAGGGATCAATTCTTGGGCCGATTTTATTCTTGATTTTCATAAATGATTTGTTTGATGTCAATTTTAATGGCAAGTTACAATTATTCGCAGACGATGCTGTGCTCACATATTCAGCTGTAAATCATGCACTTCTGAAGCAAAAGATGGAAAGTGACTTAATAAGTTTAAACCATTAATTATTGCAAAATCGGCTCCAATTAAACTATAATAAAACCAATTTCATTTTTTTTAACCTGGCAAGTCATCAGGTTTCCAATATTTTTGATGAAATAACTATCAATAATATTCCAATTTATCGATCGGACAAAACATCATATCTCGGTCTTTCTATTCAATCATCACTAAGCTGGGAAAGTCACATCCATAAAATTATCAAAAAAGTATCCCCGCTAGTTGCAGTGCTAAGAAGAGTATCCAGATTTATACCCAGAAACATTATTCTACAATTTTACTACTCCAATATTCAAACGTATTTCGCATATCTATGTCCTATCTGGGACAGCACTTGTGTCCGGTTTCAAAACACCTTACAAGTTCTGCAGAATAAAGTTCTAAAAGCAGCTTTCCTACTTCCTTATATTACTCCTAGTATAGATTTATATTCAGTAAGTATTCTTCCGGTTACATACTATATAAAATATGAATTCCTACTGACTATCTTTAAAATCCACCATGGTCTGCTAGGTTGTGATTTGTCATTCCGTGAAAACTATAAAGTAACGGAACGGCAAACAAGAATATCAAGATTTTACAGGTTGCCAAGATACTGTTTATCTCATACTTAGCGTAGTGTTTTTTACATCGGCCTACAGTTGTTTAATGACTTGCCGAATGAGATAAAAGCAAATAGAATTACAATATTTAAAGATTATATAAAGATAACGCTGCATCAAAAATACATTGCGGATTATAATGTTTCTCACAATTATTCTTAACTGTTCTAAAAAAAAAAAATTTAATAAAAATATAAAAACGTCCTGAAACCATCACCATCATTACCAACCAATTTTTCCCCTTTGTTTTTTATAATTTAATTCAATTGACAATCGTTATATTTTGCCAACTAATACATTGCTTGTAAATGTTTTCCTATATGTAATTTTTTCTAATGACAACTTTAATTGTTTGTAAATTGACTGATGTAACAAATAAATTATTTTGGAAAATAAAAAAAATAAAAAAATAAAATTAATTATTAGTCTCCACTATATTTCCCATCGGCTGTTGTGCGGTGGGAGGGACGAGATTTCGTTCCATCATTATGTTCCCAAGCGGTCACCCAAATTTGTACTAACGGTAGCAAATGTTGCTTGACATCGTTGTTGAAGTTGTTGCGACTCTTCTCTCTTGTCTAATCGCCCCCCAAGTCGAAGTTATCTTAAAAACTTGTTGAAAAATAAGTTGAAACCTGATAAATAAACTCTACAAGCAACTTTTTCTGTAAAGACCTCAATAAATGCTTAATATTAGTATGGTATGGCTAATAGCATTTTCCAGTTGACACAAATTTGATACATAAAAGAACCCGGGCGAAAACACAACAGCTGTCATTCGTCGCCCGGTAAAATTTTTCGGGGCGATTATTAACACAATTACATTTATAAAATGTCATTCATATGCCAAATAAAAGTCAAGACAAATTTAAGGAAAAATATATTTATAAAATATTAAAATAATTAATTCATAATTTTATTGTTTTAAGAAAAAATGTTTGCTATGGGAAAAGAGAAATGTCAAAAAACTGTCATTTTTCAACTCGGTTTCGCCCAGGTTTTTTTTTGTAACGGGAAAACCACATAAGTGTGTAATACATAAATGAAAACTTCACAAAATATAACGTTTTATTACAGTTTCTAATAATGATTCGTTGCCAATTGTGGCCCTGACGTCTGTAATGGCGATGATGGCGTTGTGATGATAATGATGCACCTCATGTGTGGTGTTGTGAAACATATGATATAAAAATGTAAATGATAATATAGGAAACTGCATGTATCTATTGTTTAGGTTGTTTACCAAGTGTAGTTTTAAGAAAACGAAGAGAAATAAAAATATGTAACATAGGATAATGAACCGTAAAAAGGATAACATAAAAGATCACACAGAAAAGCGATCTAAAGTAAATAATAATGAAATATAAGGAAAATATGGTGATAATGAAATATAAGGAAATATAAAATTGTCAAAATTAAAATATAAACGTCTGGTAGTAATAAAATGTGGGACATCAATATTAAATAAAAAACAATATATGATGTAAGTAACCCAAAGTAAAGAAATAAAATATAATAAATGACCTAAAATAAATAAAATATGAGGAAAAGAAATTAAAATGAAAATATGCGGAACGAAACAAAACAGAATTTTATGTTTAACAAAATAATTAAAATATGGATATGGGGAAATGATTTTTAGAATATTGAAAATCAGCAATTGTATTTGTATATGTGTTGTTGTTGGAAAACACACAATATTTTAGTATATAAGAACAAAATTGTAACTAAAAATAAATCATTCGTAATATCTCATTCGTAATTCAAAAGTCATTCGTAATTTAGAAATCTAATAGGAGACACTGTCACTCTCCTCAATAATATTTTATAAGTAAATTGTAACTCAAATAAAGTGTAAAATAAATAAATAAAACTAAAAAAATAATTAAATAAGTGTTTCGAAATCTTCCATGGACATTCCTGCTCAATCTACAATATACGGGAAATTTTGGCGAGTATAACTAACATACCAGCAACTAACACTCGGTCACACAACCATAATAAGTTACGGGCCAACTCTACATAGAGGGATGAGATATTGGGGGTATTAACTACTCTTCGTATCTTACCAACCTGCCTTCCTATGGTTGTTCTATAGTCAACTAACACAATAATTCTCTCGTGGGTCGGTTTTCTACAAATAACATTAGAAACCGTCCACCAACTATAACATCAAATAGTAGTCAAAACAAATTAATAGTTTAGGTTAAGATTAAAATAGATGAATCGAATATAACATCGATACATTTATAACAGTGGCGATGTGCCAATTGTGTGATGATGGCGATGGTAATGATGATGTTGTATACATGCGTAGAGGCACAAATTGTCGTGTATGTGTGACATAAAAAAAAATTAATGTAAATGTGACTCCATTTAAAAATTGCGAATTTTTTTGGCAGGTGTCTAAAATTTCCACACCATAAAATAAAATTGATGCGCCGATATTTTTGGTGGCGTGTTCTTATCAAAAAACCGTAAAGACGGTCGTCGGTGGTCACTATTTTAATGTGCATAAAAAGCAGTTGCACTTTATAAATAACTTTATGCACAATTAATTTAATGTTGTTTTTAATAAATTTTAAGATAATTAATTAATTTTTTAATTAATTAATTCAATAAAAATTTATTTATTTAATTAATTATAAGTTTTTACTTTAATATTTTTCACCATCATTTATTGAGTTTTTATCCCCGGGCGAAGTGGGCGGCATGTCACCGCATTGAAGATCAAGAGCAGACTGGTATTGATTTTTTAATTATTTTATTTTGTGTTTTTGTGTCATATGGAAGAGACAGTTCTATGGTTTTTGTGTTTTGTAAGTGAATGTGTTCGCGTTGGAATTGGATTGTGGTGGCGAACGCATAAACTCCGGCGCAAGATAAAATGCGTGAACCGGCACAATTTCTTCAGTTCGAGGTTTCGGGACCTTTACCGTAACCTATGTGCATTGGTTGTTTTAGCCTACATTACAAAATTGTAACAGAATAAAAAATTATAACAGAAAAACAAGACGAAAAATATTTTCGTGTTCTTTTTCTGACGAAAAATTGAAAAAATATTTAAATTTTTCTGGCAGAAAAAATTAAAATTTAATTTTCCGGGAATGTTAAATATTTTTAATTTATTTTTTAAATTAAAATATTTTTGTATTGTGTAAGGGTTGCCACTTTTACAGAAAAAATACGGAGTAGATGCGGCTTAAAAGTGGAGTAGATTAACTTTTTTTGGAGTAAATCCTGCCTTAGTAAAACATAATGCAGAATATTTATTATAAATAAATAATAGATTTTAATACAAATAATTCAATTTATTTTAATTAAAAAGTGTAAGTGTAACATATTTTGATATTCATAATGTTAGACGAAAGGAACATAAAATCACATAAAAAATTTGAGATTATGTATTGCGTTGCAGTCTTATTTCAGTTGATATTTTCCCTCGATGTACTTGAATTTGTCTGAAAATTTTAGAAGTTCTGTTGTATCGCCTGTTCCCAACAAGCTTTTTGTATGGTTTCAAAAGTTCTTTAGTAAACATAAAATTTTCGACAGTTGTCGTATTTAGGTTGGTTCTTAAGTTGGTTTTAATTAAATTTAAATTTTGAAAATTCCATTCTGCTGATGCAGTACTATGAGGCAGGGAACATAGATTGGCATGCATTTTGAAATATCGTTTAAAATAGGCTCTTCCAAGACATTCTTGTAAAGTTCAATTCAATCTATAATTTGGTGAAATCCCCCGAAAATTTTGCAGCACTCTCAAAATTGCCAATCAATCTGCGGAATTGATTATTTAAAGTTTCTAAGCCAAAGTCGTGAAATGGAAAATTGATTATTAAAGGCATGATGAACGGAAGGCTTCCTGTTACGATCTCATTAATATTTATATTCATATTTCAATAATTTCAATTTTTCGTCATTAAAATGAAACTTCTGTTTGATTCGGGCCACAATTTAAATATAAACGATATTAATGTTAATTTTAGCGCTTTGACTTTTTGTTCTTCCAATCCTTCTGAAATTAGGAAATTTTGAAACCTAATCCCAAAATCCATTGCCGTTGGTGTAAAATAAAATTCTGGATCTTTAGTATTTGTGTCAATTAGTTCGCCCACATTTTAAATCTTTAGGTAATTGCGAATCATGGTAAGTTGTTTGAAGTAGTTTCGGTAAAGAGTCCCTTTGTAAAAATGGTAAATCGTACTGCACGCGGTGACTGGTTGAATTAACAACAGATTGAAAGCTCTGTTCAGAGGTTGCTGTTACATTTTGAATTTACAGATTTGTTGCATTAAATTTGCTACTTGTTTGATGTCATCTTAGATGCGTTTCATTGTTCACTAAAAGGAGTAAATTTATAACTTATGAAGTTAGCCATGAATAGGAAACGTAAATATTTCCTTAAAAAGAGGCACGGTCAGTCAAGTCATGTATTTTTATTATGTTATATTTGTTATGTTATTTACATGTTACTATGTCATATAATTAAATTTAGGGTTAAAATGGTAGGTGTTTCTAATAATTTGATCAATATCGAGTCAAAATCAATCATTTATATTTCGGCATTAAAAATGTAGCAGATTTACATAAGTGGCCACTTAATTTTGAAATCTTTTAAATTGTAGCAGATCTGCTCCATTTGTAGTAAAGTGGCAACCCAATATGAACAAGTTTGAGAGTCTTCAAACTATAATATGTTAAAGATTTTGAAGTTATTATAAAAAATGTAAAATCCGTTTTCGTTTTCGTTTTCCTATGGGCAAAGCGCTTTAGGATAGCAAAATAAAATAAAACCGATAGTGTACAAATAAATTATAATACCTATAAAGGTCTTCGCTGTCAAAAAACGGCGATAGATAGATTAAATCTTAAGATGACAATAGTAGTTTTTTTAAATTTTTTTTTTGTTGTATCGAAACAAAAATATAAACAAAAGCAAAAAACACGAGTAAAACTTACAACTAGACATGAATTATAAAAAAAATTAATTTTATTTTTGATTTATTTACCAAAAATTAAAAATTGTTAAAGCTGACATCTTTAGAAGTTATCCCGAACTATGTTTCACGTATTAAATAATACTGCATTATCGATAAATCTGCCAATATCATTGACCGCAAGTTTACTATAGAAAAGTGTCATTATGTCCTTTATAGGGTATTATAATTTATTTGATAGTGTATAACCGCAAAGACGAAACGAAAGCAAATTGAATTGAATCAATTCGTCCGTTCATTTTCATTTCATATTTTGAAAATGATGATCATTGAAAATTTATGGTATGGAATTATATAACATTGGGAAAAGTCGGACGCACATAAATATCTATATACATATTTAGTCTCTAAGATGTCGTCATGACATTTTTAACACAGCATGTGAACACTGAAAGTACTCTCGCTATGTTTTTTGTCTTTTTTGTTTCTATTTGAATGTGATAAATAAAAAGAGACGAAATATTTTTATTTAATATAACATTTTACATGACACGCAACATTTTAACGTAACATTTAACATAACATTCTAACGCAGCGTGTAACATGAACCCAAAACTAGTACCCTAAATGTTTTACCAATAAAATATTTTTTTGGCTAAATCCGAATCAAAAATTTGTTGGATATTTATTAGATTTGGAAGAAATTAATAAGTTCTATATGTTACCACATAAAGGACCCCGCAATAATGTTATGGAAATTGGATTTCGGTCAAATTTTCTGAATTTTTGATATGTTGTATATTTTGTCATCCTGAACAAAAGTCTCTATGGGCACAAAGCTCCAAATTCAATATTTTGGCAGCTACGGAGCTCCACAGGTCCGTTACAAAACTATTCATTTTTAATACTTTTTACAGCTGTCAAAAGCATATTTTAATTATTTAAATATATAAGTTTATGTTTTTGAGGTCGCTGAATTCAAATCTGAAAAAAAATAAAAAAAAATAAAAAAAAAAAATTAATAGTTAATTAACAGCTGTAAACTGCCAATTTTTCAAATGACATCAGATTTGAATTCAGCGACCTCAAAAACATAAACTTATATATTTAAATAATTAAAATATGCTTTTGACATCTATAAATAGTATTAAAAATGAATAGTTTTGTAACAGACCTGTGGAGCTTTGGAGCTCCGTAGCTGCCAAAATATTGAATTTGGAGCTTTGTGCCCATAGAGACTTTTCTTCAGGATGACAAAATATACAACATATCAAAAATACAGAAAATTTGACCGAAATCCAATTTCCATACGATTATTGCGGGGTCCTTTAAATATTTTCGCTTAATCACCTATTTTTACATATTTCAACTTTTTTTATGTTTTAGCACATATTTTATGACTTTTTCCAAATATTTTTTTATTTTTTTTTTGTAAATTAGCTTAAAATTTGATAAAGCAAAGACATTTAAGCCAAAAAATATTTTTTTTTAAAAGTTTTAGTGTTGCCTAAACTGTATAAGTTAAATTAATAAATTAAAATCAAACCAAACGTAGAATTAAAATTATTGAGGTTCTTTGATGACCCGAAGTACTTCTAGAAAAACAAATTGTTTGATTGTGTTCTTTATCCATCAACCCACTACCAGGAGGGATGATGAACGTTTTATTCAATGAGTTTATATCGACTGAAAATTTGTGAAAATGTAGTTTTATCGTTAAGAATGGCATCGACAATCTGGCTATACAACGCCGGGCCTGAGCCGCCCCAGAATTGTTCAAAGCTGGATGTATATCGCTTGAATTTTTTATAACACCTATGGTTTTAGAACCATTTAAGTGATTAAACAAATTTAGAAACAATTTGGCTTGACGAAACCTGTCTTAAAGCGAATGTAAAGTTGCTTTTATTATTGAGTGTTTACATTTAAAATATTTTATACCGCCTGTCATTTTTGCAGTATGTCGCTTCCAATTAAGAGTATTACATCTGCAAATCACTAATTTTTTGGGGAGGCCTTAAAATTGTTAATGCTAATTTCGACTTAATTTGTTTTAACATAAAGTCCTTCCCAAAAAGTATGGCAAGAATTTTATTTAAAAAAATTAGGCCAAATTTAACAATAAAAATTTGACACGCCCCTCCAAAAAACTTAATGATTTGCAGATGTAATACTCTTAATTGGAAGCGACGATATTTCCAATGCTATTGAAATATAAAAAAAAAAAACTAAAGACAGTCCCAGATAAATCGACCTGAATCGCGTAAATAGGTCTAAAATACATGTTACGAAAAAAATCAAGCGGTATACTTCATTTTGAACTGCCTATGTTTTAATAGAATTTTGAATAATCCTGGGGCGGTTCAGGTTCGAATTTGACAAGACAGGTTGGCGATACAATTCTTAGGGCCAAAAAACTACCTACTCACAAATTTCGACCGGAATTTTAACAAAACGTTCACCCTGCCGTGCTAAGAAAAAAGTCATAAGCGCCAAAAATCGAAATATGCGTTAGGGGCATATTTGGGTTCTTCAAACAAATACCCGTATTTCTGCTTTTTTAAAAGTCAAATATCATTCATTAAATGCCATAAAATCACGTTACTTAACAGTCAAGTTTCATATAACGATATGGCAAACAAAAACAGAAACATTGAAATTACTCAAGACCACAAAAAGGCAAATGTGACTTTTTTTCTTAGCACGGCAGAGTTCTTAGACCATTTTATCAAAAATGAAAAATTCTCGTCCAGTGAGATATTTATCTGATTAGTCCAAAATTTTGAAAATGTATTTAAAAGAAATCTTCGAACTTTAAATGAATCAAACAAGAATACGTTGACCTACAAAATTCAATTCTACCCTTCTCACGGTGCACTTTAGGAGTAGGAACCATTTTCTTGTCCAAATTTTTAATTGTTTGGAGATGTGGAATCATTTTTAGACTACAACTCCAGCCCTTTATAATACAGGAGTTAGTTTGCCCCACTTTACTGTCAAAATATTGTAGATACTTTTTTTTAATGAGTGAATTAAAATCTTTTTATGACAAGTTCCAGTTTTGGCTTACTTTTCATAATTTGACCACAAATTTTTCATTTTAAACACATATTTTGTAATTTTAGTTATATATTTTAGGTACAAATTTTAGATTTTTTAGAACCTAAAAATCTTAAGCGTAGTAATAAGATATGTTCGGTTGTTAATCAAATTTTAGGTGATAGTAAGCGTATTTTGTTGAGAAAAATTTAATTCGAATTATTTTGGAATTATTTTTTTTTTAAGAAAATAAGCCACGATTTATTTTCTCAATTTTATTTTTGTATTCTATGTTGGTACTTCTCCTGTTTTTCATTCAAATGGTTACGTATTTTTTTTTGTTCCGAGCTCGAATTAAATAACTCAAATTTTTAATTCGAATTATTTAACTCCTGTCACGTGCAATTGTTGTTGTAAATTTCTCAACAAAATGCACTAAGTGTTGGTTAAGATGATGTCTGATGTCTATTGATAAAATTATGTCAAGTGATTCAGTGATTCTTACGGACTGTAAATCCTTAGCAAATGATTTCGGCTTGTATTTTTTAAATATTGTGCCTCATTTAAGAACAACTAATTGTTTGTTTAATAATATGTCATGTCCAAATCATAGCGATGTCATTATCTCAGAAAATTTGTTTATTAATCTTGTAGATGTTACTGAAATTGTTGGTATAATTAATGGTTTAAAATCCAGTAATGATAGAGATATTCTCCCCACACACAGAACACAGAAATTATAACTCCTATTTTGGTGCATTTTATCAATGAAAGTTTTTTGAATGGTAGTATTTCCGATTCTTTGAAAACTGCAGTTGTTATTCCTTTATTCAAAAAGGGTGATAAACTTCTTAAGGATAATTATCGTCCTATTTCTTTACAGCCCACAATTATGAAAATTTTGGAAAAGGCTTTAAAGTTGCGGGTTCTTCTTAAAACTTACCTGCTCTTACTCCCAATACATTATGATCATCTGCAATGCCTTCTTATAACTTACCGGCTCTTACAACCAATACATTAAGATCATCTACAAAATATAATCTGGTATTATTAAATGCAATGTAAAGCTGAATACAAATCTTGAACTGTTGCTATTCTCCCTCTACCCTAATTTAAATGTAAAGTAAATAGTGAACTGTTAAGACAATATATTATAGAATGCGATAATTGTAAATAATAGCTCCCGCATTGATTAGGGGATCGTCACATTTTAAATTCTAGTTCTTGGCGAATTAATTATATTATAATATTATATCAAATCCATGTTATGTTAAGTATGTAATTTGCTTTAAATGTAATAATTATATTAATAATGTTTTCCTGTATAGAAATATTGTAATTTCGTTTTGGAAAATAAATTAAATTAAAAAAAAAAAATACAATACCAGCCCAATATGCTCTTCTTACAAATATGTAGTATAGCCAGGAAATGGTGTAGTCTTGAAGCAAAAGGGTTTCCCAACTAAATATTGAAGTTTTTCTAAATTGTTTATTTTTATAAGTAGGTGGCTTAATTAAAATGCCAGTCGAAACCACTGCTACTATTTTTTATTTTTTTTTTATTACCTTTCCTAAAATTTGACAGGTCAAAATCTGTGTTCTACTTATTTTGGCTGAAGTATAATGCCACTACTGTACAACTTAATCCACAGCCGATTAACTCGTCTAATAAACTGTGTGAATCAAAAAACTAAAAGAAGGAATTTTCCAAAAGCATGGAACAAAATCGAAGAATACAAGAAATTTCAGCAAATATAGAAGACAGTTTTCTTGTTTGTGAAGCAGTCGGACGACCAATATCTTCTAGCGGTAGCGACTCAAGCAACGGGACAATAAGATACCCATCTATGCCACAATAACATAAATTTATGCTTAATTAATTAGCTTTAATTAATTAGTATTAAATAATTTATAATTTTTTCATTAATGGCAATCAAAAATAAAAAAAGGAAGTTTATTTGTTAAATTTTTATTTGAATTGCAAATTGATAAATTATCAAATTAGTTGTCACAATAAATTGTAATTTTTCTATTTGTGTTTACAATTTATAACCAACACATGCAGCATTTAATATTCAATTAGGCTAAGTACTCGTGCATTTACACAAAACAAAAAATGATTAATTACCCTATGAAATGATAACGTTTCTATAACAAACCAAATTAATTGGAATTTTCCTTAGTTTTAGTTCGTCTAACACACTTCCTACTGCTCCACATACATCATGAATCGCTACAGCTTAATTATAAAATTCATAAAAATCTATTTGGCTATAAATTGTTACCTTCCAATAAATATAGTTGCAAGTAAGCTAAATACAATCACTATCAAAAATACAAATTTACTTTATCATGTGTTCGTCATCATTTTAATAACCGCAGCATCATTTGAATTTAAAAACGGTGCTAAGTATTTTATTCTTGTGGATCTCAACTCAATTCGTATAACCGATCTCTCGCTTACCAGTTTAATCGCTCTGGTCCACAACATCTATGAAACATACGGAGGCATAATACTTTTAATATTTGTCAATTTTTTGCAACGTCGTCGAATTTTAGTGACGCTGAAGAATATTTATTATAATTTGAATAGTAATTATAATTACATAAAAAATAGTAGCAGTAATTATAATAAGGCGATTGTAAAAATTTTATTTATCAAACTCGTATTCGACAGTGTTTTCTGGATTGTTTTAATACATTTCACCACAGCTGATTTATACTCTTCAACAATAATAAAATCATCAAAATTGAAATCTACAGCAAATGCATTGCAACGTATTACAACGTTGCACAAAGTTTTATTAGCTTTTCTGTACTTGCACGGGAATAATGTTTTTGTTACCGCATCAACGCTGTGCTATGGTGGTTTAACGCTGTTTAATTGGTTTTTTGAAATGTTGAATGGAGTTTTGGACAAACAAATTGTTGAATTTAATTTGGAACGCAAACGTCTGATAAAAACACAGCACACTATGTGGACGCAACGATGCTGTGAAATGAGTGATATGATTGATAAATTGGCTGAAATTCAATCGATGCTGATTAAGTGTACACGTGGTTGGCTGGATTTGTTTCAAATTTCAATACTTTTTTATTTATTTGATATATTCAAGGAGATGTCCGTTATTGTAAGTATAATTAGTGGTTTTTTATATTATGAATTATTTATAAATTAGATTTAGTATCGTGCTGCAATTCCCAATGGCTAAAATACAAATTATAATTAATTAACCTAGCTAGCAGCCGCCTATCATCAGTGAACACAAATTACCTACACAAAATCGATTTTTTTTTTGGTACTTAAGGCTACCTTCTGGTCTAATTTTGAATGCGGTTTGCTTCCTAGGATTTTCACCATCGGATATGTGGTACAAACTTCTCTTTTCCCGCCACTACGCTTAATACATCTAAAATCGTGGGAAATATGTTTTTTTGTGTTGAACGTTTGCCAAATTATAAAGTAGCTAAAATATATAGAATTTATATTTTTTTTCTAATTTCAGCCATTCGCCTTGTATACCGAATCACTTGCAACGTACAAACATTTTGGACAAATCGCATACAACCAACTCGCATTCAATCTAATCGAATTTATGTTTACAATAATTGAAGTAATTTGGTTTCTGTCAATATGTCAGAAACTAAAATTTGCAGTTCGTAGGACACCAAATATATTGCACGAAATAAAAATTGAACGGGCTGATTCACGACTTAAGAAAAGTGTAAATTTCGATAAAGTATATTTACCTGAATTTTTAATAACGTGTAGTTTTATTTCAGGTAAATTTATTTTCAATTCAAATGTTACAGACTCCTGTTGATTTGAATGTGTGCCACTTATTTTCATTGGACTACAATTTACTCATTAATGTAAGTACGCTTTACTGATGGTTTCGATATGAATATTAGCACAATATACATTTTGTTTTTTATGAACCATTCACAATGTTTTGCTGCTTATATTTGTTGTAATGTTTTTAAATGTATATCCTAAGACACCGAAGATGAAGATAAGTAGGAATGAGGACGAAGGGCCGAATTTAAAGGGCCGAATGTCAAAGGGCCGAATGTCGAAGGGCCGAATGGGTCAAAAGGACCGAATGGAATATAAAAGTACTTTTTAATTCATTTCATATAATAAACTTAAATTTACCGTTGAAAAAGAAAATAATAACACATTACCATTTTTAGATCTTAAACTCCACAGACGAGATAAAATTATTAAATCTGAATGGTATAAAAACGATATAGCGTCAGATACGCTATTAAATTTCATTTCGACACATCCTTACCAAATGAAAAAGAATGTTGCTCATTCTTTTATTAAACGAGTCTTATACCTGTCAGATAGTGAATTTAGACAAAAAAACATCTCTGAGATTATTAAGATATTAACAAAAAATAATTACCCGATTAAACTTATCCAAACAATGATTACAAAAACGTTATACACATATGAAAATAAAAATTCAAATAATTTAGAAGAAATTAAGTATAGCTCAATCGCATACGTACCAAATTTAACGGAAAAAATTCACAAAACTTTAAAAACAAATTCTAATATCGTATTAGCTAACGAAATTATTTGCAAAGTTTCGGACACATATACTAAATTAAAAGATAAAATACCAGTGGAGCAAAAGGATGGTGTTTTTTATAAAAATCAATGTAAAGACTGTGATTCTTGTTATGTAGGAGAAACAAGCAAAACGAAAGCACAGAGAGTACAACAACATAAGACGGACGTAGCGCATATAAGTTAAGATAACGAACATTGGCACGTTGTATAAAAACGTGTCTAACTTCTCATTTTCCATAGAAACACTTTTTGTAGACGTTCCCATAAAAATTCTTGTGTAAGCCTACACCTGATATATTGCATGCCGACCTAATTAAGATAATAAAATAAAATGCAACGTATTCATAATGCGTTGTTATTTTCCATAAGTAAACATAGGCAAATATTATTTTATAAATATGTGTAGATAATAAGAAAATTTGTGTAATCTTAGTTTGGATATAATAAAGTGAGGTTCAACCTCGATTTAAAAAATATATTTTTTTTAATTATCAAACTGTAAAATGTTTAACTGGCGCCCGAGCAGGGACCAGTACGTGGAGTTAGTGATCTTGTAGTGCATAATTAACCGGAAAATAATAAAAGTTTTATCAATAGAAATTTATAGTGAAAATAAATAAGTAATAAGTTAATATAACGATTTATAGTGAAAGGTAATAAATAAATCGATAATAAAAAGTTTAGTGAAAAAAAAAAAAATAATTGATAAAACCAGTATAACAATACGAATAGCAAAAAAAGTACGGTGCGAGAATCCGGAAAACAAATAAGTTATTATAGTGCGTTATACTATCCGATGCATTAGTAATTGTGATGAGGAAAATTTAAGGTAACGTTTACGTTTGTTGCCATGTAAAATCAATGAAAATTACATTTTTGAAATTTTCTTTCTCTTATTTAATTGAGTTATAAATAACGTTTTATTTGATATAAATTTCATAAAAAATTCATAACTCTAATGCAAATAAATTCAATTAAACTTGATGCAAAAGTATTTGTGATATGAAGAAAAATTTAAAAATAATTAGTTAGTCAATTAAATTTAAAATTATTTTTGACTTATTAAATAGTGATTAAGTCACTTATAATTTGTGAACCATTGGAACATTTTTATTACGTCTCCATCACGTCTCGGAGGTCACCCAAAATTGTGTTCTTAAAATCGCATCGAATCTTATCCCACACGGTTTAATTAGCATCCCATTGTAAATTTTTGGTCTTGTAAGATTGCGAATATCTTCCGCTTTCATTTAAACCCCCAAGGATAAATTGGAACTCTACCTTGGCTTAGGCAACCATTTATGTTCAATATTTTTATATAATTTCTTGGTAAATTCTTCTTCTTGTGTATGGCAGCATTATTGCGCTGAATAGCAAATTTTTCAGACTCGGCTGTTTCTCAACAACTGAGAATACTTTTTTGGAAATTCAAGGCCATTTTCTGGGAAATTTTGGAAGTTCAGGGCCATTTTCTGGGAATTTTTGGAAATTCAGCTCTATTTTCTGGGAATTTTTGGAAGTTCAAGGCCATTTTCTGGGAATTTTTGGAAGTTCAGAGCCATTTTCTGGGAACCTTTGGAAATTCAAGGCTATTTTCTGGGAATTTTTGGAAGTTCAAAGCCATTTTCTGGGAATTTTTGGAAATTCAGGTCTATTTTCTGGGAATTTTTGGAAGTTCAGGGGCATTTTCTGGGAATTTTTGGAAGTTCAAGGCCATTTTCTGGGAATTTTTGGAAGTTTAAGGCCATTTTCTGGGAATTTTTGGAAATTCAAGGCCATTTTCTGGGAATTTTTGGAAGTTCAGGACCATTTTCTGGGAACCTTTGGAAATTCAAGGCCATTTTCTGAGAATTTTTGGAAGTTCAAAGCCATTTTCTGGGAATTTTTGGAAATTCAGGTCTATTTTCTGGGAATTTTTGGAAGTTCAAGGCCATTTTCTGGGAATTTTTGGAAGTTTAAGGCCATTTTCTGGGAATTTTTTGGAAATTCAAGGCCATTTTCTGGGAATTTTTGGAAGTACAGGACCATTTTCTGGGAACCTTTGGAAATTCAAGGCCATTTTCTGGGAATTTTTGGAAGTTCAAAGCCATTATCTGGGAATTTTTGGAAGTTCAAAGCCATTATCTGGGAATTTTTGGAAATTCAGGTCTATTTTCTGGGAATTTTTTGGAAGTTCAAGGACATTTTCTGCGAATTTTTGGAAGTTCAGGGCTGTCTTCTGGGAATTTTTGGAATTTCAAGGCCATTTTCTGGGAATGTTTGGAAGTTCAAGGCCATTTTCTGGGAATTTTTGGAAGTTCAAGGCCATTTTCTGGAAATTTTTGGAAGTTCAGGACCATTTTCTGGGAATCTTTGGAAATTCAGGTCTATTTTCTGGGAATTTTTGGAAGTTCAAGGCCATTTTCTGGGAATTTTTGGAAGTTCAAAGCCATTTTCTGGGAATTTTTGGAAGTTCAGGGCTATTTTCTAGGAACTTTTGGAAATTCAAGGCCATTTTCTAGGAATTTTTGGAAATTCAGGGCTATTTTCTGGGAATTTTTGGAAGTTCAAGGCCATTTTCTGGGAATTTTTGGAAGTTCAAGGCCATTTTCTGGGAATTTTTGGAAGTTCAGGGCCATTTTCTGGGAATTTTTGGAAATTCAGCTCTAATTTCTGGGTATTTTTGGAAGTTCAGGGCGATTTTCTGAAAACCTTTGGAAATTCAAGGCCATTTTCTGGGAATTTTTGGAAGTTCAAGGCCATTTTCAGGTTTATTTTTTGAAGTTCAAGGCCATTTTCTGGGGATCGGTTCGAAGTTCAGGGCGATTTTCTGAAAACCTTTGGAAATTCAAGGCCATTTTCTGGGAATTTTTGGAAGTTCAAGGCCATTTTCAGGTTTATTTTTTGAAGTTCAAGGCCATTTTCTGGGGATCGGTATATAATTCTGTTTTACAAAATTCTGTTTTGACAAAATTCTGTTTTTTCGAAATTTTATTTTTTTCAAAAATTCTGTTTTACAAATTCTGTTTTTACAAAATTCTGTTTTTACAAAATTCTGTTTTTACAAAATTCTGTTTTGAAAAAATTCTGTTTTTTTAAATTCTGTTTTATAAAATCAACATACACATTCCCACAGGCACAGTAATATACTTGCCCACATACCTTCATACACAAACAAATACTCACACAAATACCTATGTACGAGTATATAAACACTTTGTATTTATATAAGAATTATATACATTTCATATAATTCTGCTAAAAATTAATTTTGCAATTAATTTTTTTGCCACACACACACCCACCCAAATACACACATACACACACGCACACACAAACACACACACATACACGTTTGTATGTCCACGGTTCCAGGGAGATAGAGAAGTGCTTGCTGGAGTCCTCGATCAATTTGATATTACTCCAGAGAACATAGTAGAAGCGATGCTGGCATCCCCAGAAGCATGGAATGCTGTAGCAAATTTTGCAACAACAATGATTAGGGAGTTGCGACGGTTGGAACGCCATCGTCGCCAAGCAAGGTAACTCGTACCCTACAGTTGAGCGGGAGATGTGATCGTACAGTTAGTACAGACTCCTTTCCTTTCGAAGTAATACCTAGCGGTTGTTCCGGGGGGAAGGATGCAGGAGGTGATTTTAGTGAGTAGGAGTCTCTCACCGTTGTGGTGGATAGCTATGTTATCCCCTACATCGTCCATGATGTATTTCCACCTTCTTTAAAAAAAACACACACACACACACACACACACACACACACACCACACACACACACACACACACACACACACACACACACACACACACACACACACACACACACACACACACACACACACACACACACACACACACACACACACCACACACACACACACACACACACACACACACACACACACACACACACACACACACACACACACACACACACACACACACAAACGCACACACACACATACACATACACACACAAACACACACACACACACAGCCACACATAGTAAATAAAAATTATAACACATGTTTCATAAAATTCAGCTAAAAATTAATTCTGCAATTAATTTTTTTGCCGCAAAAAAATTAATTGCAGAATTAATTTTTAGCAGAATTTTATGAAACAGAATTTTGTGAACCAGAATTTTGTGAAACAGAATTATGTAAAAACAGAATTACGTAAAAGAGAATTTTTTAAAAACAGAATTATGTAAAACAGAATTTTGTAAAACAGAATTTTGTAAAACAGAATTATAAAAAAAAAAATTCGTACCCAACCACATTTTCTGGGAATTTTTGGAAGTTCAAAGCCATTTTCTGGGAATTTTTGGAAGTTCAAGGCCATTTTCTGGGAATTTTTGGAAGTTCAGGGCCATTTTCTGGGAATTTTTGGAAATTCAAGGCAATTTTCTGGGAATTTTTGGAAGTTCAGGGCCATTTTCTGTGAACCTTTGGAAATTCAAGGCCATTTTCTGGAAATTTTTGGAAGTTCAAGGCCATTTTCTGGGAATTTTTGGAAATTCAGGTCTATTTTATGGGATTTTTTGGAAGTTCAGGGCCATTTTCTGGGAACCTTTGGAAATTCAAGGCCATATTCTGGGAATTTTTGGAAGTTCAAAGCCATTTTCTGGGAATTTTTGGAAATTCAGGTCTATGTTCTGGGAATTTTTGGAAGTTCAAGGACATTTTCTGGGAATTTTTGGAAGTTCAGGGCTGTCTTCTGAGAATTTTTGGAATTTCAAGGCCATTTTCTGGGAATTTTTGGAAGTTCAAGGCCATTTTCCGGGAATTTTTGGAAGTTCAAGGCCATTTTCTGGGAATTTTTGGAAGTTCAGGGCCATTTTCTGGGAATCATTGGAAATTCAGGTCTATTTTCTGGGAATTTTTGGAAGTTCAAGGCCATTTTCTGGGAATTTTTGGAAATTCTAGGCCATTTTCTGGGAATTTTTGGAAATTCAAGGCCATTTTCTGAGAATTTTTCGAAGTTCAAAGCCATTTTCTGGGAATTTTTGGAAATTCAGGGCTATTTTCTGGGAATTTTTGGAAGTTCAAGGACATTTTCTGGGAACCCTTGGAAATTCAAGGCCATTTTCTGGGAATTTTTGGAAGTTCAAAGCCATTATCTGGGAATTTTTGGAAATTCAGGGATGTCTTCTGGGAATTTTTGGATTTTCAAGGCCATTTTCTGGGAATTTTTGGAAGTTCAAGGCCATTTTCTGGGAATTTTTGGAAGTTCAAGGCCATTTTCTGGGAATTTTTGGAAGTTCAGGGCCATTTTCTGGGAATCTTCGGAAATTCAGGTCTATTTTCTGGGAATTTTTGGAAGTTCAAGGCCATTTTCTGGGAATTTTTGGAAGTTCAAGGCCATTTTCTGGGAATTCTTGGAAGTTCAAGGCCATTTTCTGGAATTTTTTGGAAATTCAAGGCCATTTTCTGGGAACTTTTGGAAATTCAAGGCCATTTTCTGGGAATTTTTGGAAGTCCAAAGCCATTTCCTGGGAATTTTTGGAAGTTCAAGGCCATTTTCTGGGAATTTATGGAAATTCAAGGCCATTTTCTGGGAATTTTTGGAAATTCAGGGCTATTTTCTGGGAATTTTTGGAAATTGAAGGCCATTTTCTGGGAATTTTTGGAAATTCAGGGCTATTTTCTGGGAAATTTGGAAGTTCAAGGCCATTTTCTGGGAATTTTTGGAAATTCAGGGGTATTTTCTGGGAATTTTTGGAAATTCAGCTCTATTTTCTGGGAATTTTTGGAAATTCAGGGCCATTTTCTGGGAATTTTGGAAGTTCAGGGCCATTTTCTGGGAACCGTTGGAAATTCAAGGCCATTTTCTGGGAATTTTTGGAAGTTCAAAGCCATTTTCTGGGAATTTTTGGAAATTCAGGTCTATTTTCTGGGAATTTTTGGAAATCAGGGCCATTTTCTGGGAATTTTTGGAAGTTCAGGCCATTTTCTGGGAATTTTTGGAAGTTCAAGGCTATTTTCTGGGAATTTTTGGAAGTTCAGGGCATTTTTCTGGGAATTTTTGGAAGTTCAGGGCCATTTTCTGGGAACCTTTGGAAATTCAAGGCCATTTTCTGGGAATTTTTGGAAATTCAGGGCTGTCTTTTGGGAATTTTTGGAAATTCAGGGCTATTTTCTGGGAATTTTTGGAAATTCAGCTCTATTTTCTGGGAATTTTTGGAAATTCAAGGCCATTTTCTGGGAATTTTGGAAGTTCAGGGCCATTTTCTGGGAACCTTTGGCAATTCAAGGCCATTTTCTGGGAATTTTTGGAAGTTCAAAGCCATTTTCTGGGAATTTTTGTAAATTCAGGTTTATTTTCTGGGAATTTATGGAAATCAGGGCCATTTTCTGGGAATTTTTGAAAGTTCAGGGCCATTTTCTGGGAATTTTTGGAAGTTCAAGGCCATTTTCTGTAAATTTTTGGAAGTTCAGGGCATTTTTGTGGGAATTTTTGGAAGTTCAGGGCCATTTTCTGGGAACCTTTGGAAATTCAAGGCCATTTTCTGGGAATTTATGGAAATTCAAGGCCATTTTCTGGGAATTTTTGGAAGTTCAAGGCCATTTTCTGGGAATTTATGGAAATTCAAGGCCATTTTCTGATATGCAGGTCTATTTTCTGGGAATTTTTGGAAGTTTAAGGCCATTTTCTGGGAATTTTTGGAAATTCAAGGCCATTTTCTGGGAATTTTTGGAAGTTCAGGACCATTTTCTGGGAATTTTTGTAAGTTCAGGGCCATTTTCTGGAAATTTTTGGAAGTTCAGGGCATTTTTCTGGGAATTTTTGGAAGTTCAGGGCCATTTTCTGGGAACCTTTGGAAATTCAAGGCCATTTTCTGGGAATTTTTGGAAGTTCAAAGCCATTTTCTGGGAATTTTCGGAAATTCAGGTCTATTTTCTGGGAATTTTTGGAAATCAGGGCCATTTTCTGGGAATTTTTGGAAGTTCAGGGCCATTTTCTGGAAATTTTTGGAAGTTCAGGGCATTTTTCTGGGAATTTTTGGAAGTTCAGGGCCATTTTCTGGGAACCTTTGGAAATTCAATGCCATTTTCTGGGAATTTATGGAAATTCAAGGCCATTTTCTGGGAATTTTTGGAAGTTCAAGGCCATTTTCTGGGAATTTATGGAAATTCAAGGCCATTTTCTGATGTGCAGGTCTATTTTCTGGGAATTTTTGGAAGTTCAAGGCCATTTTCTGGGAATTTTTGGAAATTCAAGGCCATTTTCTGGGAATTTTTGGAAGTTCAAGGCCATTTTCTGGGAACCTTTGGAATTTCAAGGCCATTTTCTGGGAATTTTTGGAAGTTCAAAGCCATTTTCTGGGAATTTTTGAAAATTCAGGTCTATTTTCTGGGAATTTTTGGAAGTGCAAGGCCATTTTCTGGAAATTTTTGGAAGTTTAAGGCCATTTTCTGGGAATTTTTGGAAATTCAAGGCCATTTTCTGGTAATTTTTGGAAGTTCAAGGCCATTTTTTGGGAACTTTTGGAAATTCAAGGCTATTTTCTGGGAATCTTTGGAAATTCAGGGCTGTCTTCTGGGAATTTTTGGAAGTTCTAGGCCATTTTCTGGGAATTTTTGGAAGTTCAAGGCCATTTTCGAGGAATTTTTGGAAATTCAAGGTTATTTTCTGGGAATTTTTGGAAATTCAAGGCCTTCTTCTGGGAATTTTTGGAAGTTCAGGGCCATTTTCTGGTAATTTTTGGAAGTTCATGGCCATTTTCTGGGAATTTTTGGAAGTTCTAGGCCATTTTCTGAGAATTTTTGGAAGTTCAAGGCCATTTTCTGGGAATTTTTGGAAATTCAAGGCCATTTTCTGGTAATTTTTGGAAGTTCAAGGCCATTTTCTGGGAATTTTTGGAAATTCAAGGCCATTTTCTGGTAATTTTTGGAAGTTCAAGGCCATTTTCTGGGAATTTTTGGAAATTCTTGGCCATTTTCTGGGAATTTTTGGAAATTCAGGACCATTTTCTGGAAATTTTTGGAAGTTCAAGGCCATTTTCATGGAATTTTTGGAAGTTCAAGGCCATTTTCTGGGAATTTTTGGAAGTGCAAGGCCATTTTCTGGGAATTTTTGGAAATTCAAGGCCATTTTCTGGGAAATTTTGGAAGTTCAAGGCAATTTTCTGGGAATTTTTGGAAGTTCAGGGCCATTTTCTGGGAATTTTTGGAAGTTCAGGGCCATTTTCTGGGAACTTTTGAAAATTCAAGGCCACTTTCTGGGAATTTTTGGAAATTCAGGGTTATTTTCTGGGAATTTTTGGTAGTTCAAGCCATTTTCTGGGAATTTTTGGAAGTTCAAGCCATTTTCTGGGAATTTTTGGAAGTTCAAGGCCATTTTCTGGGAATTTTTGGAAATTCAAGGCCATTTTATGGGAATTTTTGGAAGTTCAGGGCCATTTTCTGGACATTTTTGGAAGTTCAAGGATATTTTCTTTTATTCTTGGGCATTTTCTGGGAAGTTTTGGAAATTCTTGGGCATTTTCTGGGGATTTGTAAAAATGTTTGGAAGTTTTCTGGGAATTTTAGAAATTCTTGGGCATTTTTTGGGAATTTTTGGAAATTCTTGGGCATTTTCTGGGAATTTTTGGAAATTCTTGGGCATTTTCTGGGAATTTTTGGAATTTCTTGGGCATTTTCTGGGGATTTTTGGAAATTCTTGGGCATTTTCTTGTAATTTTTGGAAATTCTTGTGCGTTTTCTGGGAATTTTTGGAATTTCTTTGGACACCCCTCGATTTTTACGTCTGGGGACGTGCAAAGGAATTGGTTTATGCAACAGAGGTGCCCTCACGAGAAATTTTAATGGAGTGAATTATAGCTGCATTTGAAATAATGAAAAGAGAAATGCGACTTCGCACAATAACATTTGAAATAAATATTATAACTCATATTTAATAAAAACATAATAAAGATAAAAAGAATTTTCTTGACCCTGACAACTTCTATCTCTTACTTTGACCATACTATAAATAATTTCTCCAACATGTAGCATACCGTTGGAAAGAGTATAAACTAGACAACTTTTTAAAACAAACCTATGTTCAAAATAATGTTTATTTTTTTTATATTGAATTTAGAAGTAGAAATTTTTCATACATTTACACATTTTCAAGACTTTCGAAGCTCATACAATTTAATTTATTGAAGCCATTTGTACCAAATAGTGATTTATTTAGACTAAACATACATTGCAGAATACAATAAAAATTATTTCGTGCTATTACAATCATAAACAAAAAAAATATGACGATTTAAAGGCGAAATTTCAGGTAATTTAAATAAAAAACGAAAAAATTCATATCTCAGTTACCGTGTCACTTAGGACGTAGGGTTGTATGGGTGAAAACTAGCTAATGACCCAGCCAATTCCTCAAAAAAATTTGTCGGTCCATGTGCCGAACACCCTGTATATTCCAAGGCATACAATTAATGCTATAATCCCCACAATAAATTTTTACAGTTGTAGACACTAAATTACGCTATGCGTCACTGAGCTGGATCACTGTCACAGATAGTACAAATAAATTACACAGCGGTTTAGTATTAAGTTTGACAATTTCAATTATTTATTTATTCTTAATTATTACAAACTCTATTATTCACCAATATAATTAAGATAATAATATTATTACAAATTTAAACAGTAAAAAAAAAAAAAAAATCACAACTAGCTATATGATGTCACAAAATGGACGCGCGTTTATTATTTTGTTTATAAAATTTTATACGATGTGAACGATGTGCATTCACTTTGAAGAAGTTAAATCGATTATTTATACGAATGAGAAAATAAAATACATTTCGGAAAATGAATAATTATATATTTGATATATCGCGGTGTTGTGAATATAAATGAATGAGTCGCTACAAATTTATAGGAATTTTGTAGGTTAAGTTGAGCGACTATGGGATTTCTAAGGTTAAGTAAAGTGTCAATGTCAAAAAAGGTGCTATATGTTTCGAAAGCTTAAGCATATCTCAGACGTGGTTTGTAGGGTTTAAAATATCTGGACTTCGCGGAGGATGATTTATTAAATTAATGCGGTGCTGTTGCAGAATTCCACGAAATACCCGCTCATAAATAATCACCGAACAATCATGAAATGTTACGACTGGCATATATCACCCTATACATACTCGTTTTCTTCACTTGTTATGCAATCTACTATTATGTTAAGGAGAGACAGTGATAAATAGTGACAAATACATACATATATACAATACATAAATGGTTTATCACTTTTGCCGAACTTCCAGTTATGCTTGTGACATGTTTTATTATTATAGGAATGTTGTACAGAAAATTTGGCAAATAACAAATGTTCCTATTTATAAAACTGTAAAGCTACAAGTACACAATATTTAATCAGACTAAGTACATTTATACAAAAATATTAATAATTAATTAGTTCAAATCAATACTTTATTAAATCATCAATTTTAATTGTAAACCGTATCAGTATTAATTAATCTGTCAAACATATAGCAGCTCGATTAGACCATGAATCGTTACCGTCTAACAATAAAATTCATAAAAATCGTTTTGATTCTAAATTGTTATCTCCCGATAAATATCATTGCAACGAAACAACTCGTAAATAAAGTCAGAATTGAATACACACCTTTCGTTTACGTTTTGTTTGTCATCTTTTTAATAACAGCAGTGTCATTTGAATTTCGACAGAACGTTAAATACATCATACTCGAGGATGCCTATGAAATTCGTTTAACCAATCTCTCACTTGACAAATTTATTACCATTGCACACAAATACTATGAAACGTTTGGTGCTATATTGCTGTTAATTATTGTTAATTTTTTGCAACGCCGGCGATTTTTAATGACGATAAAGAAAATTTATTGTAATTTGTACGATAATTATAACTACTTAAAATGTAGTAGTAGTAGTAACTATAAGATGGTTTTGAATGGTTTATTTAATAAAATCGTACTCGATAGTGTTTTTTGTATAGTTTTGATATATTTTACCACATCTGATGAATATAAACCACCATCACACAAACGAAAATCATCAACAGAGAAACATGACCACGTTGAATTTACGAATAATTCAACTTTGGAAAGACTACTACTAGCTGTTCTGTATTTGCACGGGAATAATGTTTTTGTTACCGCATCGACTCTATGTTACGGTGGTTTCACGCTGTTCAATTGGTTTTTTAATATGTTGAATGATGTTTTGGACAAAAAAATTATTGCATTTAATTTGGAACGGAAACGTTTGATAAAAACAACACAGCAAATTGTGTGGACGCAACGATGCTGTGAGATGACTGATGTGATTGATAAATTGGCCGAAATTCATTCGATGCTAGTGAAATGTACACGTAGTTGGTTGGATTTGTTTCAAATGTCGATACTTTTTTATATATTTGATATATTTAAAGAGATATCGGTTATTGTAAGTATACAAGTAGTACTTTTTATTTAAATTTGAAAATGGTCGCAAATTAGAACTGATATACAATCGATTAGTATAGCTAATTTTATTACGAGGGGACAAATCTACAAAATATGCTGGCTAAAATAACTGTAATAATGAAGTACTATTATTGAAGACAGATTTTTATATTTTATACGAACAGAATAATAGTAATGGACCAGGTAAACTCATAAACTGTTTTAGAGAAGTAATTTAGACAACGTTTTCATTTCACATTAGATCTTTATTCCACAAAAAACTTTTTACCTTTACTTTTCAATTTTTTATTATCGAAATGCAAAGTACATTAAGTAGCTAACTCTTTTCAAATAAAATTAATCTTATAAAGTAAAGTTTACCCCAAATGTATTTTTCTTCAACATTACGAAGGTTTAGAGTGAAAGTTATGTAAATGAAAATCCCTCGAAAAGAATTTTATCGGGAAGGAGTCAATTTTAATAGGATTCAGATTTAAAAGTTCAGTTTCAATTTTTATTAGATAAAGTATGAATTGCCGTTTAGGCTTTGGATAATAATCTCGTATATGAAATTGGAAATTCGCACTTTTGATTTAATATACGGTTCGTTTAATTACATCTGCCCCTCGATTGACATGTCACATAATTAACGTTAAACTCTAAATGACTTTACGCTTTGATGTATCACCTTTGCCAATAATACAAAAAAAACATTGGAATTGGTTCTTGTTTTGGCCTTTGTTACCAAATTTGTTGCCGTAATTTCGCCCATATTAAAACAATTTCGTACTAACCAAGTTCTATGTTAATCAAATGAGCACTTAAGCAAAATCAACACAAATGTACATATGGCTACATGCCGTAAAGTTACATTCATTTGCAGATACTAACAAAATAGTAATCCCACTATTTGTGAGAAGCGCTGTCTGAAATTTCGGATATTCCTGGTTCTGATGCTGGAGTGCGGCATGCAGTTGAGGCTCTGGTAACACAATTAGAAGATTACAATTTTCTGATGATAATTAGTATAACTGACTACCTAATTGAATATCGTGCAAATGGATATAAAAAATCACAAGAAGCAGCGAATGAATTGGCTACTAAATTAGAAGTGGCGCCCATTTCTCAAAATAAATGATCCGAAGAAGAAAACCGAGTTATTAAAAAGCCTTAAATTCTTAATGGACAGAAACATAAATAATAAAAGACACAGATCTTGTGGCGTAAGAAATAAATTTGAAAACAAATAATTTGATATTACAATTTATAAACTCTTTGATAATTCGGTTATCAATTTACTTACATGAATAAATAATTCTGAATTTAAACTTAAAATGTACAATGAGCTATTAACAAGACGATTTGCACAAAGGATAATTTGGATTTTTGACATTTCCTTCAGTTTTGCGTGATAATTTTCGCTCTGTTAAGATGACACTTCAATTTAACAAAACTGAACGATTATTTATTAAAGTTTTGCTGGGCAGTAAAATGTAGCCTCTATATACCGCATTGTTAAGTCATTCGACAAATTATCTCATTCTGAAATAAAAATCACTTACGAAAACGAAAATTTACATTTTCACCTCGTTTGACGTGAAACGGGTAGGAGAGTGGACAGTGTTATTGTACAATGCAACAGACAATTCTATATGGTCGTTATTGTGTTAGCGGTTGAGACTTTGTGTTTGTTCGTGTTAAAAATCTCTATCAAAGTTGCGTGTGCTCTTTCTATTTGTCCGTTGAATTCGGATGAGGATGCATATTCCAATTTGATATTTACTTACTTCAAAAAGTCTTTGAACTGATCGGATTGAAAAGTGGTCTTGTTAAGGTATTGAAAAGGCTGCTGTTACATCTGTGGGATTTTTTATGCTTATTAAAACCATCTATAGATGTTGTGAAAACGAATCAATTATAGATAGAAAATTTATTTTGTTGATACTGAATATATCAATGTGTACCCTTTCTAAAGGTTTTGATATAATTGGCCTAGGCAAAATATTGATGATGTACGGCTTTCGGTCGTACTTGTGTGTGTACATTACAAATAATACAGGAGTTAATGTGAATTGTTAATTTGTTAGCCATCCTAGGGAAGAAATACGATCTTTTAATCTGATTTTCTACTTCTTTTGTACCGCTATGAGCTCTTTTGTGCTCTTTTACTGTAATTGAATTTTGGCGATCTTCGTTAGTCACATCTTCGACCATTCTGGTGACGAATACAAATTGACCTTTTTCTGAGAAATTCTCTCTATGCTTTCTGAACAATTCCGCATAGTATTTCCGGAGCTAGGATTGCTGATTGCTTTCCGTTGCGGAATCGTTTTAAATAACGGATTATATCTTCCTTTCCGAACTAGTTTTTTATGATTATTGCTGTATTTACTTTCATAGTAATCATTCGAGGTGTTGGCTGAATGTACGGTGTCTGAATATCAGTCACTATTTGATGCATTATTCTGCATTGAAGCATTCTCTGAGTTTAATGCTTGCATATCTAGATTATGAAAATTGAATTCCTCTTCTTGATTTGGTTTAATTTCATCTATTGGAAGTCTACTAAGAGCATCGGTTACAACATTAGCTTAACCTGCCTTATATTGTAAATGACATCATAATCAAAATTTTCCAATTCTAGATGCCATCTAAGAATTTTAAAGTTCTTTTCGGAAGTCTTAATGAAAGTAAGAGGCTTATGATCAGTCACCAAGGTAAACTTGTTACTGTAAAGTTAAGGCTGATATTTTTCACTGCACAGATTATAGCAAGCGACTCCTTTTGGTTTCTTGCATATTTCAGTATCATTTAGCGTTCTAGATGCAAATGCTATTGGTCTTTCCAGTTTATCGTGAATTTATGAAAGAACAGAACCTAAATCGTATTCGGATGCATCCGTTGTCAGGATGAAAGGTTTATTAAAATCCGGGTAATGCTAATATTTGATCTGTAGCTATTATGTTTTTTAATGTTTCAAACGATTTTACATATTGTGGGTCTAAAATATTATCAATAGCTCCTTTTCTAAGAAAATTGGTGACTTTTTTTAAATTTTGGAATAATTATGAATAAATCTTCGATAATATCCCGACAATCCGTGGAATTGATTGATCTGTTTTTGAGTAATGACCACGCAAGAATTTTTTTTATTTTGTCAGGGTTCGGTTTAACTCCATCTTGTGTGATTATATGTCTTAGAAATTCTGCTTTTCTTTTGAGAAATTCATACTTATCAAGCTGTAATTTCAGGTTAAATTGTGATAAACGCTTAAGGACTTCTTGAAAACTTTTGATGTGTTTATCTAGATTAAAGCCTCGTCCAGATATACGTAACAAATTTTTCCGATTAGTCCGTGAAGGACATTGTTCATGGCCCTTTGGAATGTTGCGGGCCCGTTTTCCAATTCGAATGGCATTCGGGTAAACTAGAAGTGCTCCTTGACAATGAATTTGGTCGCAAAATGAGGATTGAGGATTGAGAATTTTGTATATGTACACGGTGTATAATATACATTTTGCTATTGTGTGCCGTCAAATATTTGTATTGTACATATTAGTGTATTTTCTCATGCGTTTTCTCATGGTGTAAGTATCAAAAATAAGCGAAACGATGAGGAATTCATGTTTTTATAGTCTAAGAGCTGGTAGACAATTTTGAGTAGGTAATTGAGGCAGCATGAAAATTTGTGTGGCGCTTCTTTAGCAATGTCTAAACACAAAATCAAAGACCTGGCTGAAGGGTAGCGGGGCATCTTCAACCTTTGATTTTTTAAGTTCCGAAATTTTTTTTGCAAAAAATGTATTTGAGGCATTCTGAAATTTTAATACCTTTTAGTTTAGTATTTAATAAAATATAAAATAAAAAAGCCAGATCATTTAGTCGGGTCTAAAATGTTCCTAGGCGGCTTCAAAGTTGAATTTTGTAGACGTCTAAAAAATATATTTGAGGCAAGCTAAGACTTAGACAGATAAATATATATACCTAAAACAACATAACTTCAAAAAGACATGTCATTTTGGTGGGGCTCTCTACCTGCCAGGTGGTCGGGAATGTACTGAGTTCTTAAGAGCTTAATTCTATTTTGCAGTTTTCTGTTTCGCTTATTCTATTACATCTAGTTATCATCAACACTACTTTCTTGAACCTGATTACCTGTTTCAACAGTTTTTTTTCAATATATAAGCAAAAAAATTCATAATTTTTACCTTTGAAAGAGATTTTTCGAACCTAAAAATATTGTTCTGCATTTAAAGCTGCTTTTCCACTCGAAATATGGAAAAGTCGTTGCTGGTCGATGCTAGAATCGAATGGGTTCATAAATTTGGAAAATGCATTGACAAATAATCGAATTTGTTTAGTGTCTTTGTTTAAATTATATTTTTCCAAATCAGCTGTAACATGTTGCCGTTTCCGTAGACAAGTAGCCTCATATGTATATGATACAACAGTTGATCGAATATTCTCGTGGCTCTTACAACAGCGCTGCCGAGCAGAAATGGAACTAATAAAATGTACTGCACCTGTTAATCTTCTTTCAGCATCTGCATTGATTGTCTGTTCCAGAGTCAGATCAATTGGCTGTCTACAGAATGACTTGTCCGTTCTTTAGATTCCAAAATAACTTCTTTCCATGGATTCTTGTAATCGTAGATGAGTTTGTTCTAGTTTAATAAAAATATCGTGATATTTAACCAACCAACGTAAATAATTTGGCTGGTTAAATACAAAGAAAATATTGGCCATTTTTGGTTAAATAAATTTTAAAAGATCAATATCGCCTGTCCGTATACTGCGGCTTAACTTCTGACAATAATTGACGAGATTTATGTACGACATATAAAATTGAGGCTTTTGACCATAAGCTCCATTCAAACGGGATTCTTTATGTTGAAGATATGAAGATATGAGGTTTGAGGCATCACTATTTTGTAATAAAGCACCATAAGATTATTTTTGATCACTAAACTCCATCAGCTCTGTACGTAAATTTTCTATAATCGTAATTTTTTCATTTTTCAAGAAAAATTGAAAATGCAAAAATTTCTAATCCTACTGCCATCAGTGGATGAAATCGTATACATCTATTAAAGTGCTTGCCAGAAAGGAATGAATCAACAGATCCATTTGCTATTTTTCACTTTCAACAGCAATATTTATTGGTCCACAGCTTTGAAATATGCAAGGATAATATGAAAAGATCCAAAATGAATAATTATGTTATCAAATAATGGCTGCTCACTAGCTTGGATTTGCATCGCAACTTTAGCAATAGCTAAATCATAAGTAACTTCAATGTGAGACTGCAGTACTTCTTCAGCTATTTTTTAACTTTCTTTCAGTGTTTCGAGAACAACATTTTTAGAAGTAGTGTTGATGATAACTAGATGTAATAGAATAAGCAAAACAGAAAACTGCAAAGTAGAATTATGCCAACAGCTCTTAAGAACTCAGTACATTTCCGACCACCTGGCAGGTAGAAAGTCCCACCAAAATGACCTGTCTTTTTGAAGTTATGTTGTTTTAGGTATATATATTTATCTGTCTAAGTCTTAGCTTGCCTCAAATATATTTTTTAGAAGTCTACAGAATTCAAGTTTGAAGCCGCCTGGCAACATTTTGGACCCGACTAAATGATCTGGCTTTTTTATTTTATGTTTTATTAAATACTAAACTAAAAGGCAGAATGCCTCAAATACATTTTTTGAAAAAAAAAATTTCGGAACTTAAAAAAATCAAAGGTTGACAATGCCCCGCTACCCTTCAGCCAGGTCTTTGATTTTGTGTTTAGACATTGCTAAAGAAGCGTCACACAAATTTTCATGCTGCCTCAAATACCTACTCAAAATTGTCTACCAGCTCTCCATCTATTATCTCTATCGCTGTTGTAACCGACGACATTCATTTGGTTTCGTTAATAAAAAGCCAAAACAAATTATGTACATATGTATACGTAAACAAAACAATTTCTCGTCTATAAAAAAACAAAAAGCAACATAAATAAATGATTTAATTTATGCATTCTTCGTCGGCCTCATTCGTAATATTTTTAATTTTTGTTTTTTTAATTTTGAATATTGTTGTTTCTTTCCAAGTTATGTGTGGGAGTATATAAGAACATAATTAAATATTGTCAATATTTTAATATAATCTCTCGATCGTTCTCTTCTGAGCTTATTTACCTTATTTGTATGATGTGATCTCTTTTATTCTTGTTGTTTCATCTCTCTCATTTGCATCATATTAAGTGAAAAACTAAAACAAACGCCTATTCGACAACAATACAATTTACCAATACTATTGCCTTCCGGTAATCCTAAAATCAATCCTCATTTTGCGCCCAAAATCGTTGTCCTGTAATCAATCATTACTCTGACTTTCCGTATACCTGAAGCGTCGGAATTTTTCGGAACTACTCATATAAGGGAAGAGAGTAAGGGCTGCTGGAATTTAGAACAATTCCACTGTCTAGCAACTCTTTTATGTGACCTTTACGTCTTTTGTAAAGTGGTGAGGAAAACTGTATGTTTTTGTGTATACAGGATCCTCATTTTTCATTTCGCTTTAATAGGGCTTTTTGATTACTCACAATTATTTATCACTAAAGGAAGATCGTTAATAAACATCATAAGCAATATTGGCCCCAGGACAGATCCTTGAGGTACTCCAGAAACGATTTTACATGCGTTAGAAACAGACGAACGAAACGATACTGTTTGACTACGGTCATTCAGATAAGATGCAATTAAACGCAAAGCAGGCACAGTGAAGCAGAATTTGTCTAAACTTTCTAAGTAACAATTGATGATAAATTTTATCAAAAGCTACTAAAATCTAATAGAAAAAGAATACATGCTAGCTTTCCATCATATGCCCTACGAATATCATCACTAATGTTGTTTAGCAATTAAGCTCTTCTTTTTCTTAGATAGTCCTGCTGTGGAATTAAGGAGCCTCCAAAATGATTTCGATGGCATATTTTGGTTCAAAAGATTAGCAAAATAAAGTGCTTCGAATCCCATCAATTAAAAAGTTTACTTTATCATCAGGGTCCAAAATCGAATAAAGAGTATTCCATGGTAATTCAACACATTTCTCAACTAGACTATAGATGTATTAATATTCTTGAAATCTCGGAAAGTAATCGAGAAGTCAGACCTAATATTTTCTACTTCATACGAAAAAAAAAAATAAAATCATGATCAGAAAATCCAACTGAGATCTGGTTGAAGAATGCAATCTTATTAGTATTCGTAATTATTAAGTCAAGAACCGATGCTGAAGTTTTTGTAAAATGAATGGGTTCACTATTTTGGCATCTATAACCGAACCTTTCTAGCATAATGTTTGAATTTTTGTGATGTAGTAGTCTTAGCATTTGGATCGTAATTTAAATCACCACAGATGATGACATCATTATACTTAACTGAAAATTCAGCTATTATAGACTCTAAATCACAAATAAATTCTCCCTTTCGCGATTTGTAAATAACAACCACCAGAACAGACGATGATCCCAATTTGACTTCAATTAAAAGCGCCTCTAGGCTTCTAACACAATACTTATAAATTATTTTAGATGTTAGTGTTGATCTAATATATACGCATATTCCGCCACCCCATTTCTTATTAGCTACAATTCGATCCTTTCTGAATAAGTTGTAACCGGGCATATCTATCGCTGCATCAGACACAGAGTCAGATAGTCAAGTTTCAACAAAACAAAGAATATCAAGTTTAACACCAGAAATAAGGGTAGCAATTTCACCCAACTTAGGGAATAAGCTACGGGTGTTTAGTAAGGAAAAATTTAACCCTGACCGGTGGTTGATGGCCAATTTAAGTACAATATTATAATAATTGATGATGCAAGCAGGATCAGTTATGTTAAATGTTAAGTTACTGGACATGCAGAAACAACAACAGCATGTAACATAAATTCGCGCAAATTAATATAAATTTAGTCTCTAAGAATAGCAAAACAATTTCATTATAATAATAGAAAACAAGGATAGGTTAGGTTAGGTTAGGTTGAAGTGGCTGCTATCGCACACTTAGGCCAGCAATGGCCCGTTGTGATACCACAGGATCCCATCTCCCCATTACTCCCGTTGAAACCAACCAGAGCTATTTATATAGCGTAATAAATCTCGCACTCCACAGTCCGCGAGTTCCGAAAGGCTGTCCATACCGTACACACCCAAATACTTATGCCTTCTGTATGATAGCGCCGGACATGAGCATAGGAAGTGTTCCAAAGTCTCCTCCTCCTCTTCGTCCATGCAACTTCTACAAAAGTCATTCGTCTGTATCCCCAGCCTTCTCGCATGCTCCCCAAAAAGGCAGTGACCTGTCATTATCCCTACGACCAATCCTATTTCTTGTCTTCCCAGGGATATTAGTACCTTGGAGCGCCGCAAGTCCAGTTTTGGCCAAACTTGCTTTGCTACCCTGCACATGAGAGTGTTGATCCACCTCTCATTTGTCAAGGCGATTGCCTTTTTTCTGAGCGCCCATTTTAGCACTGCCATAGGCCTCCCCAGACCTACCATTTCCGGCTGCATCTGTAGAGTCGTACCGTACCTAGCTAGTTCGTCCGCCCTGCAGTTCCCCGTGACGTCCGAGTGACCCGGGACCCAGATTATCTGGATGCTGAAATACTCGCTCATCTCGTTAAGAGATGATCGGCAATCCAGCGCCACCCGCGACTTCAGACAAACTGCCCCAAGTGACTTGATCGCTGCCTGACTGTCCACATAAATTGCGATATCCCTCCCGGATACCACATTATGCTTCAACCATGTCATGACTTGCCCGATCGCCACCACTTCAGCCTGGTACACGCTGCAGTAGTCAGGGAGACGAACAGAAATATTAACATTAAGTTTATCACAGAAGACTCCGGCTCCTACCTGATCGTCTAGCCTCGAGCCGTCCGTGAAAAATTGCACTGCCTCGTTTTCCAAGATTGATCCGTTTCTCCAGGATTCCCTTGAGGGAAAGATGGTACGGAAACCCTTATCGAAGCACAACGTTGGTGTAATATAATCCAGATTCGCCAGTTCTTCGCCAGCGAATCTACCTATCGTCGAGTGTCCCACCTGAAGACACTTCCATTGAGAGACAGCCAAGAGCCTCGTAGCCACGTTGGCTGCCATCTGTTTACCATAAAGGTCGATTGGAATAAGGTGGAACATAACCTCTAAAGCGCGTGTAGGTGTTGTCCTAAGCGCCCCGCTTATAAGCATACAGGCCGTTCTTTGCACCTTCTCCATCATACCTCTATAAGTTACCTTATCTAGAGCTGGCCACCAAACGCCAACCCCGTACATTAGCACAGGTCTTACCACGGCGGTATAGAGCCAGTATACCAGCTCCGGTTTCAAGCCCCATCTCTTACCTATAGCGTTTCTACACGAGTATAAGGCTACAATAGCCTTATTCACTCTTTCCAAAGTGTTAGGCTTCCAGCTGAGCTTACTATCAAAGATTATGCCCAGAAATCTCGCTCGGTCAGCAAAAACTAGTCCGCTGCCGTTTATGATAGGAGGGCTAACCACCGGAATTTTATATTTCCTAGTAAATAGTACCAGCTCTGTTTTGGACGGGTTAATCCCCAATCCACACTTGCTGGCCCATTTCGTAACGATCAGGAGTGCATTCTGCATAACATCCCTAATCGTATCTAGATATTTGCCTGAGACAGCTATCGCTACATCATCAGCATATGCTACAACCCCTATCCCCTCTCTCTCTAGTTCCAGCAGCAATCCATTAATCACTGCACTCCAGAGAATGGGGGACATTACACCTCCTTGTGGGGTTCCTCTAACCACCCGTCTTCTAATCTTGGACTCTCCCAGCTCCGAGGTAATAGTCCTGCTTACCAGCATCTGATTTATTAACCTACTTATAGAGCAGTCCACTTCCAAAAAAGACAATCCTTCCATGATCGCCTCCGTTTTTACATTATTAAAAGCACCCTCAATATCGAGAAATGCTACCATGCAAAACTCTTGCAAGTAAATTGATTTCTCAATTGTGCGTACTAGATCGTGCAGAGCTGTGTCCACCGACTTTCCCTTACAGTACGCATGCTGCGATATTGCCCACTTCCTGGGTTCAATTCTTGATCGAATAAACACATCTATCAACCTTTCCAGGGTTTTCAGCAGAAAGGATGATAGAGTTATAGGCCTCAAGTCCTTTGGACGAGCATGTGAGCTCTTTCCCGATTTCGGAATAAAGACTACTTTGACCTCTGTCCAATTCCTAGGAATATAGACTAGTTTCAAACATCCCCTGAAGATAACCTCTAGCCAGGGGATGATGGCTGCCGAGTTCTTTTGAATCTCTGCTGGTATAATCCGATCCGGGCCCGCCGACTTATAAGGCTTAAAACCCTGCAGCGCCCACCTGATCCGCTCTCTATCCAATATGCCCTCCATATCTATTGGAGGTGTTCCTCGATGAGCTCCAGGCTCCATCGAGTCATCAAAGCTTCCCGGAAAGTGGGTATCGATGAGAAGCTCCAACGATTCCGCACTTGAAGCTGTCCATGACCCGTCTGGTCTAATTAAGTAACTAGGACTAGTTGGGTTAGTAGATAGAATCTTCCTAAGGCGGGAAGTCTCAGAGACTTCTTCCATTCTACCACAAAAGAGTCTCCAAGATCCCCTCTGTGCCTTCCTCAATTCTTTTTTGTACTTTCTTAGGTCCTCCTTATAGGAGTCCCAGTCCCGTACATGCCTCGTGCTCTTTGCCTTATTAAAGGCTGTCCTACACGCCTTCCGAAAGGTCTCCAACTCCATGAACCACCATGCCGGTTTCTGCCTGCCCCTTGGCTTTATCAGGGGGCAAGAAGCATTAAAGGAAAGATTGCATGCTCTTGTGACAACATCCACAATGCAATTCAATTCTTCCACTGTCTCCGGAGGTCCGGGGACCTCCGGCAATAGTTCCTCCAACACCTCCCCATATTTCTCCCAGTTTGTCCTTCTAGGATTCCTGAAAGGCTTCTGGGTACCCGGGTGAATGTTAAGGTTATAAGTTATATATTGATGATCAGAGAATGAGTGCTCCTTCGCCACTCTCCATCCCCTAATCAACTGAAAAATAGTATCCGAGGCGAGGGTCACATCTAGAACCTCCTGCCGATTGCTAATGATAAATGTCGGTTCCTGCCCAACATTGCAGACTGAAAGGTTAGTATTTAATAAGTAATCAAAAAATAACTCACCCCTCTCATTAATATCAGTGCTCCCCCAAATTGTGTGATGCGCGTTTGCATCACATCCGAGTATCACACCAATCCTATTTTTCCTTGCTTCTCGGATCAGGTCCCCCAGGTTATCCGGCGGGATCTTCTTCTCCCGATCCATATACGCAGAGACCAGCCAAAACTTGTCTCTGCCAACCTCCATACTGATCGCAGTAACGTCACCACTACTGTATTGAGAAAGTAGAAAAATTTTTAAAGTATTTTTCACTAAAATGCAAGATCTTATCTTCTCAGAGTTACTTGAGTACAAAGTTGTATACCCTTTCACCTTAAGGCCACAGATCCTGTTTTTGTTAATCCAAGGTTCCTGGATTAACACTAGCTCCTCTCCTGATCTAGTCAGTCTGAGAACGAGAGCCGCCGAAGCAGCCTTCGTATGGTGAAGATTAATCTGCACAATATTAATCACCATGCATTATCTCACTTACCTCTTCATGCATTCCCTGTTTCAGGCTAATGCTACCTTCCTCCGGGGGGCCGCTAGTATCCGCCGTGTCACCCCCCATAATTGATGCTTCGCTGCCTTGAGAATCCCCAGCCTCTCTTCGTTCAGATTCCGACAGGGTGTCCCCATCGGATCCAAGCGAGAGAAGGCCGCCTCTCTCCAATAGCAGCTCCACGTCATCGTCTGTTATAACCCCATGCGCTTGCTCGACTGTCTGCCGCTGGGTCCGTCCGACGTCCACCTCCGGCCCGTCCTCCGAGCGCATGCCTACCTCATCTTTTTTAAAAACGTTGAGAGTGATCGACCCGAAACCGAAGCTGATCACCCCCTTTGTCTCTGCCAGGGGAGTAAGGGACTCCTTATTGAGCAGCATGATTGCCATTCTGAAGCCCCCTTTAGCCTCCTCCTGTTTGACAATCTTCCAATCTTTCGTTGGAAGATTTGGATTACTTGCCTGAATAATCTCAAGGATCTCTTCTGGCTTTTCTGGTTTGGTTGGTAACCAGACGCGGGCCCTTGGTCTACTCGGAATTTCTTCCTTTCGAACTGCCTCAAGCCTCGCGCCTTCCCATACCTCACCTACTTCGGCTATTGCCTTTTTATAAAGATCCACCGATCTTTGATCCGAGCACGCAGTTAACTTTACACGCCCTTGATGCCATCCCGCATCTCTACAGAACGGAGGGGGTCCTGGATTTTCTCTCAGGACCTTGATGAAAATGGAGTTTAGTGCATTATACACTTCCCTCCACTTTTCTGCCGTGATGCTCCCATCTTCTTGACTTCTGTCAATTACCGCTAGCACCGCTATCTCCCGATATCGCTCCAGTGACGGTCTTGGCTCGTTTGCTGTCGCCCTCTTCGAGCTCATCCTGAGACCTCGGCCTTTTAGGCACAAGAACCCTATCCGAGCTGTCGCGGCCGACAATCTCCCTCGCCCAAGCCACAGATTGCTTCTGTTCTACTGTAAGCTGCCCCTCAGGGGTTGCAGCCAGTTTATCCAGAATTTTATGCGCCGACCGTTTCTCCCTGTATCGTCGCTTTGCAGGAGGGATCCTTCCCGATCCCCCGCTCTCTTGCCTGGCATTGGTATCGCTGACTCCTGGCTTTGATGCCATGGTGCCACTTACCCCTGCCACTGATGAGGTAGCTCCACCTTTAAGGTAAGAGCCACTTTCTTCCTTCATTGTTTCCGGTTTTTCAAGGGTACCGGCTCCCTTATTTTTATTTTTCAAATCATTCATAGTATTCCCACGAGTGTCGGAGAAATACTGGTCCACCTGCGCAGAGATCCGTATACGCAGGTAAGGCTAAATACAACTGGAGGTAGCCAGGTATCCAGAGGGCTCCGTTAACGACTGGGCTTTGTTAAATGGGCCCCCAGCCTAGCTGATCATCAGCACGGGTCGCATAACACCTTAATCCAGCCCATTGGCTCACCAAGCATCACATCCCAGCACCCCCGCCCCTATTCATCTTTCACTCAACCATTCACCCATCCATATGGATATCCCAAACCAATAGGACCCATTTCATCATTCAAGGGGGTAACCCGTTTAAAGGGGCCCCTCACTCACTACCTGGAGACCCCGGAAATGTGACGCTCAGTTAGCCTGTGGTTATTAGTTGATGGTTTTATGGCGCCATCAGTTCGCCATTCCATACCGGGTATCATAGGCACTCAGAATTTATTAAACTGAGGTTAACCACTCCCCAGTTTCCTGAGACTCTCCTCCCAGCAGGGCTGCGGTTGGGGGCGGCTTATTTAATATTCACCGCTAACCTATCTAATAGGCCGTCCACTATCCACCACCTGTGACCCCCCCGATAGCTGCAGCATGCCCCGGGAAAACAAGGATAAGTTGAACTAAAAATAACATCTTATAATTATACTTCTATAGCCAAATATGATATTCAATGTGACAAAAATCTCTTAAAAAAAAAAAAAAAAAAAAAAAAATTCAAGATTAATTATTAAAAGTTATCAAATTCAATTAACACAGGTTTAAATGTGAAAAGTAACATCGAACGGTGATTGCTTATTTGGTAAATGATGATGATTTGGTCGAAGCTCTTGTTAGGCGTAGTTCAGACGATAAAGATTCTTTTGAAAGCTGCAGCTCCTCATTCGACGCATGCTGTGAAGTTGTAGCGTTTACGATATTACTATCCCCTGAACAATGAAGATTTGATCTGTGTGTGTGGTAGTGCTCAGTAAAGAACTAGTTGAAGGGTTGTTCTTGTTTTTTTAGTGTAGTTGTTGTCTGTATTTCCAATCATTCAATAAACATCTTGTTTACATTTTAATTGTACCGGTCGAGATGAAGATGAATACATATAGCAAATACCCGACCCTAACATAAACTTTAAAAATTGATCCGAGTTTTTGTGCTCTTTTAGCTTCTTGTAGTATAAAATTGTTTAGTGGAGTAAGCCCTTCATTGATAAAAACACGTAAATTAGATCCGCTGATGCCGATATCATGTAACGATAAACTTTTTACAGCTCTATATTTATGGTAACATTCTAGAGCCGCGTATTTATTTGGAAATTTCAGAATAATGGGTGGAGCATTACCTTGTTTAGACGAATTTGTATTAATACGAAACGCTGTACAAATGTTATTGTTAATATCGAAGCTAATGACATTTCCAATGATACGTATAATACCCGCAATATTCTCATTGGGCATAGTTGGAATACCCGTAACTACAAGGTCCCATAATCTTTTGTCTTTTTCAATACTCTCAACACGAGTTTCCAACACTTTTGTATGATTTTCAACTTTGGAAAGATATGAACTATGGTATCAATTTCACTCTTAAGACACTGTCTAAACACAATACTAAATCATTTTTAATTTTCGTAGCAAAATCATCAAATACACACATATTTAAAATTTTTTAAAAACACTTGTTAAATATTTCGCAAAATTACAAAAGGTTTAAAAAATCACTCGATCGATTTCGGCTTATTAGGCCATCATCAGGAGTATCTACTAAACTGTAAAAATAAAAATGTAGTTAGATATATATATATATAGTTGGAAAAAGCAAAAAGTGAAACCAAAATATACCAATAAAAATATGTGGGAGTGGTAAACAATAAAATTGGTGACAGCAATAAACATTAAAAATTAAAATAGGGGGTGAGTTAAACACAGGTATATGATTATTGATTAGTCAACGGTCGAATAACAAAATTCCAGATGTTGATTTTTTTTTTTTTTTTTTTTTATTTGTATAACCCGACGAATTAGTAATTTTATGGTATGGAATGAGTATGTGAATAAAACAATGCGGGGTCGGTAATTGGTGAGAAACGGATTTCTCTCTGTTCGTTGAGGATATTTTGGTTAAGAAAAATAGCTTTTCGGATTTCGTTCGGAAGAAAGGCTTGAGTAACGCTTTCTCCTCTATCTCCTCTCATTCTTCTGTTTTTCTTCTAATAATAACCTTAAAGTGATTGGTACGATTAAGAAAAAGTTACGTGATCATGACCTGATAGCCTGTAAAGCGGATAAAGGCAATAGGTACGATCACTGTTCTCACAAGAATCGATTATTACAATAAAATTTCTGATTTCATTACAGAAAGCAACGCATTAGAGCTCAATAGAGATCCTACTAGGTCATTTAAGACTTTGGTCAGTAAGTGTATCAACCAATGCCCAAAGGTCTTTGATGGCACTGGTTGGAGGTACACGGTTATGAATCCATCTGCCCCAATTCTTTATGGTTTACCTAAAATCCATAAAGAAGGCATTCCAATTAGACCAATAGTAGCGTATTGCAATGCACCTGCCTACAAGCTATGTAAGGGTTTCATAAACTTTTTCAACAGTCATACCAATTTCGTTTCGGCTTTCTCGGTTAAGAGCTCGGTAGAATTGATTAGCAAAATTCAAGATGTTGATATTCCACTACACTCAAAATTAGTTTCGTTTGACGTTGCTAGTCTTTTCACTTCTATTCCAATTAACATTTTGTCTCAAATAGTTTATACTTACTTAGATAGGGATGTTGCAGATGGAAGCCTTCGGAATGAACTGAAGCTGACATTTGAAACTTGTATTAAACAAAATTATTTTTGCTTTGATAATAAGTATTTCAGATTCACTGATGGTCTACCGATGGGCTCCCCTCTGTCACCTTTGTTAGCAGAAATTTTCATGAATTTCTTCGAACAAACGATTGTATCAAGCAATAATCCTTATTTCCGTCATGTGATCTTTTGGTACAGATATGTTGATGACATACTATGTCTATGGAATGGAACTGATAGGCTATTAACCTCTTTTCTCACTTGGTTAAATTCTCAATATCCCACCATTAATTTTACGGTAGAAAAAGAAGAAAACAAATCTATTAACTTTCTAGATATAACAATAACCAGAATTAATTCTTCATTAGAGTTCAAAATTTATAGAAAACCCGCGTATACAGACGCCATTATACCTAACTCGTCGAACCATCCCCATAATATTAAAATGTCAGCTTTCCACTCATTCTTAGATAGATTAATAAACATTCCTTTGACCATATCCAATTATAACAAAGAGCTTAATATAATTTTAGAAATAGCAGCGAATAACGGTTATGCAGCTAAGACTATATTAAAGCTATTAAACAGAAAACTGAAACATAAAGCTTTAGCTAACATTTATCCACCTGATAGCCCAATGCCGAAAAATTGGCGCCGCTTAGAGTATATAGGAAAAACTAGTCAACGGATTAGTAACATCGTGACACAATATACAGATATTAGCTTTGCTTTTTATAACAATAATACAATTAAGAAAATGATTTTTAACAATAAACCAAGAATTGATCGCCTTTCCAAGTCTGGCGTTTATAAGATCAATTGCAATGATTGTAGTTCCTCTTATATCGGACAGACTGGGCGCAATTTTGAAGTTAGAGTTAAAGAACATTTATCTGGTAGCCATGAATCATCCTTTTATAATCATTTAACGTTAGAAAATCACACATCCAGTTTAAACAATTTAGAAATATTACATGTACAACCAAAAAGCAGACGTTTAGACAACTTAGAATCTTACGAAATCCGAAAAGCTATATTTCTTAACCAAAATATCCTCAACGAACAGAGAGAAATCCGTTTCTCACCAATTACCGACCCCGCATTGTTTTATTCACATACTCATTCCATACCATAAAATTACTAATTCGTCGGGTTATAAAAATAAAATTAAAAAAAAAAAAAAAAATCAACATCTGGAATTTTGTTATTCGACCGTTGACTAATCAATAATCATATACCTGTGTTTAACTCACCCCCCTTTTAATTTTTATTTTTGAATGTTTATTGCTCTCACCAATTTTACCTGTGTTTAACTCACCCCCTATTTTAATTTTTAATGTTTATTGCTGTCACCAATTTTATTGTTTACCACTCCCACATATTTTTATTGGTATATTTTGGTTTCACTTTTTGCTTTTTCCAACTATATATATATATATATATATATATATATATATATATATATAACTACATTTTTATTTTTACAGTTTAGTAAATACTCCTGAATCTGATGATGGCCTAATAAGCCGAAATCGATCGAGTGATTTTTTAAACCTTTTGTAATTTTGCGAAATATTTAACAAGTGTTTTTAAAAAATTTTAAAAATGTGTGTATTAAGTGTGTTTCGCCAAGTGCCTACGGCAGAAAGTGTAAGAAGTAAAATCATCAAACTTATTGTCAAGGTCAGACATTTTTACACTCGTTAACTAAACGTTTTTAGGCACAATTTTACTCAAAATTTATGTTATTTTAATTTTAACGATTAATAATTTATTAAGGAGTAACACAATTCCATAAAAAGTAGCTACAAAGTTTCTCGGCAAAATGAGTTAAATAATAATTTAATATTTATAATACAGTTAATTCACTCGCAGTGCATATCAAAAGATAATTTAATATTAAAAATACGGTAAATCAATCACAATTGAGAACAGGGAAAAAAATGTGTATTATGTGCACAAATATAATAATATGAATACAATTTTCTGAATAGTTAGAGTTTATTAGAATAGTGCAGCCACCATCTCAGCTTTATTTTTATTGATGATCACAATTTGAATGTAGCAAATTTTTAAGAGATTAACCACTTGAACTTAATGTTTCAGGCACAATTTAACTCAAATTTTTATTATGTAAATGTTCTTAGAAAATTATTTAGGAGTAACACAAATTAGACAAAACGAGTAGCTCTCAGGGTTCACCAGGCAAACAAATCAAATGATAATTTGCTGTTTTAATTAAAATACAGTTAGTCACTCATATGTAGTTCAAAAAATAAAAATCAAATATTTTTTGCACTATACATTAATTCCAATACCATTTTCTGATCATCATATTACAATTAATAATAATAATAATATACACAATTTGAATATAGATGAATATTATGGGTTAAACTTGAATTTATGCAGTTAATTTAATTTTTTTCTTATTAAGATACTTATCCATGTCTACTCATTTGCCGCCATGTTATTCAATTATTTTGGCTCAAGATCTGGAACCGTTCATGATTATTAAAGACTTTCTTATTAAAAGATCGTCTTGATCGTATAGAAGGGTCAATTTCCATTAGTGAAGGTTCATTTTTCTCTTGTGCCGGCCAACTTTGTTTTTTTCATTGGTAAATTTCCAAAATTAGAGTTAATGTCCCTTTCTGCTGAATACTGTTTGGTTTATTTTGGATATTGTTCTGCCTCAAATTGGTCAGTATGGTTTCATGTGAGCTGAATTTACATAGGAAAGCGTAAGCTTCCTCTATGTTTTTGGGTACGGCTCCTTGGACATAGCCAAAATAGGGTTTTCTAAACCGGTAATAAAAGCCGCCAATGCATCTTCCTCAATGAAGCTGCATATTGCATGCCATGAATGGTTGTAAACCGGATTCTGTCTGGCTAGCGATTTAATATTTTGAATTATTTTTTTTGTTTTAGTGAAAAAAGTATACACAGACATAATTTCTTCTTGTTGATTACTCCAAAGCTGAGATTTAATATTTGTGATATTTCCGTAAAATTTTCTGTATCCCCCGGCAAGATATAGTATGTCTTTTCCATTTCCCTCTATTTTATTTTGACCTCTTGAAGGTACATTTTAAATTGTTGAGGTGGGACCATTTCCACAAACATGTTAAGTGCCTGTTCGGCAGTTTTTAGCCAAGAGGTCTTTTTGTTTCGATAAAACGTTGTATGCCACTCGTGAGCAAAGAGATATTATTGACTCGTGATAATGTCCCACTCGGCCTCGTGGGACAAACTTATCTCTTGTGGATAATACCTCGTTTTGCTCACTAGTACCATAAATAACTATTGTTGATTTTGAGGGAACAAATTACAACTCACTAACATAAACAAAAAAAGCAATCAATATGATTTTGTTAAAATGTTAACAGCAGTTGCTACATCATAGTGTGAATGTTGTAGTGTTGCGTAGCAATGCATAAAGGTGTAAATACCCTCAATCAACTGTACAAAAAAAAATCCGATTTCGTCAGTGGCAGGTGCTTGTTACATTTCATTACTTTTAATTTCGTAGTAAATATTTAGATTACAGCAGACTCAATTATTTTATTTTATTTGATACCTACAGTGGTTACAATCGGTACAAACAATTACGGCTAACTACAATTAATTAGAATTATACAAAAAAAATTTAAATAAAACATTCTTGAATGAATCTCTCGACAAGTGGAAATCGAACATTTCAAATACTGAATTGAATATCCGTGAAATTTTCAGGATAAGTTCCGAAAGACCATAGTTAGTTGGCACCGGGTCAATGAATAAAAGCCCATCACGTTGCCGCATTCGACGGTCAGGAGCATAGATTTTTAGATGTGCAAGTAACTCGGTACAATCGATGCGGGAATTAATAATATCATACACGAAAAGCGCGGAAGCTACGTCCCGACGACAGTCTAGATGTTCGGAACAGTCTTCGGTTTCAGAAGATTAAATCGATCCTGATCAGGTGGAAGGACATAATCCACAGTACGCATGGACGGCAAACAACGGAGCGCAAAAAGAACAAATTGTTCCTGAACACTCTCAATCCTCCCGGAATGACAGTGCCAAAATAGATGAACGCATACTCCAAAATAGAACGAACAAACGAGACATAGAGTGATGTCAAAGTTATCGGGTCTCTAAAATCCCTGCAGTTTCGATTAATAAAGCCCAACCTATGTAATATACGACTTTAAAATAATGGTGTTAACATTTCTAGTAAATGTAGCGTCGTATGCAAAAATCACACCAAGATCGGAAATGAACTCATTTCGGTCAACGTCTACATTGTACAGCTGATATTGGTGAAAAATGGGTGAGCGGATACGATTAAAAGAAAGAGTCTTACATTTGCTCACGTTCAGAGCCAATCTATTGTTAATTGACCAACTGCAAAATATATTTAAGTCCTCCTGCAACTTTACGCAATCAAATATACTAGCAACACGGACGAAAATTTTCATGTCGTCTGTGAATAGGAGACAGTTAGCAAACTCAGAGCATTGAACAACATCGTTGATAAACAATGAAAACAACAATGGGCCAATGTGACTACCGTGAGCCACGCCAGATGGTACACGATACAATTGGAAGTAAGAACCCAAGAATCTAACGGAATGCCAACGATCAGAAAGGTAGGAACTCAACCATTTAATAGGAATGAGCTGGCAATTTAGACTCTCTAACTTACTAATAAGAATAGAGTGGTCAATCATATCAAAAACCTTGGCAAAATCTGTATAAACCACGTCGAGCTGCTGTCTGGAATTTAAACTATCAAATAAATCACTGCAAAATGAGACAAAGTTAGTTACTGTGGACCTACCGGGATAAAATCCATGCTGTGCCGGAGAAATGAAATTCTTAGTATGGAATTGCAATATTTTATGAACTATAGACTCAACCAGCTTGGGTAAGACGGAGAGAATGGCGACCCCACGGTAATTACTCACATCACTTCTTCTACCCGCCTTGAAAATTGGATGAATACAAGAAATCTTCCAAGGATCGGGGAAAACCCCGCGACGAAGGCTTTCATTAAATATGAAGGTAATCGGGAGGACCAAACTCTCAGCAAAACACCTAAACAGAATCGGAGGAAAACCAACATAACCCGATCCCTTTCCAACCTCGAGCTGGAGCGAACAATCCAGAACTTCTTTCTCGGTAAATTTGAAGTCTTTAAATTGACCGAAGCCGGGGAAAGCTGGAGTCACGATAGTGAGCGAAGGAACTGGTTTGTAAATCGACGCAAAAAAATTTGCGAACAGATTACAGATGTCCGAGGGCTAACTAGCGACGGAGCTCTTGTACGACATGGTAGACGGAAAGCCAGCCACTTTTTTCTTACTATTAATGAACTTCCAGAACTAATTAGGACTAGATGTTAACTCTTCCTCAATTCGCACTATATAGTTGTTATAAAGGTATAAATTCGTTGCGAGCTCTATAAAAATCAGGATAGTATTTGACACCATGTGGTCTATACAAGGAATGAAGCTTATTGCGTCGTTTCTCAAGCAACACCAACTGATTGTTATACCATGGCTCCCGACGGCCGTTTTTTTTTCACCCGCGGAACATACTTTCGATACCACACCTGAGAAGATCGTTGAACCTCAATACCGTACAGTTCAAATCTCCACCACGTTGTAAAATGTCCCAATAAGAAATGTTAAAAAATGCATTCAAGGATGTGTAGTCGGCCTTTCTAAAATTAAAATAGTAATCATTAGAGACATAGTTATTTATACAATTGGAATGAAAAATATTTATCATAATCGGCACGTGATAGATGCTCTCACAACCAGTGAAGTCCGGACACGCAGAAATCTCGGCATGCATAACATCATTAGCAAATAATAGATCGAGGAATTTCCCCCGATTGTTGCCAATACGGTTGAGCTGAGTAGTTTAGATGGCAGCAAAGTAATCGATGATAGCCAATGCCCTCTCATCAGTAGAAGATGAAGAAAATACGCCGTCCACATCGTCCCAAGATATCATGGGTAAATTAAAGTCACCCACAATGATAAGTTGCTTGCTACGACGGACTAGAGGCATAACAGCTGAGTCGATATGTATATCGTACGCTATAATCGAAGTATTATTGGCCAGTCTGATTCGAACAGCAATCACGTCTAGGCTATGATGATATGCAATTACATCAAGGAAACGAATTCTTTACCGCAATCAAAACACCACCACCTTTACGACCGGTGTACCTACAATCTATACTTCGTCAGGCGAGCACTCATCAAGTTTACTTTGAATATAGCCTATACAAGCATTTCCGGTGAAACGGATGGATCGATTCCGCTTATATACAAATATTTTTTATTATTGGCAGGAATAACGGCAGGTTTAATTGAATCAACAGGATCACCTGTACAAATAACACTTTGAGTATGGTTCCGAGAATTAATGATAGAATCCGGGCCCGAGTCCCTTACAGAAACTCTTACATCTGATGGTTTGGAGGAAGTGACACTCCCAGACTTGTCTAATAATTGGTTTATTAATTTCCGATTTTCAGCTACCTCGGATTTGATCTTCTTCAGGTCAATATTTTCCGCGGCTCTCGCGGCAATTACATTAATTTTATCAAAGAGCTTGGTGAAATCGCTGTTCACAATCAAAACTTTACAACCGTTACACAAATAGCAAACATTCGAATATTTCTTTATCGAGTTAATGGCAGTACGATCAATGCCACTGCAGTCGTAGTGAAATTGCTTAACACAAGAATTGCAAGGCAAAGTGTCAGAAGATGTAGAACTAAATAATTTAGAACAGCCAATACACGACATTTTAACAAATATATATAATTGTTGTAAATCTGTTTAAATTTATTAAAGGGGCCGATTTATTTTTTATGTGACAGTCTAGTGAGGATTACTACGGCTTGAGCCCCAACCAAAGTAAAACATAAATAGTAAATAAAAACACCTTTCATTAATTGATTGACATGGTTCATATTAAAATTTAATAATTCGAAAAAATGTAAATTCTAATTCTAATTTATGTTTTGACATTGATAAATCGCGCAAGCATTTTAAATAAATTAATATAAATTAGAGAGAGCAAAACTTTCATAACTATGTCAACTTTGCTTTCAGCCATTCTTCTTTGTCAACGACACACTAGCAACATATCAAGGGCAAGTTGAGCTCAGAAAATTAGCATTCAATCTTATTGAGTTTATATTTACAATAATCGAGGTAATTTGGTTTCTGTCAATATGCCATAAACTAAAAGAAACTGTTCGTAAGACGCCAAATATTTTGCATAACATTGAAATAAAACAGGCTGATTCTCGACTTAAGAAAAGTGTGAGTTTTGATAAGTTGTGAATGGTTTTGAAGAGGACTTTAATGTAATCTGTTCTATTTATTACAGATAAGCTTATTTTCAATTCAAATGCTACAAACTACTGTTGATTTAAAAATATTTTATTTATTTTCATTGGATTATAATTTACTATTTAACGTAAGTATGCATTATATTGCACATTTAATATTTAGTCTGTAAAGGCCGATAGCCGCGATCTGCCAGAAAAATGTTTAGGTCTGCTGGAAATAATATTCTTGGGCAGTTGTAGTAACCGAGGCTTGTTAATATCCATTTCATGGCTGCAGATCTGGCATCTGAAATGCATAGTTATAAAATTAGTGAAAGAATGAATTTAGTAGTTTCTTATTGTCACGATTTATAGTATATTCCAATTTATTTAAAACTGTAGGTGCACATTTCACTATTGTTTAAAAGCTTTGACACATACTTTGGTTATTGCATTAATCAGTTAATTTTAAATTACTTATCACATGTATGCTTTTTTTTTTTGCTTAGATGATTGCTGCAACAACTGGATATTTTATCATATTAATGCAGTTTCAAATGGACAATTAGATGTTCAGTTCATTTATTGCCATTTAATGCTAATCAATTTACAATAACAAAATAAAAACCATTGAAGCATTGTATATAGCTCACGGTATATAAGAAATATTTCTACGTCATACCCCAAAATACACCAACTGTGTGCTGAATGGAATGAAAGAACAACGATTAGAGTAAAACTGGAAAACATTGAAAAACTGGGAATCTATAATAAATCTTTCAGTTAATAAATTTTCATTAAAAGCACATAAAAATAATATTAAGCTTAAAATTAAAACAGTCGGAGGATAGTTTCCGATTCTGTTCTGTAAAACCAGAAAAAAAAAATTGAGAAACCAACAACCATTTATGTACAAAATAAGTAATAAAATATAATTATTTATAATTATTCGTATATATCTGTGGTCACAAATCAAAAGGGCACAATTCGAAAATTCGCTTATTTCAGGAAATCGTTTTTAAAACAATGAATCATTGAAAATCATATGAGTTTTTTGAATTTTAGTGTTTGTAAACAGTAATTACGGTTGTTTGGAGTTGCCGGATTATTACAAAAAATTGATACTAAGTCACAACTCGACTTGACCCCTTTGATTTGTGACCACAGATATAATACACAGCAGAACAAAGAAGCGTCTATAGAAATAAAGTATATAAAATGGAACTGGAAAACATGAGATTTTATTCAATGTGGTTTTATTCTTTACCCGACGGATATAAAGAAAATTTGCTTTTTCCGAAAAATTAAGTTAATTAAATTTTTGAATTACTGTTTATCGTAAGATGAAGGTGAAGAGTTGTTACAGTAGTTTAAAAAATACTAAAGAAAGACTTTTCAAAAACAAGGCATACCAAGTACCCCATAGATGAGACAATAAAATTGAAATTTTTCAATTTTCGTAGATGTAAAGCGATAACACACAGCAAAGAAGAAGATGCAATTTAAGTTGGAACAAAAAATCAATGAAGTTGCTTCCATTAGGCATTAAAAACCTCTTAAATGTTTTAAAACAATTTCCACCTCATGATTATATGTATATGCTATTTTGAGAAGTCGCTCATTTACAATAAAATGTGCAGCAAGAGGTAAAATAATATTAAAAATTATCAATAATAACAACGTTAATAAAAATAAATTAAAAAACTACGTATTGCCCATCAATCACGTCACTCCAAAAATGTTGACTTAAATAATGTTGGCCAATTCTAACCTCTTAATTTCCAATGGAATTGAATTCCAAAAGGAAACTCCCCTAACATAAAGGGATATGTTTAACGACCTACAACAATTTTTGGCCGAAATTAGGTAGAAGTTAGAGGAATGAAACCTACTAAACAGTAATTTTCTATAAAGCTAACAAAGCTCCTTAGTGTTGAGAAGATTAAAAATAAAAAGATTAAAAAGACAAACGCGAAATTTGTAAAAATTAGATAAACTATTTACCTAGATCACAAATATAATAAATAACTACAATAAATAAAATGAGGAAGAAGATAAGACAAAAACAATTTTTTTCCTAAACTGACTTTCAGAAAATCCTACTATTTTATACAAACAACTAAGCATCAAAAATGTGAAATGAACAATGGTGAATAGACAATTCTACGTCATTAATGTGCATAGAAAACAACAGAGGATCCAGCACTGACCCTGAGGAACACCGGAAATTACAGGAAGAAAATCAGACAAAGAATTGTCGAAAAAAACTGTCTGAGAACGATTAGAAAGATAGTTAAAAATCATTTTGGCAGTGGAAGCCAAAAATCTAAACTGAGATAAAAGTCCAAGTATTTGTACCTCAACGTTTTACCTCGAATATCCGGTACTCAATCTAAGCTTAGTTCAGAATAAGCTCCACTTGAATCAGAGCCTTCTAGAGTATAGAGCCATAATCATTATGACGTATTTTTTAGAAGCTTTTTTAGTGGTATAAATTTTCACTGATTTCCATAGGAATCCATAGTAAAAATGGTGTTTTTTTAGCTTCAAGTTTTACAATGAAAAAAGCAAAAATGTTACAAAATGTTTATACAAAAGTGTTCTACATATCTTTAGCAGCAATATACAAGAAGGGTATATTGGTATTAAGTAAATATTAATTGCAGAAATTTTAAAATTAAATTATTTCTAAAATATATTTGTCGAACTTTCATATTGAAAAATACATCAAAGTTGGCCCTGACAAATTAAAATAATACTTGCTAAATTTATCTTTAGTTTTACTAGTGAACGTTAGATGTCTATAATTGTTGGTAGAGAAATACGAAAAAAAATTATTTAATCACATAATTATGACACGTTCTTAGTATTTTCTGAATTTGTTTTGCTTTTCCTACAATTTTTGAACTCAAATTTCCCCAGGTCGCAATTTTTGCTACGATTTTTCAAAATGTTTACTACTCACTGCCATCTATGTATATTGACTTAATACACACGATTTGTAGTAAGCTTTTCTTTTTAATTTGACCAGAAAGCTGTTGTAATGAACTTTTTTTTATATTTTGGGTTAAATAAATCAATTATTACAAGAAAATGAAAACGATTTACTTAAACGATATTTATATATGTTGAAATTAAAACATTTATGAAAATATTTCAGAAATCATAATTAAGAATCATTTACAAATTTGTCTTTGGAAAAAAAGTGATTTCCCATATGTTTTATGTGTTTTACTATGGAAATTTTGGTTTTTTGCTCGTTTCTAATTCCCTTATAAAAGCTTCGATTTTTAGATTATGGCTTGTATAATCAAGGTTGCTTTGCTTGAATTCCATTATATTATAAGAAATACTATGAAACTTGTCGCGAAAAGTTGAAACTGGATGGAACTCAATACCATGTTGGTTGGGCAGAATTGCCCTTGGGCTTCAATGAAAGTACTGTGTAAAAAATGGATAACGGTACTGATCTAGTAACGTTAGCAGGTTAGTTATTAAGACATAATCAGCTACAACCTAAAAGCTTAAAATGCAAAATTATCTAACATAAATGTCGTTTTCGATTGACATGACATGCGAATATCCAAGCGTAGATGTTGGAACTTCAGGAACATCAGAGAGCAGTCTAAAATTTAAAACAAAATTATTTAAACTTTTTATTAAATATTTTGTAGTATTGTTATAACAATTATGTAATAATTATAACGTATTACTTACACTCATGATTTAAAACCAGAAAATTACCTTATAACTAAAACTAATAGGTTGTTCAGAAATTAATGCAGGTTTTCAACCATTTTATTTAAAACGACATATCTCAGTTTAGAATAAATTTTATTAATCGAAATAAGAACCGTTAGAATCTACACATTGTTGCCAACAAGATACAAGTTTATTAATTCCAGTTGCATAGAATTCTGAAGTTCTGGAAGCGACGAATTCTTCGAAGGCATTTTTGCGGCTGTTTGGTCGTTGAATACTTTTCCTTGTAAGAAGTGGTCGAGATGCTTGAAAAACTGGTAGTCGGTTACCGAGAGGTCTGTTGAGTATGGTGGATGAGGCAAAGCTTCGTAGCCAAGTTGGATCAACTTCTGCGGCGTCGGTTGTGCAACATGTGATCGAGCATTATCGTACAGAAGAATTGGGCCCTTCCTATTGACTAATGCTGGATGCAGACGTTTTAGTTCTTTGTGTATTTTGTCAATTTGTTGACAATATTTCTCTGCTGTGATATTTTTGCCAGGATTCAAGAAGCTGTAGTGGATAATTCCGGCTGACGATCACCAAACAGTCACCATAGTCTTTTTTTGATGCAGCTCAGGTATGGAGAAGTGTTTAGGGGCTTTGCCACGGTCCAACCACTGCCTGAACGTCGTCGGTTGTCGTATAGAATCCACTTTTCATCGAACGTCACAATGTGATTGTGCGAATTCCAGTCGACACTGTATTCCAGATTCGGTTGAATAGCTTAACCTCCAATTTGGCGAACGGCTTGAGAAATATGTCCAATTACTTGTGATTAAAACGCTCGGGCGATGATGAACAGAATTTAATTTATTTTACGTGCTAACAAGTTGAAGTTTATTTTAATTTATTACAAAATTATTACAATTTTTATGAGCTCTTCTCGTCTCGGCGTCACACTTTTTTCTAATTTTTTATTTATTTCTTTTGCTTAAGAAAATCTAAAATGAATTCCAATTTGATTGGAATCTAATTTCTGTCAACAAAAAAATATTGCATTTTGCTCCACCTGTATTGCTTACGAGAACTATTAATTATACATATTAAATTAAATGGTATAAAATAAATATAGCAATCCGATTACAATGTGACATTTAAAACAATAATAAATTAATGCAAAATTTCTTACAGGTGAAATACATAAATTTTGGTTTTATAGTTAATGACAAATGGAAAACAATGATTTTAGTGGATTACGGCGGTATAAAATAAGCTAAGTACATTTCAATTACAAATTTTAAATTTAGTTTACCATAATTTTGTTTTGTTTTAGGATGTGAATGTTTCTGGACAGTGATCGAGAAATGGTTCGTTTTTGTTGCGCAAAAGAAGTGAAGAGCAAACTTCATAACACCGATTTTTTTGGTTTTCATTCAATTCGTGTGGCACCCATTTGTCGAGCTTCTTCGACTTTCCAATTCGGCTCAAATGTTCCGAAATTAATCTAATACTTACGCCTAGCTCCCCTGCAAGCTCTCGAACAGTCGGGCGTGGGTTTGCTTCCTCCAAAGCCTTCAATTCATCGTCGTCAATGGCAGAGGGACGTCCGCGACCTTTCTCATCTTCAAAACGGAATTCACCACGACCAAATTTTTGAAACCAACGTTGTATTGTGCATTCGTTAACACTTCCTTGGCCCCAAACTTCATTGATGTTTCGAGCCGTTTGTGCTGCACTGCGGCCGAGTTTAAATTCATACAAGTAAATTTGGCGAAATTAGTGTTTCGACATCTTACCTTCAAAGGTCTAAAAATATACAAAACTACAATTTAGATTAAAAATATATTATTTGAAAGGAAAGAGCATAAAATAAGCTTTAAAATGACTTATAATGTTAAACCCTTTGCGTAATTCGTTATTATTGAAAAATTGTTGAAACAAATAAAATCATAAAACCTGCATTAATTTCTGAACAACCTAATATAATGCGTACCGTACAAATCCAATGATTATTTCTTACGAAATATGACTGACAAAAAAAAAAAATAAATGATGAAGATTTTTCCTTGTCAATCTGTTACTAATATCCCTATATACAAACAAGTTCATGTATAACTTACCAAAAATGATGGAACTCACAACACAACTGAGTTAAGATTTGTTATACTTTGGAGTTTTTTAAAAAGAATTATAACGATGTTCTTATTAATTAAATAAATGTTACACGTTGTTGTGAAACACTCATTCATTAAATTTAATTTATAATAAGCTAATTTTCACGGTCATACAACTTTGAAGGTGAATTTATAATTAGTAAGTCGCGTTTGCATAATATTAAATTACAAACAATAAGCGCATAATTGTAAATATTTGTCAAGGCCATTTAAAGTTGTAAAATCGTAAAACAAGCATATTCATCAACATAACATTTTTCCATAATTTCCGCGATTCTTTAAAATTGTATTTCCGCGTTAAAAATGTTATGTTCCGCGATGATATGTTTCCGCTTAGCTTGTAAGTTTTTCCAGATATATAATGGAAATTCTTACAAGTAAGAGAAGTAGTTATAATATAATCTTATATAGTTTGTGATATAGTCTCATTATTCTATTTGTACAATAGTTTTAGTTATACGAAGTTAAGAAGAAATTAATTATATGGTCCATAGTAATAAATAGTACCATTACAAAAATATATCTGTGTCTTATTAAATCAAAAATTATATTTAGTGTGTGTTGTGTGAAACTGTGAATTAATTAAGTGCAACCATATCAATCTTCGGTGAGTAATAATTCAGGTATCTATAATTACATATAGATACCCACTTACAAATTTATAAGCTAGTTTTAGTATAGAAAAATATAGTTATATAATAACGTACAATTAAATTTGTAATTAATATAATTTATTTTTTTTAATAAATTTTACTTTATTTATTTAATATAATTTGTCATAATAATTTATTATTTTCCACCATCATTTTGTGGTATTGTAATTACCGACTAATTTAAATTTTATTTATTTTGTGTTGTGTTTTCGTTTGATATTGTATTGTCGCTACGCTGGTATACCTCAGATTAAATAGGTGGGTTCTTTTGTTTATAAACAGGTTGCGTGCGAACTAGCTGTGGTGATGAGTGAATGTAGAAAAACTTATTATAAATGGACGAGCCACCACAGAACTCATCCGCAATTGATTTCCCCTCCCTATAAATTGTGTTGTTTGTGTAAATACGCGTGGATCGAATGGCTGAAATGTTTGGTTGACCAAAATCATTAGCCAGACGATGTAGTGACGTGTCTCTGTAATTATTTTTATTTTGTAACATTGCATGTTGCAAGCACACTGAAATAATAATTTTGGGTTTTAGTGTCAAATACTTTTAGTCGGTACTATATAATACTTCCTACAACAACAACAACATTACTTGTTTATACTTTATCAATTGTGTAATTTCGTAATCACCATAGATCATTTTCTACCATAGTATCATTTCTCTTCTTCTTCATTCTCTTACATTCCCCTCGATAGTCATTTTATTTTATTTGGTTTTCGTTACATTATAATTTTTGTCTCCACGTAAGGTAGTATGTATATCGTTGTCAAGCAGGTTATTGGAGAAGAGATTCAACCCATGATAAGTACGGTGACATGTTTGTGTAGGTGTAGCGATCAATTTTTGTGTAGATTTTAATCACTTATTCCCCCCCTCTGATTTGTATGACCAATTTTGATAGCCCATATTTCGGTGGAAATATTTTTGATTGTTGATGTTAAGAACAGGGGAAGAAGATGTTTTTTTCTAGCACCGGAAAAAAAGGCAGTCAATTTTGAATTTCCAACCATAGTGGTCGAATGGTGGTTTTGGAAGAAAAAAATAAAAATTTCGACTTAAGTATGTATCCATGTTATACGGATAATAACTTTATTATATAATTCAAAAATAATAATTTAATCGATCAATTAATAATAATAATAATAATACTTGTGGAGTTAAAACATAAAAACAAATAAATTTTCTAAATATATAATACAAATTAAAAGTCATTCTTACATATACAATGGTATCCATAGAAACAAAAATTAATCTAATTTCATTTTATGTGAAGTATGTACATATAGTGTAGTAGGAAAGTATTAGTATCGTGAAAAGGTGTAAAGTGACCAAAATTATTAAAATAAAAAAAACTATAAGGAAATAACGACAAACCAAAGGTAAAGACAACCAACTGCAAATTAAGCGGATAGCGGTTTTATTCCACCCTGCTTGGCGGAATTTTGGATCAATCAACCGGTCGCAAGGACAATTTGGGTGCGGCCAAAGATAAAGGATAAACTGTGCTGACAAGAGGAATCTTATTTTTTTTTTTTTTGCTGTTCTTCTCAAGGAAGCAAAGCTAGTTAAGTATTGGTTAATGTGATACACACAAAACTTTAAATTTCTTTTGTTGATGTTTTTTTTGAAATCATATGTTAGTATACATATTGTTTTTTTCTTTCAGAGTAATGATTCATTAATCTCAATCTTTGTCAAGATAATTAATACTTTTTTTTTCTTCTTCTCATCCGGTAGCAATAATTTTCTTTGTAGTTTAACGCACGCATACGTGTTGGCCGTCGACTGGTTCACTGCGAGCGCTTGCGGCGGATCAAATCAACGGAGGAGTACGATTGCGGTCGTCCTAGTTATTAGGTAACAAATTTTTTTTTTTGCGACCAATTGGGTCGGCTTGACATATTGAATCAAGTTATCATTACCTTATGTATAGATTATTTTTGGTTATTAACGTAATTTTTTTGTGTGTCAATAAAATATTTTATATGAGTTTAAAACACGGTGTTAAATTTTTTTTATTATGATTAATTGAACTGTATCTACCTCGGATTGTGAAGGGAGGTAGGTAGTTGCGGGCATAGTGATGATGTGTGGGTTTTTGTGAAGTGTTAATGTAGTGTTGTGTGTTAGTTAAAGGCCGAGGCATGGTTGCCAAAAGAATTGCTACAATCCCACGACGAATATACGTCCACCGACCGAGCTACAGGTTGAGGACGGCCATGTAGCAATTTGCAGCCGGCCACCAACCCAAAATTATTTTTCCAGAATAATTTATGGTAACGGTTGGTTCAAGCATGAAAAAAACATGTCAACCGTTACAATTTTAACACGCAATTTCCATAATTTCCATTATACGTAACGCCCGTCATGCCGAGAGCAGTCGTATAATATTCATCTTTATCTAAAATAATACGCTGTGAATTTATTTCATAATAGGACAACTTTCCACATGGTCGAAAAATGAACGCGTCGAAAAAATTTCATAATAGATGATCAGAATAGCTTAAAACAAACAAAATAAATAAAACATTAAACAAAATAAATAGGGCAACAATTACGTTTGAATTAGTATTTTTAAATGTTAATAAAGGTTGTTTATTTAGTATTGATAATAATATATTAATGATCTGCGTCCTATTGCATCAACTACTTATCACTTATTACTTATCAACTTATCATAATTTTTGATATTTTTTTGTTCTACCAAATTGAAATTTGATAAGAATTTTATTGAGTTATAATAAGTGATAAGCACTCACTTATCAAAATTAAGTTGCACCAATTCGCGAAATAATAAATGTTAAGTAATATTTTGATAAGCGATAAGTTTGAGGTTTTTGATAAGTTTTTCGTAGTTCTGTTGCACCAAAAGTTTTAACTTATCAATAATCGACTACTTTAATGATAACTTATCCAAAATATCAATAAGAAAAATTTCACTACTCAAATAAATGCACAGTAAATGATAAGAGCTACAAATTGTAGTGGCATGACGGAAGTCTGTTAAATCTTTTTATTCCTTGTTATTATAAAACTATGATTGTGACACACGATTATGATAAAATTTGACTTGGGCGATGGAAATCGGATTCTAAGATGATTCTTGGACAAAGTTCTGGAATGTGGCCAATTAAAGTGAACTTACCTGTTTCTTAACCGATTATGATTCTGGACCGATTAAGTTCTGGAATATGGCCAATTATGATGGATCTCGACCATATTCCAGACTTTCACCTGGAAATCATTTTAGAATCCCAATTCCATTGTACCTGTTCCATTTTATTCAGAATCTGTTGATAAACAGGCCATTTCCATCTTGCTGAGCCAAATTTCAAAATTTCATCTAAAACTCATTTTAGAATCTCATTTTCTTTATTCCGGTCGAGTTTCATCGTAATCGATTGATAAATAGCCAAGTTCCATTCTACATATGGCCATATTCCAGAACTTTATCTATAAATCATTTTAGAATCCCATTGCCGTTGTAAATTTCGAATTTTATCATAATCGGTTGAGAAATAACCAAGTTCCATCATGCATGGCCATATTCCAGAACTTGATTTAAAAATCATTTTAGAATTTCATTTCCATTGTACCTGTCGAATTTCAACGTAACCGGCCGAGAAATAGCCAAGTTCAATCCTCCATGGCCACATTCCAGAACTTCATTTAAAAATTATTTTACCATCCCATTTCCATTGTACCTCTTGAGTTTCAACGTAATCGGTTGAGAAATAGCCAAGTTCCATCCTACTTGGCCATATTCCAGAACTTCATTTAAAAATCATTTTAGAATCCCATTCACATTGTACTTGACAAGTTTTATCGTAATCGGCCGAAAATAGCAGTAATTTTCTCATTTGATAAGTTATAGCGTTGATTGAATATATTAAGATAATTCCACCGCGATTTTTGCCGCTACGATCGAGCAACGTCTCCACTGTCGCTTATTTATAAATAGAGAAAAAATTGTTTGAAACTATTTTAGCTATTCTAGAAGCTTAGAAACTGCAAAATAGTTTTTTCCTTATAATATTTGTATTAATATTGGTGTAAATGAGTGTATCTTTCGGTTTTCGTTATTTTTTCGTGTGTTTTGTTTTGGCTTTCGTTCCACAATTTAATTATATTGGAAAATGTTACTCACGTTTGATAAAAAAAATAACTGAATACAATAAAAAGGAGGCTACTGAAAACGAACAGAAACAACACATCAAGTGATGCAATTGTTTTTACTTTTCGTTTGCTTTTTAAACATCTTGAATCGGTTTATACAGTTTCCTTTGTAAATTGAGCTTCAACGTGATTTTGTTTTTTAATTTTTTTTGAAACTTCAAGGAAAAATATATTTTTCTGTATTGCTTATGAAAGAAAAAGTAAAACATTTGATTTTTTTACAAGGCATGATTTTTTTTGGTTTAGTTTACAAACCAAAAATTGTTTTTATTCCTTTCTAGCTGCATTATTTTATTGAAACCTGGCTTTGTTCTTCTTAAACCAAAACCAATACTGATTTGCTCTTCGTTGGCCATGTGAAAGATGAAACAAAAAATTTAAGTTGTTGTTGTATTCCGCAGTGATACTATCTATAATATACTCCATCAACGGTTATAGAAATTCTGATGTGCAACGCTTATCACTTATCATTATCAAAATTTGATAAATTTTTAAATTGATATGTGAGTGAGATTTTTTTACTTTTGGTGAAACACTTATCATATATCATTATCAAAAAAAATAACTTATGATAAGTTACTAAGTGATAAGTATTTAGTGCAACAGAGCCCTGGTCTTCTTGTAATTTCTTATTTTTGGATTTTAATTTTTTATATTATTATTCTTATATACTAAACTAACCTACATTTATTATTTAGTTTTCTTATTTATTTACTTTGTAAAATGTTTTTATTGTATACATATTTGTTTATCTTTGATAAACATGATTACTAATGCTTATCCATTATTAGTTTTTATTATTTTCTGCACGCACTAAAATTGTTTCTGGTTTTTTACGGGTTGGTTGATCCGCCACTTTGAGCTGCGCCTCATTCACGATCAACTTAACTTATTTTGTTCATGTAAATAATTATTTTTACATTATTGTTTTGTTGTTATCTATATTACATTTGTTATTATTATTTTCTATGAATAAAGTAAATAATAAAAATTTAGGTGGGCTGTAGCTCTATTAATTATTTGTGGTTCTTGTAAATTTTAACTTAGCGATGCAACGCAGTTGTAGCAAATAACAGCTATCATACAGTAATTTATAATTATGGGTAAAATTTAATTACAAATTAACATAAGTTTATTTATTTAACTATTCATATAAATTGATATTATTTTGCCTTATTTAATTTCAATTTGAAATTGTACCAATATTATGAAGTAAGCAACCGATGATGATAAAATCTAAAAAATTAAAACTGTCAATTGATTTTAATTAGATTTGAAGTGCTCACCTTACCATGAACCATAGTCCATAATCAATTGAAAACAAGCCAAATGGTGTTAACTTTAAAGGATTTTGTAACATCTGCAAGGAAAATAATTTAATCTGAAAAAGATAAGTGTTTAGTTCAAATTTATCTGTATAAAATCCAAATAAATATTATAAACATACATTGTCTTTAAGCCGCCCATCAATCAGACTAAGATCAATTTTATGTAATATTGTTCCGGTCTCTGCAAACTATTAAAAAATGTTCTGTATTTCATATTTTGGGAATTACTTTTATCAATTTAACTAACATTATTAATTAAGTGTTGGCAGCTGGATATAACCAGAGTAGGATCAAATAATTTCGTTAAGATTATTTGAAGTGAAACAGCAAATTTGAAAATCTCCAATTCCTCTGTCACATCATTTTGCATTTTAATACTCATTGTATAAATATAGAAGGGCTAAAATAATTCGTTTACTTTAATAACAACAACTTTGTATCTTTTATTTGTTACCTCGTACCCGGAAAGCTAGTGTAAGAAATGTATCCATACAATAAGCCACTAATGAAACGGCATTAATATCAACCCACTGTCTAATCATTCGATTCAATTTGCAATGTAAATATGAAACTCTTAACATCAAATAGTTGAGCTCATTACACTCATCTAGATAACGTTTATTGTTTGGTGTATTATCTAAGATTTTTAATTTATTAAAATTCTTAATTTTTGCTTCTAACACACGATTTAAATGGATCAAACAAAAATTGTGCGTTCGATTAACATACACAAACATGGTAACACTCGTATTTACATAAAAAAATGGAAAGTACGCATAAATCGGTAGCAGGATGTTATAAATTAAACCGTAATCAGGTTTAAAACCGGTGTATGCTGAATAAAATATGAAACACCAGCACATATTAACTATGTCAAAAATAATTTTTAGTAAATTCATAAGCATTAAATTTCGAATTTTGTGATAATGTATCCGTAAATTGGCACATTCAAATTTAAATGTGAGTAACATAAATGTTAAATTTTTACAATACAAACGTAGATGTTGGTCGGTTTTTTTAATTTTTATAAAAATCACAATTACCACCAGAAATAAAATTAGTTTTTGATTTATTATAAATGCTGTATTGGCTATGCCGTATTTTGTTTGTTGTTTAAAAATTAGTAAATCAGAATAATTGACTAATATAAGATTGTACACGGATGCGATTGACATGGCCATCATTATAATATTGATTATGGTTAGCTTTTTTATTTTCACCAAATTTTTAGATATTGATACTGCAAATGGTTGGACACCCATTGCTAGAAAATATAAATCAATTAATTTGATTAAGTATTTTATGTTGCCCAACATTTTATTAAACGCGAATGAAGTGACTGCAGTTTATACTATAACGATTGTGTGCTCTGTTTTATTTAAATATTCATTAATATTACGCTACTAAAGGTTTGTCAGATATATTTATGTAATTTTTGTCGACACAAACTATTTTCTTCCTATCAAAACTAATTAATCGATCACCGTAAACCGTCCAAATGAGAATTTGTCATTAATTCGAATACTCATCATGACAATCAATTATTTACAATTTAATCAACATTAATTTAAAGTTATTCGTGCGATTCTTTGTGAGTAGAACGGTCATCTGTGTAGAACCAATTTAAATTTGCTTAAAAATTGTAAAGCACAATGAAAAAATGGAAGTGTGCTCACCGCATGCAAAAGAGTTGCGTTTTTTAGAGCGGAGCCCAAGCCTGCAGACTACAGTAAATATATTGTTGGTAATATAAATCGTAGAAAATAGCTGGGAATAAAATGGAAAGAATAAAAAACATGAAATATTTTTCAGAAAACAAATGAACAAATTAAAAAATGTTTCGAAAAAATAACAAATTTTCAGGATAAACTTTCTTTACGTTTATTTCAGTAGTTCATAAAATTTTCAAGGCTTAATTATCTAACAAATAATAAATACAAATACAAAGTAAATTTAATATAAAAAATAATTAACAACAATAATTCTTGTAGAAACTTACAAAATTTTCTCCAAAATAAATAAACTTTTTCACGACTCAAAACAATGATTATGAACGTTGTATATATGGGGCATTCTCTGTCAAATCGGCCACCTCCCTGCACATTTCATTTTTTGAGATAAATAAACTTTTTTAGGCTTTTGCTTAGAATGTCTACTTTTTAATGCCGTATGGCATTTTTATGGCGTCCTTGAATTTTCAAAATGGTGGACCATATATAGGATTCCTATAAATTTATATAAAAACGTAATTTTAACTCTGTTAATTTACGTTTTTTGAGTCATAGATTACACATTTTTTATTAGTTTTTTACAGTTCCAAGAAGGCGGATCCAAGATGGCCGCCAAAATTGGCAAATTTTTCGACGTTCATAAAGATCGTTAGAAAAATGTCCTAGAAGGTTTTCGGGGTCGCTGATCATGAATTTGAGGTCTGAATTTTAATATTCAAGATGGCGGACACAAGATGGTGGTCGGATATGGCCGAAAGAAGTCTAATATTTTGACGGTTATAGAAATCAATAAAAACTCGGAGGGGGTTTTCGGGGTCGGTGATCATTAATTTTGGGTCAGAATTTGAAAATTCAAGACAGCGGACTCAAGATGGCCGCCATAAATGTCAATTTGTCAACGTTTATGAAAATCGATACAAACATGATCTAGGGGGTTTTCGGGGTCGCTGATCACGAATCTGAGGTTAAAATTTAGAAAATCATTCAAAAAAGTACCAGATTCTTGATAAGAAGTGGTATTTTTAGATATTTTTTTCAAAAAATTTCTAAAAATAACACATTTTATCGAGAATCTGGTACTTTTTTTTAGAGCCTTTTTGAATTATAACCTCAGATTCGTAATCAGCGACCCCGAAATCCCCTAGATCATGTTTTTATCGAGTTTCATAAACGTTGAAAAATTGACATTTATGGCAGCCATCTTGGGCCCACCGTCTTGAATTTTAAAATTTTGATCATAAATTAATGATCACCGATCCTGAAAACCTTCCACCCCAAGTTTTTATTGATTTCTTTGAATGTCGAAAATTAGCCTTTTTTTCGGCAATATTCGACTATCATCTTATGTCCCCCATCTTGAATATTAAAATTCTGACCTCAAATTCGTGATGAGCGAGCCCGAAAACCTTCTAGGACATGTTTCTAACGATCTTTATGAACGTCGAAAAATTTGCCAATTTTGACGGCCATCTTGGATCCGCCCAAAACGCCATACGGCATTAAAAAGTAGACATTTTAAGCAAAATTGTAAGCCCAAAAAAGTGTATTTATCTCAAAAAATGAAATGTGCAGGGGGTGGCCGATTTGACAGAAGCTGCTCCATATGTATTTTTCAAAATAAAAACAAAATGATCTTTTCACTATCCTTGACCTAATACAACCCTCTAGCCGGCCAATTTTTTTTTTGGTTGAGATAATTATGGTAGGATTATTTTAATGTAAAAACATCGGAAACAAAGTCAAAAATTATTTCAGATAAAAATTACGAGTGCCAGGGACGAAAATAGGTAGGCCGCCAAAAGGCAGGCTGGCCGTCACACAGGAGAAATAATACAGATTTATAACTTAATTTTTCAAATTTTTATTAGTAAAATTATACAACAAAAAAAAAATAAATAAATAATTCACATAAGCTTATAAACAAATAATATACATATGTATTGTGTACAATTCATCTATATAACATTGTGGAATATTTGGAAGCACTTTTTGGCTGGCGACAAACATAGATTCAATGTGCATTTCACGCAAACCATTTGTGTCTCAGATTTGCAACCAGGAAATTTACTTAGTTTTTGCCAGTTCTGTCTAATATATCAGGCCAATGGCTAACACCATCAAATCGAATATAACGTGGTGGCGCATACACTTTCTTCGAAGAAGCAGCATATTCAGTCATTGGTTTTTGCGTGCTTTGAGATGGCCTTCCCACGGCCTTTTTTTCGCGCGTGATGTTGTTGAAACAAAGATAGCACCGTATTTCGTGAAATCGCTTTAACGTCATTGAATTCCTTATTGCCTCGAATGAATGTTTCCCCCAGTAACGCTCTAGACTTGGACAACATATATTAGTAGTCTATTTATAGTAAATAGACATACCGGGTGATTTTTTTAACCTGATACACTCAAATATCTCGGAGAATAAGCAGTCTACGAAAAAAATGGTCAAGATCAAAATTTAATTATTCCGCGGGGGAAATACATTAGTGTTAAAATTAGCATTCCCTCTCTCTCCTTGTAGGTGGGGCGAGGGGTAACTTTGAAACTAAAATAGGAACCCTTATTTTTTATTGCAGATTCGAATTCTACGGCTAAATATACGTAGGATTTGACTGAAACATTTTTTTCGATTCATGATAGATGGCGTTGTAATTGACGATATTTAATTTTTGTTCGATTTCTCCTACTGAGAACCTACGCAAACGATTCTGCAATACGTCTGCAATAAAAATACCATCATTTCGTTGTAAATATACGAAGCTAGTCTTAAACAATTTATTCATTTTGCAAATTTCGATTAACTGGGAAAAGGATGATTGATTTATATGAGTCCCCTCGCCTCTTCATTTTTTCAATTAAATTAAGTGCTCAAAATGATGGCCTTCGACTTCAATGCACTTATTAATCCGCATTTCAAATGACTGTACACAACTGAGAAGTGTGTTTTCTTGAAGTTCAGCACAAGCATTTCTGATTCGCTCAATCATATTCTCACGTGTTGTTGGTTTTTGTTTGTAATCTTGATATTTGAGATAGCCCCACAAAAATAAATCTGGCGAAATGAGATCTGGTGATCTGGCTGGCCAATTGACCGGACCAGCTCTCCCGATCCAGCGACCATTGAAATCACGATGAAATACTACCACATGTTCCGTCGCACTTCTAGCTCAAGTCTTCAAATAATGTTGGCAGTTCATTTTCCAAAATATCTCAGTACATTTGACTATTCAAGTTGCCTTCAATAATGTGGAGGCCGATGAGTTTATTGCCAATTATTCCACACCACACATTGGCAGTACAAGGACGCTGGTGTTCAACTTGGCGGAGCCAGTGCGGATTTTCAACACTCCAGTAATGCATGTTGTGGCGATTAACCGTTCCATGGTTTGTAAAAGACGACTGGTCGGAGAACAAAACGTTTTGCTGTATTTGTTCACGTGCCTACTGACAAAAAGTTACCCGATTTTGGAATCAACGCCATGAAGATCTTGGTGTACTGTAGCTCAACTTCTGCTGGTTGTATATGTTGTTCTGTTATTGATGTCTGTGATGAAAATTGAACGGGAGTTAAAACGAGGCTCGTATTTATGTTATCGGTGAAAATTCCAGCTGAAGTGTCTATCTCTTGATAATCTTCAACTGATAAATTAAAATCAGGATCAACAGTAGAGTCATCGTCATCAAAGTCGCCATCATCCGCTTCACTGTCGCTTGATGCACTGCTTATTGAATTCCACATATCCTGAATTTTCTCATCAGTCATAGAGCTATAAGGTTGTATGGTCGACGAAAACCGGTTGGGCGTACCTTAACCTATTTCTTTTTCCTGTTTCGTGGCATTTCTGAAGCCACAGTTCAATTCAGTTGACAAAATAGCGAAAACAAAAACAAAAATCAATTTTAACCATTTTTGCTCAGTTGGAAAAAAATATCGGCAGTGGAACTTCATTGAAAAAAAAAACCGTGTTGCCGTTGAACGTGGATGTTTATGTTTGTGGTATCAAAAATATATTTTTTTATCTAATATTGAAAATTTTCCCAAATTTATAAAACTAATCTGAATATATCTAAATATATATGTAAATATTGTGTTAATTGTTAGTGTGATTTTGGTTTTTGTTGTGTTCATTCTTTTTTTTTTTTCAAATAATAAAACATGTCCGTGAATTGTATGAAATGTGATTTAGCCACTGCAACTGAGAACTTTTTAGTTTGCAGCAGTGTTGTGCCGCGTAATCTACATGGCGTAGTTACACGATTGTCGACAATGTATAGACAATGCTATTGTCGCCGCAAATAAAATTTTTTGATAACTTTATATTTAAGTGGAATTAATTCAATATGCACGTGCATTGTTTAAAGTATGATATTTGTATGTTTGATTCATTTGGCGCAGTCTTATCATTTTAAATTCCAGAACACTGTGCTTAAAAATTACAAAAATTTGATATTAAGTGTCTTGTGTTACTAAAAGTGTATTAAAAATGTTAAAGTTTAACTTGTATGTGTATTTACCAATTGAAACGTAGTAAATTTATGATCTAATTTAATTTCAAATACGGTTAGTGCCCCAATGATTTATTTATAGTGAATTTTACATTAAATTTATGCAAAGTTTAAACATAGTACATATCTTGTTATTTAAAATGGTAAAACTGTACCAAATGAATCAAATATACAAAATTCACACTTTAATTAACGTATTGGATTAAATAGATTCCCCAATAATTACAATTTTAACAAATAAAAATAAAAATTACTCGGACACTATTTCCGTGTAACTTCATAAAGCAAATTTATGTTGTAGTTCACTTCTGTCCGCTGGAGCACATCGTAGACCGTACCATATTCGTTAATAGTTTTACTCAATTTTAAACTTAAATATACTTTTGGTTTGTTTCTTTGGTTTGGCAAGTTTTCTGAAAATTTTGCTTCTAATTCTTCCTCGATATCTGTACACAATTCATCATAAATCCTGAGGGAATAATATACGCGTAACAATTTTTTCGATCGCTCGAAAGTTAGACGATTCCTTATTGGCAAAGGCACGTGTGCTCAGCTAGAAAATAATATTTCTTCAATTTGTGCTGATGATGCCGGAATTTTAAGGAAATGCTTTGCCATTTGCGATAAGATGGGATGCTTTATTTTAGCCATGTTCCAAAAAACTATGGGTTTTTATGTGTTTCGATGCCCGCTCTGCTTAATTTTCTAAAGAAATATTGTGTATTTTTTCTAAATGATCCATTGTAAGTTTGCCAATATCCATATGAGGATACAAATAAAATGCTGCCAATGCATATTCGTTCAAAGCCATTTCCTTCCGAATATTCAATTTCAATTTAAATTTAATTGGCAATTTAAGATCTAACCATAAATTATCCGCATCGGCAATTGAAAATGAAGACGATTGGCACATTTTAATGGTTCGAACATCTGTAAACTTTCCTTCAATGAACTGATCGTTAAAAATGAGTTTAACAACGTTTTGTTTAACTTTTTTAATTTTAGACTTAGCTGCTACGATCTTCATCTGCTCCAAGTTCTTGATTAGAGAGCGGTAAGCAACTCTGTATGAGCACCATCGCGTTTCACAAGGTAGTTTAACTTTACTACCACCGTGCATGACTATTAGTTATTTTAAATTGGGGTGCTTGTATTCTTTGAGTACAGTATGTAGTCACCTTCTCTGTTATTGCTATATTCAATACGTTTTTTGCCAACAAGTTGGTGGTATGGTTAGCGCAAGTACTATGCAATAAAACGTGGTTGGTAAGTTTCCCATTTTGACCATAGTATCTACTTGCATTATCGGAAACAACCGTATATACTTTAGCGTTGTATGTATAGCTGCTTAGCAATGTCTACCGATTCCAGCAAAATTTCGGCTAATCTTGCTCCTATTTCGCTTTCACCTGTTAGATACCAAGCTTGTAAGAAGGCTTGCTCTTGCTCGTCAATGGCTTGATGCAGCATAGATGTGTTGCTAGAATTGTTTCAGAAATACTGGCTTTAGCACATGAAATGCATTTTGGAAGTTTAGTAGCGTAAGCTGGTCTTAACTATTTAAATTATGACTTAATATGTTTCGATTCCACCAATCTTAAGGGCAGGTTTCATCCGAATACTAATATGGCTAATTCCCTATTTAACTTCATCTCTTCTTTTACACTCAATTTGTAAAATTATTTTGCAACTACTGAATTTGCTTTATTGAATTTTTTTAAAGTTCTGTTCTCAATTTATGAGGTTATGAAATTGTACCCAGTCCAATTGTACCAAGAATCTAAACAATTATTCTGAGCGTTTTTTCGTATCCCTGAGAAATTATAGCATATGTACTTCGTTAAACCTAGAATGTTTTATTTTTGATCTCCTTGCTCTAGGTTATCAATTCTGGCTATATGGTTGATTTAGGAACTTCAAATATAACCGTTGTTCGCAGAAGTAATTAAATCTATACATAGAAAAAAAAACAACAAGAAAAATTTGATTGTCTACGAATTTTCTACATTGTCTACACATTGTCTACATTGTCTACGGCAAAAACTATTGTCTACGCTATTGTCGACACTTACATGTAGACAATCTTAAATTACGTGTAGACACAGAACACTGGTTTGCAGTGGTTTATGCAAGAAAGGTGCACACTACAAATGTGTAGGTTTGAGGAAAGCTGCATTTGAATTAATTAGCGGCTCTGAAAATATTTGGTGGTTTTGTGACAATTGTAAATTCAATTATAATTTGCAAGTCACTAAATTATGTGAATTGACAGAGGCAATGAAAAATATTAATTACAGACAACATTTCAATAAGTCAGCCAATTGTTTGACCTGATGTTGAAGATGACAGTGTGGCTGGTGAATTCAATCAAGCTTGTGCAATGGGGACGTCTACTCAGCTTGCTGCCGTTGAACTGCATAGTGCGAATTCGGTTATTGTATAGGGAACAATACTGCAGATTTTAATAACCAATCCATCCTCTCTAAATTTCAGCGCTGTTTTTCCTGAGATTAATAAAAGGAGTCATCAACATCAGAGTACCAAATCAATTTGTGGTACTAAGCAATTTACTGAGAATTTTGGTGTAGTGACAGTTACACCAACAATATGGTTACATCTTTCGAAATTCAATCCTCATACTAAGGAAAGTGATATTTCAGTCATGGCTAAAACATGCTTGGAGATTGAGGACTGCAAAGTATTTAAACTTGTTTCCAAACATCGTGATATTGAATCTTTGAAGTTTGTTTGCTACAAATTGGCCAATTGGGCATAAAAGCAGATTTTCGGACTAAGGCTCTTAATGCAAATACTTGGCCGACCGGGGCACATATTCGGGAATTTAATAATCAAAATTTTCGAACAACATTGCCTCCACGAGTGAAGTTTCGGACAACCGCTGCAGCCAACAGTACAACACATTAAATTATAACAACTCGTATTATAGCAAAACTGTTCCAAGTGATAATCTGCAGGTAAATGAAAATTGTTCTATAAAATTTGGCCATTTAAATATCCGTAGTTTGGTTAAACATTTTAATGAAATTACTATACTGTTAGAGATACACAAATTGGATTTTCTCGCTTTATCTGAAACTCTTCTTAACAGTAAAATTACAAACAAGTCGCTCCATATCAATAATTACAAACTAATACGTTTTGATCGTATTAATAATACGCGATGGGGTGGGGCTGGTATTTATTTTTGGTCTACTTTGGGGTCAGCAAATTGTTCTCTGGTGCCTTTGGTAAGGTTGAAGTTTTGGCATCTGTACTTGTCGGGCGATTTGGCAAAATTCTTATTTTGCTTATTTATAACCCGCCACCTGCTTGTTCTGAGGATATTAATAATTTACAAATAATCTTTTCTGAATATTTGCCACAGTATGAAAAAATTATTTGTTGTGGTGATTTTAACTTTAATATGTTGTTTAGCAATAAACTAAGTGCTTGCTTGAGTTTACATAATTTATTTTATTTGCCTTATAAACCGACTAGATTGGATAGCAACCTATTGGATTTGATAATTTTGTATGTGGCTGATAAGCATAATATTATTCCCTTTGGGCACCTTGCTGTTCCTGCTATTTCTGATTATGACTTGATTTTTGCCTGCTATAAGTTCAATCGTATCAGAAATAAAATTTCTTATACTGTTGTTCCTAATTATAAAGCAAAATCATGAGTATTTTATAAGTTGCCTCTTTTCCTTATACTGGTTAAATCTTTATTTCTATCCTGATGTGAAGGATATACTGGAGGAATTCAATTCAAATTTCTTAAAATTACATACTATTTGTGTGCTTCGTAGAACAAGTATAAATAAATGTCCCTCTGCTCCGTGGTTCAATGCATATATTTTGAGTTTAATGCAACGTAGAGATTTGGCTTATAAGAAATAGAAAAGATTTGGATTAGAGCTCGATTTTGAATCATTTAAATATTTTAGAAATAAAACCAACAAATGCATCAATCAAGCTAAAAATAAATTTTATTTTGGGAATTTTCATAACGCTAAATCAACGTGGAGCAATTTAATAATACTTGGTATTTCATGTAAATCAACCGAAGCAGTCATTGACTTTTCTGCTGAAGAAATTTTAGCAGGGATCAGTAAACTTAACGAATCGTTAGGTCTTTTGCATTTACCCGATTTTGATTTTATTGGTTGTGATAGTTTTGGTTTGGCTTTTGATTGTGTCGATGAGCTTATTCATCGGATTCGATGGCATATGACATGGTCAACTTCAAAGTATTACAATTATTTATTGATTTGTTTCTGCGACAAATCACTTTTATCATTAATCAGTGTTTGACGAAATCAGTATTTTCTAATGTGTGGAAAGTGGCTTCGATTATTCCCCTACCTAAGAAGGATGTAATTTCCAATATATTATGTGACATTCGCCCGTTTAGTATTTTGCCTGCCCTATCTAAGGTCCTGGAGAAAATTATACAGCTACAAATTCTTGATCACCTCAATAGATATAATTACCTATGCAAATTCCAATCTGGTTACAAATCTGACCATACTACTACTACTGCACTTATGCATATTGTTGATGATCTATCTGCTATATTAGAAAAAGCTAGTTCATTTGCAGTTTTAGTCCTATTGAACTTTTCTAAAGCATTTGATTGTGTTAATCATAATCTGTTGCTTCAAAAGTTAAAATTGTATTTTAAGTTTTCCAATTCTTCTATTTTGTTGGTTCATTCTTATTTGAGTAATCGAAAACAATTTGTGAAGCTTGGCGATGATCTTTCTGCCATAAGTGATGTAGTTGCTGGGGTACCTCAAGGGCCAATTTTGGGCCCTTTACTTTTTTCCATTTATATAAATGATCTACCTTGGCATATTTTAAATTTTAAATTTCATCTTTACGCTGATAATTTGCAACTGTATATTAGTGGTGACTGGTTAAATTTGGAGGAGATCGTGATACAAATTAATGCTCATCTTAGGTATATTTCTTCACGGGCCAAAAATAATTCACTTCCCATTAATCCAACTAAAAATAAAGCTATACACATTGCTATTTAGAAATAATTCACATAATATTGTACCTGTGCTCTTTTTAAACAATGATATAATCTCATTTGTTACAACAGTTAATAACTTAGAATTACTATTGAATTCAAAACTTCCTTGGAATGACCATGTAACTTCTTTGTGCCAGCTTGTTAATTACGGTTTATATTCGCTCAGACTAATAAAAAAGTTTGGTCCGCAGTTGACTTATGCATGATGAAAAATACGTCAAATCACAAATTTTTCGGAAGTGGTGTTTAAATTTTTTATTTTTTATGTTTTCAATTGGTAGTACTAGCACAGAATATAATAAACAGAACAATATCTTCTATAGCGCTTTAGTCCTAAGCTGGTGAACAAATATTTTCGTTATTGTTTTTTTCGACTGATTTTGATTTAGAAAAGATAGAAAAATCATTTTATATGTAATCAATGAAACAAAAAAAATTACAAAAATGTTTGTACCCACCTCTTTCTATTGATAAAATAAAAACCAGTACAATTTTAAAACGAAAGAGAAATCTTTACACTTTATAATGTGCTTAAAAGAGATAGACATTCGTGAATAATTTTTGATTTTGGTCTAGTTAGCTTTGCGAAACTTTAAAATCATATCAAAGAAATAACAAAAAGAAAATTTGCAACTCCCATAAGGTTGTGTATGAGTTTGTGTAGCATTTATAATTTATTTGTATTGGTCCTTTGTTTATTTGTTGATTTGATTTTAAAGTTTCGCAAAGCTAACTAGACCAAAATCAAAAATTATTCACGAATGTCTATCTCTTTTAAGCACATTATAAAGTGTAAAGATTTCTCTTTCGTTTTAAAATTGTACTGATTTTTATTTATCAATAGAAAGAGGTGGGTACAAACATTTTTGTATTTTTTTTTTTGTTTTGATTTTTCTATCTTTTCTAAATCAAAATCAGTCGAAAAAAACAATAACGAAAATATTTGTTCACCAGCTTAGGACTAAAGCGCTATAGAAGATATTGTTCTGTTTATATATATTCTGTGGTACTAGTTAAAAAAAACATTTTGTAGAAAATGATTTTTTGTTGTTGTTGTTTAAAATACAGGGTGTCAAATTTTAAGAAAAATTATGAACATGATGTTGTGTTTATGGCTATAAAAGGAAAATAAATATCCGATATTTATGATATATAGGGCTCGTTTTAAAGATAAATTGATACGTTCTTTAATTTCTTCAAGTTCTTTAATTTCTTCATTTTCAAATTTCCCGCCAAAATTTTATTTGTAAACTTTCTAAATGATCGTCCAATTTTTTTTTTTTCTTTAATTCTATTGAACATACTAAAAACTTGCTCTAGTAAAATTTTTCGTTTTCGTGCAAAATACGTTAAGTATGACTCTACCTATTTTGAAAATTTCCTAAATCGAATGGTAGATTTTTGGGCCTCTTACAAAAACTCGATTTTATTTAATTTTTCCAGGTTAATTTTTTCACTCGTTTTTGTGATTCAAAATTAAATTTAAAACAAAAAATATTGACAGTAAAAAAATGTATTACAAAATAAGGATACAAATTTAAAGATATTTATACGGTTGAAATTTACATGTTATATAATCTTCACTATTTGAATATTTTTTACATTTTAAGTAGCCTTCTGTTGAAGGCATAACTGCATGAAAATCGCGAGTCCCTTTTATTGTTTTCAAGTTCTCTAATCTACTGCCTACTTAGTTCGATTTGTTTCACTTTATATTCAGTTTCTGAACAAAATTCAAAAACCATATCAGTTTACAACGTTTTAGTTCATTTGAAAAGTTCCTCCGCATTGGTTATGTGGTCACCATCATATTCTTTGGTGAGACTGGCTCTGGATGCCATCGCATGGTCGCTTTCCGTGAGCAGTTGCGTGAAAATGCCACTCACAATCAACTCCAAAATCCTCTTTGTGTTTAGTTATATTCATAATTTTTTTTTTTTTTTATAATGTGTTACTACACCATCTGTGACGTAATAAATTTTAGTATAAATCCGGAATTTTTGTTTTCAAAAACTGCAATAATTTTTCTATGAACAAGTGAACTGCTACAGCGTCATGATGAAGACAATCTGATATTATGTATAATGAAGCTGTAGTGCTGCAATATCCCTCCCTCAGTGTTGTAAATTACAAATGGATGAATAGTCGCTTGTTTGTTGTTCCAATGAAAACCCTGTACTGAACTTTGCATTATAAACGCATAATTTTCTGCAAAATCACAAGAAACAAGTACCTCTGTTAGCTTTTTATTTTTTATGAAATCGGATTGTGTTAGTGATATAAATCAATGAGGAATCAAATTTTTCAGCTTAATTATGAAGTAATCCAGAAATTCGTCTAATGGTTTTGAATATTTTTCCAAGTTGCATCGGTCAGTTGAAACCCACTGACTAAACGATAATTCAGCATCCAGACAATCATTGTCCAAAAATGCGTTTTTCAAATATTCTCGAAAATTAAGCAATCCTGGCAGTTCTCGCATTGCAGAAGATAACATGTTGATCTTGGTTCTTTACATAGTATTAATGAAATGCAGTACTGGAATCGCGAAATTTTTCCATTGGTGACAGTTTCCATCCTAGTTCCATGAATAATTAATTTGACATTTTGATGTATTATACAAACGTAAACTGTATGCGTTCCGCTGCTTCCTAGTTGAACACAGTTTTTAGGACGTAGCAAAGAAAATTTAGAAAAACCAATTTTTTTTTTATTCATCATCCTTAAATTTAAACTTGTAGCCCTCATAAATAGCACTCCTTTGATGTGCACATCATTAGACGTTTCTGAACTTTAACTTTATCAATAGTTAAACAATCGTTTTCCCAGGCATTATACGACTAACATCATCATCGTTATAATATTCTAGCACTGAATGCCTGGCTGGGGCAGAGATTTCATAAAAGATGACGTCATGTAATTATAAGAAGTTACTGTAATGGGATATTACATATGACATAATACAATAATTTGCAGGTATATCATTGGAGGCGTATTTCTTTAATATACCACTTAATTCAGGTTCTTAAATGATTACATCATTGCTCACATATTCAGTTTTGTAATGACTTGTAATGAAGGAGTGAGAGAGACGGAGTTAAGAATGGCCCAAAATAACTTGACGTAGTTTATAAACGGACTGTTACAAATTTTTTCCTCTTTGTTTTTTAATTTTCTATTAGAAGTAAAAATATACTAAAGATCGACGAAATAATTTTAAACAATTACATCATCAGGTCGAGCGTAAATTAGTTAAAAATTGAAAATAACATATAGCAATTTGATTTTGTATTCCAAAAACGGGTAACGTCATACTTCCTACAGAATTAAAAAATATAAGTTCCGTTAATAAATTTAAAGCAGTTATGTTAAAACTAGTAGCTTATAATTATAATTCTTGTACCTATTGTAATTATGTACATTGTTGTATATACTTATGTACTTATTTTAATTATTGTTATATTGGAAATTGAAATGTTATTATTGTTAATTTTAAGTTGTTCTATACTATTGTAAATATGTGTTATGTACAAAAACCAAGGTTTATACATTAAATAAAGCATTATTATTATTATTACTCTTCCGAATACAGTTTCAGAAATCGAAAAATATCGAGAAATTTTATTACCAAAACTGCAAAGAAACACCAACCGCCAATATTTTTTGTCAACATGGGATAAAAACTTGATAATCGAGAAGCAGCGAGTAAGTCTTTAAGTTAATTGATTTTTAATTGAATAATTCTAATGTAATTTATTTATAGGCTTGCAAGCTAATGTTTATTAATACACTGGCTATTAACAACCAATAGATCACAACGGCTTATAAAATAAATGGACGACACTTTTCCCACAAAGCGTCCGTTATTGATCATCAAACCAACCATTAATATTTTACAAACATTTTCCGTTATTTTGAGCAGGCATGGTCCTTAAAAGGTATCACGACTTCTCTTAAATTTGGAGACCCCTTCCCCAAGTCCCCAAAATCACAATTAGTCTCAACAATATAAATCTTCTACTCTCATGCCGTCAAATCATAGACTCACAAATAATGTTAGATTATTTAGAACTGCCGTTTTCCAGCTTCGACCTTCAATAATTAGATCCATTTACCTATACTGTTGAAAATCCTTACGAATTTAAATTACTCCATTCAGAGAGAATCAATAAGGTTCAAAATTTATTTTCTGAAAATTTGTGCCGTTTCTTCAGATCAGAATAGTATGTGAGCAACGTGAGAATTGGCCATTCGACTATTCGATAATACAAAATAATAAAACACAAACAATACAAAATCAGAATTGACGCTAATTATCTTTTGTCACTGAAACCCACCTCCTTGTCACAAAGCATTTCATTTATATATCGCCCAGCGTCTTTCTCCTAAACTTGCTCTGCCCTTGTAGCATGTTATCATGCTACAATTTATTGATCCACTATAAAAATTGTGTCAACTTCATTGTATATCAATGTTATCTATAAAAAAAGTACTAAAGTCGCCGATATAAAAAATCATGTTTGCAATTGAAGGAAACTGGTGAAAATCTTCTTAGTCAGTAAGATGCATTATTGGAAGAGGATAATGACTTAGATAAAACAAGAAACGACATACGTACTTTAATTGATTTACCACAAGTAAAATTTGTTTCTTCGGGGGACGAATCTGAAATTTCATCGCATGCTCAGGAAAAACAATTATCTTCTACTTCTTTTCCGAAATTAACGGATGAGGGATCCCAATTGGACATGGCTAAATTTTCCGTTGTGGCCAATAATAAGAATGAAGAATTAAACCAGAACCAGATTCCACAATTCACACTCCACTTTTTGGTCGTAACATTTATATTTATATGTTTACTAAAAAGAGAAATATTTTATGTTTTTTCATTTTTTTGGTTAACAAATATTTTTATTATACCTATATGCATTCACAGAATTATAGTTTTATTATTTTTATAATTTAAAAAGCCCAATTTAATTCTCAAAATACGACTTTTGTATATGACACGAAATATTTGGAATGGATGAATGATATGAAAATGAATTGTTTTGCTTTTTCGTTGTTTGGTTGCGTGAATTAAAGAAAAGGGTAGCAACAGATGGTCGAGCGGTTGCAGTTATTTGAACTTTGACGGTTGTGTTCATGAATGTTTGATTTAAATGAATGAGCGCTAATGAATGTAAGTATGTATGTATGTATTTTAATGAGTGATCCGCTACAGTCCCAATCACAAATCGTGCAGTAAACACAAAAAAATTTGAAATATATAGACAGAAATTGGCATTGGCAACATTTCCCATTTTGTTGGCTGCGGCTTTAGTAGATAGTCCCTCTTTTATTAAAGTTGTTCAATTAATTCCAATTTGAAATTGTACCAATATTATGAAGTAAGCAACCGATGATGATAAAATCTACAAAATTAAAACTGTCAATTGATTTTAATTAGATTTGAAGTGCTCACCTTACCATGAACCATAGTCCATAATCAATTGAAAACAAGCCAAATGGTGTTAACTTTAAAGGATCTTGTAATATCTGCAAGGAAAATAATTTAATCTGAAAAAGATAAGTTTTTAGTTCAAATTTATCTGTATAAAATCCAAATAAATATTATAAACATACACTGTCTTTAAGCCGCCCATCAATCAGACTAAGATCAATTTTATGTAATATTGTTCCGGTCTCTGCAAACTATTAAAAAATGTTCTGTATTTCATATTTTGAGAATTACTTCTATCAATTTAACTAACATTATCAATTAAGTGTTGGCAGCTGGATATAACTAGAGTAGGATCGAATAATTTCGTTAAGATTACTTGAAGTGAAACAGCCAATTTGAAAAACTCCAATTCCTCTGTCACATCATTTTGCATCTTAATACTCATTGTATAAATATAGAAGGGCTAAAATAATTCGTTTACTTTAATAACAACAACTTTGTATCTTTTATTTGTTACCTCGTACCCTGAAAGCTAGTGTAAAAAATGTGTCCATACAATAAGCCACTAATGGAAGGGCATTAATATCAACCCACTGTCTAACCATTCGATTCAATTTACAATGCAAATATGAAACTCTTAACATCAAATCGTTGAGCTCATTACACTCATCTAAATAACGTTTATTGTTTGGTGTATTATCTAAGATTTTTAATTTATTAAAATTCTTAATTTTTGCTTCCAACACACTATTTAAATGGATCAAACAGAAATTGTGCGTACGATTAACATACAAAAACATGGAAATACTCGTATCCACATAGAAAAATGGAAAGTACGTATAAATCGGTAGCAGAATATTATAAATTAAACCGTAATCAGATTTAAAACCGGTGAATGCTGAATAAACTACGAAACACCAGGACACATTACTAATGTCAAAAATAATTTTTAGTAAATCGATTAGCAATAAATTTCGAATTTTGTGATAATGTATCCGTAAATTGGTACATTCAAATTTAAATGTGAGTAACATAAATGTTAAATTTTTACAATACAAACGTAGATGTTGGTCGGTTTTTTTAATTTTAATAAAAATCACAATTACCACCAGAAATAAAATTAGTTGTTGATTTATGATAAATACTGCATTAGCTATCCCGTATTTTGTTTGTTGTTTAAAAATTATTAAATCGGAATAATTGACTAATATAAGACTGTACACGGATGCAATTGACATGGCCATCATTATAGCATTGATTATGGATAGCTTTTTGATTTTCACCAAATTTTTAGATATTGATACCGTAAATGGTTGGACACCCGTTGCTAGGAAATATAAATCAATAATTTTGATTAAGTATTTAATGTTGCCCAACATTTTATTAATCATGAATGATGTGACCACAGTTTATACTATGACGATTGTGTGCTCTGTTTTATTTAAATATTCATTAACTTTTTAACTAATGGTTGGTTTTTAATTAATTAATTTAATACATAATTTATAGCGGAATGCTTTTAAATTAGGTGAGTAAAAATTGCGCTACTAAAGGTTTGTCGGATATATTTATTTAATAGCTCTGTCATTAATAGTTTGATAAAATACCATGGCGAATTTCTGTCGACACAAACTATTTTCTTGCCATCAAAACTAATTAATTAGTCGCTCACCATAAACCGTCCAAATGAGAATTTGTCATTAATTCGAATACTCATGATGGTAAATCAATTATTTATAATTTAATCAACATTAATTTAAAATATTTCATAAAGTTGTGCGATATATTCATTCTTTGTGAGTCAATATGACATCTTTGCAGAACCAATCCACAGCTGCTTAATGATTAAGACACGTCAATCCATTTGAAAAGCTAAAGCCTTTCACATGGTCGTATCGCCGTATTTGTAAACTTACTATTTATTAATTTAACTTTACTATTTAGGATTTGCTTAAGAAAATTTGAATCTTAAGATTTCCCATATTTGTCACCAACGCCACTATGATTTTTTGGTATGTCTAATCTAAAAGCCTTGCTGGCCCTAACTAAGCCTTTTGTGTTGTATTGCCCTTCGATTTAAATAGACGTCACTGCATGTAGTTATCGAAAATTCATTTTTCGTATATCTGTATAGTAAGTACATTGTATTAAAGCTTCTGGAATGCAAACTGCTTAGAATAGAAGAATATTTTTAAAAATAAAATAAATATTTTATGTGAAATGAAAATTCGTATAAATTTATTGTAACGTCCTTTGTTTCAAAATTTATTTTTTTTTTAAATTTGGTAATTAAATTAATAATATATTGGGATATACATATTCTATATCCACTGGTATTTCAATAAAAACAACAAAGGAAATATCCAAATGCAAAACACTTTATTTAAATTTAAAAACACAAGAACTCATTATACGACAATATTACTTCGGTCTAAAAAGACCAAAGTATTGAAATCCTGTCAAAAATGACGAAAAATTTGGTTGGTCCAAAACCACTTTTCTCAACGTTTTGAAAGTCCCTGAGTCTGAAAATGCAAAAAAAAAAAATGTCCGTCCGTCTGTCTGGATGTCTGGATGTCTGGACCCATGGTATCTCGAGAACGGCTTGTCCGATTTGGAATTTTTTTTCGCCAATCTATTTCTATGGTCAAGGCGGAGATTTAAAAAGCTTTTGGAGACTGTACGCCAAGGGGGTACCTGCCATACGAATTGACCCAAAATACATGCTTTTATTTACGATTTTTTATATATGCTTATTTGATTATTGGATTGGGCATTGAATTGGGAATTGATTTGAAGGTTAAATTAGGGGTCAATTTGCGCGTTGAGTTGAAGTTGAGTTGGAGTTGAGTTGGGGTTGGATTTGGGTGTAGTGAATAGTTGACACATTTTTATATGATGGAACTTCCGTATTTATCAACCGATTATTATGAAATTCGACATGTGTGTTGAAAATGGGATTCTAAAATAAGTCTAGGATGAAGTTCTAGAATATGGCCAAGAATGATGGAACTTGACTATTTCTCATCACATGTGCGTTGAAAATGGGATTCTAAAACTGTTTTGGATGAAGTTCTGCAATATGGCCAAGTATGATGGAACTTGTCTATTTCTCAACCGAATATTATGAAATTTAGTATGTGTGTTAGAAATGGGATTCTAAAATGAGTTTTGGATGAAGTTCTGGAATATGGCCAAGCAGGATGGAACTTGCCCATTTCTCAACCGATTACGTTGAAATTCGACATTTGTATTGGAAATGGGATTCTAAAATGTTTTTTGGATGAAGTCCTGGGATTTTAAAACGATTTCTGGATGAAGTTCTGGAATATGGCCAAGTATGATGGAACTGGTCTATTTCTCAACCGATTATTATGAAATTTAGTATGTGTGTTAGAAATGGGATTCTAAAATGAGTTTTGGATGAAGTTCTGGAATATGGCCAAGTAGGATGGAACTTGCCCATTTCTCAACCGATTACGTTGAAATTCGACATTTGTATTGGAAATGGGATTCTAAAATATTTTTTGGATGAAGTTCTGGGATTTTGAAACGATTTCTGGATGAACTTCTGGAATATGGCCAAGTATGATTTAACTTGTCTGTGTCTCAACCGATTATTATGAAATTTGATTTGTGTGTTAGAAATGGGAATCTAAAATGAGTTTTGGATGAGGTTCTGGAATATGGCCAAGTATGATGAAACTTGCCCATTTCTCAACCGATTACGATGAGCGATTCAACATTTGTATTGGAAATGGGATTCTAAAATGTTTTTTGGATGAAGTTCTGGATTTTTAAAACGATTTCTGGTTGAAGTTCTGAAATATGGCCAAGTATGATGGAACTTGGCTATTTCTCAACCGATTATTACGAAATTTGATTTGTGTTTTAGAAATGGGATTCTAAAATGAGTTTTGGATGAGGTTCTAGAATATGGCCAAGTATGATGGGACTTGCCCATTTCTCAACCAATTATGATGAAATTCGACATGTGTATTGGAAATGGGAATCTAAAATGAGTTTTGGATGAAGTTCTGGAATATGGCCAAGTATGATGGAATTCGCCTATTTCTCAAAGGATTATTATGAAATTTGACATGTGTGCTAGAAATGACGATTCTAAAATAAGTTTTGGATGAAGTTGTGGAATATGGCCAAGTATGATGGAACTTGGCTATTTCTCAACCGATTATGTTGAAATTCGACATGTGTAATGGAAATGGGATTCTAAAATGAGTTTTGTATCAGGTTCTAGAATATGGCTAAGTATGATGGAACTTGCTCATTTCTCAACCGATTATTATGAAATTCGACATGTGTATTGGAAATGGAATTCTAAAATGATTTTTGGACGATGTTCAGGAATATGGCCAATTATGATGGAACTTGGCTATTTCTTAACCGATTATAATGAAATTGGATGTGTGTGTTGGAAGATTCTAAAATGAGTTTCTGAATAAATTTCTGGAATATGGTCAGTTAAACGGTTAGAAGTATCAGTATAATTTGTGATACTACTTTCGGTATAAAGTTCTAGAATACGATTTTTCGTTTTAAATTGGATGCCTGTACCCACTGACGCTTTTGACCTGTTTGGCTGTTGTTGTATAAGTAAATATATGTTGGTTAAAATAGAAATCAATAATGTCAAAACTGTGACACCAACTTTATGACATTATTGAAGATGCCAAAGACCGAAGTTCTGATCCCCTCGTGAGGTTTCAGCCCTTTATATTTTTTTATTCTAATTTTAATGTTAACCCTTTTACAATACTTTTATTTCTGACGTCTCGACAATTATTTGTCATGATCGTTTAGTACTTCTTCCAATACAAGTGGTGTATTGCACAAATGTTAGGACATTACACTGATGTAATATGCATTATACCCACATTCGGCCATCCTACCGATTTCTACGCCTCGGAGAAATAACCACATAAACATATTTATTTTCACTTGTTAGTTCGATGGTTGTCTTATTTGAACCTCATACTTTGCTCGTCTTAGTTACGAATTTTATTTTCATCTATAATCTCGTTTTATTGCATTCGTCTTACTATCGTCTTAATTGTTGCTTCGTCTAAATTTTATTTTTGCTTGCACTGTAGAATTCGTCTTTTGTATTGGTTGGTAGAATTAAATGCGTAACTTAGGCTTCTTCGTCTGACTCATCGCTGGATAGTGTTGTATTGTAATACTGCCACTTCTTCATGTAATCCGCACTGGTCGTTGTAAGATTTGGGCCTTGATGATCACCAATTTTCTCAACCTGATACCTTTCAGGTCCTACTATTTTAATAACTTTATACGGACCTATGTATTTTGGGTGTAATTTAAGTCCGCTCCCAAATTGAGTCCTTTTGATTGCGCCGAAGTCCTCCAATTTGTAAAGAGTCGCTTCTTTCCTTTTTCTGTTATAACATTTTCGATTTTCATCCTGGACGATGGTTATACTATATCCCGCTTCTGCTCTCAACTTTTCCCTCTCGTCTACAAATTGATTGAATATTTTTTCTGCTATCACATCAGATATAGCAGATTCTTCAGGATTCCGCATTCGAATGCCCAATAGTAGTTCAAAAGGTGTTTTATTAATTGAACGCTGCCATGTGCAATTCATGAATCTCTGTAAATTCGGAACATGTTTGTACCATGAGTCTGGGTTGGTCATAGATAATTTGGTGAGTGCCGGAACAATAACGCCATTTATCCTTTCTATTTGCCCATTTCCTCTCGGATTTCCAGTGGTGATCAGCGTATGTTTAACAGATTGGGCTTCGCAGTATTCCTCGAAAGTTTTCGATGTAAACGCTGTGCCCCGATCTGTGACGAACTGCACAGGATTGCCGAAAATTGCACGTTGTACTTCTAATTTTTGAATCACCTCTGCTGATGTCGTTGCCTTAACAGGATATAGCCAGACAAATTTTGAGAAGGAATCTACAACTGAAAAAATGAATTTATAACTTTTGGCTGTAATAGTCAGTGGGCCCAAATGGTCCATATGGTATATAAATAAGGGATACTCCCCTTTTGGCAGAGGATGTAAGAAACCCTCTTGCCTTCCACATTTTCTATCTCCTAATATATACTGTATACAATTTTTGCGGCAACTTTCGCATTTTCCTCTTAATCCCGGTATGAAATATTCCCTCTGCAATATATCTACCATCTTATTTCCACCAAAATGACCCTCTTGATGAGCTCGTTTAATGAGGTCATCTTGCATTAGTTTAGGTATGCATAACAGCTGGTATCTAGAATCATCCATTTTAAATAAAATACCGCGTAGTATGATGTAATTTTGATATGGGCCATATTCTAATAGTTTTATTATAAGCGATAATTTGTCATCTTTTGCTTGAGCAGCTGCAACTTGACTCAGAAATTCATCTTCGATTACCATGCTAATAGGATTTCTGCTCAGAGCGTCTACGTGTTGCATCTTTTTGCTTGATCGGTGTTCTAACAAGCGGAGCTATGTCTTTCTTATTCATTGTCATCTGGAATGCTGCACAGTCGGTTATTATTTTAAAAGGAATGCCTAACAAATATATACGTAATTTTTTTAGCGCTGAGACAATGGCCAGTACTTCGAGCTCATAACTTGAGTATTTTTCCTCTGCCGGTGATGTCTTTCTGCTGTAAAAGTACACTGGGTGGAAACATTGATCTTCTGGACTCTTTTGAAGTAATATGGCGCCATATCCTAGCCTTGATGCGTCTGTATGTAGCTCTGTGGACCTGTTTGGTTGGAATATACTCAAAATAGGTTTATTAGTGAGAGACTTTTTTAATTCGATAAATGCTTGTCTTTGCTTAGTACCAAAGATGAATGTATTGCCTTTTCTTAGGAGGTCCGTTAAAGGTCGAGCGATAATTGAATATTGCGGAATAAACTTCCGAAAATAGCCGAAAAGTCCAAGGAAACTTTGCACCTTTTTGAGATTTGTCGGCTTCGGGAAATTCAGCACAGCTTTAATTTTTCTGAGGGGTTAATTTTTCCATCTGCTATTACATATCCTAGGAATTCAATTTTTTCGAATAGAAATTTGCACTTTTTCCATTTAAAATTGAGACCGTGTTCGCTGGAAACTCTTAAAACATCTTTTAATTTTGAAATATTTTCTTCATCGTTTTTAGCAGGAATGATAATGTCGTCCATATAACGTATGAGGAATGAAATATGGACAAATGTAAAATGTATTTGTATTTATATTGTACAACCAAAAATAAAAATTTCCTTGTTTTTAAATAAGGTGGTTCCCGTATATTTTATAAAAAATGCATTACAACTGCGTCATTTTACGATTAGTTACAAAAATGTCGTTGTTACAAGTAGATCGTCGTAAATTAATTTGTAACTTTTGTCAGGAAAATCCAGACAAAAAAAAGAACGAGATTTTTCACTACTTCAAGGATCTTGGATTCAAAAAATTCTTTATCTACAATACAATTAAACTGTTTGAGAATAATGAACCTGTGGAAAGAAAACCCGACTCTGGTAAAAAATGTCAACTACAAGGTAGCAAAGTTCGAATGAAATTGAAAGGTGAAACAGTGGGTCGAACTGCAAAATCGTACAGAAAACTGAGTAAAAAATATCAAGTTGCCCCAAAAACTATCAAGAAATATTTACAAAGTATGAATATTCAACGCAAACCCAAAAAATCGGCACCAGCAACTACAGACAAACAATTAGCTACAATCAAATCTAGATTAAGAGTGCTTTCCCAAACATATTTCGCTGCTTCTTCAGCTTATAAATGTGTGATGGATGATGAAAGTTATTTCACTGTTGAAGGTAATGAATGGCAGCCAAAATACTACTACGAGTCTCCCGATCACAATGCACCAGAAAAGGAGAAGTTTATTCATAAGACCAAGTTTCCAGGTAAAGTTATGTTGTGGGTGGCTATTAGCGAACGAGGTGTCAGTGACCCAGTATTTTTCAAAAGTGGTTTGGCGGTTAATGCGCAAACATACACAAACAAATGTTTACCTGTGCTTCAGAAATTTATAAATAAATATCATAAAAATGATAAAACGATTTTTTGGCCTGATTTGGCATCCTCACATTATGCCAACGCAACGTTATCTGATTTACGTCAACGCAGAATCGAATTTATACCTAAAGACTATAACTGTTCCACAACTAAGGCCCATTGAAACTTTTTGGGCAAATCTGAAGAGAATGGTATACAGCAATGGATATCGTGCCAAAAATGTTGAATATCTGATTAGAAAGATAAAAAGAGATTTCAAGAAGATTGATACATCAGGAACGCAGGCGGCAATGAAAAGAGTGCCAGAAAGGATCAGGAAAGCGAATCGATATGGAGCGCAAATTTTTCTGTAAATTTTATCTAAGAATTAAAGTTTTAAATAAATGATGGATTAAAATCATTTGATTAGTAAATAATTTTTTTTTTACTTTTTTTTGTTTGTCCATATTTTATTCCTCATACGTTATACTAATATCACTTGTTTACTGATAAGGTCCTTAAGGACAAAATTTACATAACGTTGAAATACTGCTGGTGAAGTACATAGGCCAAATGGGACTCTCAAGAACTCGTATTGCCCCATCGGTGTTACAAAAGCCATATATTTTCTGCTTCCCTCCTCGACGGGAACATGGAAAAACCCATTCTGCAGGTCAAGTGTTGTAAATACCTTGACGATCGATTTGATCCTCTATTAGTGGAAGGGGAAATCTGTCCATTACAATGTGCCTATTCAACTTTCTAAAGTCTACGCAAATACGCTTTCCGCCATCTTTTTTGTTAACAATTACAATTGGACTTGCGTATTCCGACGTACTGGTTTGGATGATTTTATTATCGAGCCACTCTTGAATTTGCGTTCCGACTTCCTCCTTCTCGCTTGCCGAAAGTCGTCTGGGATGTTGCCAAATCGGTGTATCCGATTTCAATATGATTTTCATTTCCACTGAAGATGTTTTGGAAAATTTGGGCTTGTAAGGTTCAATTAATTTTGTTACAATTTCTTCGTGTTGCTTTTTCCCTATTTCATATTCTCTATCTTTCGCTAAAAAACAGGATATCGATAGTTCATTTTGATAATTTAATTTTCTTACCGAAAATCCTCCAGCTCTGACCGTGATTTCTGTGTCAGCTAGGATATCGTTCCCTAAAACACATCTGGTGCTTAACGTCTCTGCAGGCACCACGTACACATCTCCTGCATATTCTTCATCATCTATCTCGAATTTTGCTGTGAAATAACCAATTGTCTTTATTGCACCATCCCCAATTCCTCTTAGCACGGTTTCCTTTAATTTCAAAGCAGGTAAGTCCACTATCCCATAATCTGTTTCTCTTAATAGTGTTAAATCACTTCCAGTATCTATAATTGCCTCTATAGATTGATTGTTTAATTTAATAATCTTATGGTTATACTTAATAGTCTGCGATCCTTCACTTGTCAACACAGTTTCATTGGTTTTTTGTTGTGTTTCAATTCGTCGTTCTTCTGTGGTAGCCTTTTTATCGCAATCCGGTGATTTGTGTCCATATTGAAAGCATTTAAAGCACCGCGGTCCTTCACTTTTCTTGTAGCATTTTTTCGAAATATGTCCCAGTTTCCCACAATTAAAGCAGTGTAAGTTTTTAATGGATCTCTGGGATGTTGAAGCGTTATTGTTATTATTAGCTGTATTTGCACTATATGAACTAGGATGTTTTGATTTAAAATTTTCATAAACAACCAATTGTTCTCGAAATGCTGACATTGTAGTGGTGCCATACAGTAACACTTTATTTGCGGGTGAATCGCTTATACCATCTATTATGTAACTGATAATGAATTTTTCATCTACATCTCCCAATGAACTAATCTGACGCATCTCGTATAAATAATCAAATAATGATTCACCTTGTCGCTTTTTGCGTTGCCTAAGTTGGTTGTGAACTTCCGCACTTGAAATTTTTCGTGAGAATTCTGCTTGTAAAAATGTCTTCAGGTTTTCCCATGAACATATTTGCCTTGCTGATCCTAATGCTTTCTCTGCGGTCCCTGTTAATGATTGCTTTGCAAATGTTAATTATTGTAATGAATTTAACTTATAAATTTTACATAAGTTGTCAAATTCGTCAATCCATGATTCTATTTTGTATGGCCCAGTTCCACTAAATTTTGGAATAAAACCTTCTATGTCGCGAAATTGAACTGGGAAATCTTTGAAACTACAGTCAATTGGGTTAACATTGTCTAATATTCTAGATGATTCTCCAATATTGGATGATTTCGCATTTTCTCGAAAAATCAAAATTAATATTTATCAAACAAAAATTATAAATAATCCAACAATTTTATTTTTTACAGTTAATGTATTTAAAATTAAAACAAATAAAAAAATGAACCATTTTTTTAATTCAGGTACATTAAAGAAACTGCAGATATTCATTCAAGTATATGACTCAAACTAAAAAAAAAATTAATTAAATTTTAATTAATCAATAAGAGAGAAATACCAGCATTTCAACTTTCTGTGGTTTAAGACGACTTCAACGGTCACTTAATATTTCACCGGCTGGTGAAAAATTCCTTTCTTAAGGAACGGACGGAGCAGGTACTGTTAAATATTTTAATTGTATACTTGACAGAACTTCAAATTGGTTTTTATTTTCGTCCCAGAAGGGAATAGAATCGGACGTTGGGTTATTTATTTCCGGACGTTTATTATAGCATCGGAATTTGAAATTCGTATTAAAGGTGGTCGCCTTTCTAAAACAAACGACAGCAATTCTGGTTCTGTACCTCCAGAATGTGATGCATACATTGATTGATCACTTAAAGTACTGCGATGAAGTACATGATAAAACATCGTTAGTAAAAAATGTTTGGGCATTGTTTGCATTTTCTAACGATCTAAATACAGTTTTTTTAAATCGAGGATCAACCAAGGTTGCCACCATGCCGGTGGTCGTTGCTTATATGCAAACAGTCGTGTCACTATAGCTTGTTTTAGTTCATTCATTGTTTACTAGGCATCAAATTTTAGAGCTATTCCGCGTATTAATGGAATTACTAATGATATTGTGACATACTGGTCTCCAAAGATTTCAGTCGTTGTATTTTCAAACGGTTCCAGTAAGTCAACAATGTCATTTAAATTTCGACTCCATTTGGTGTTATTATTATAGTAGAGGACGGTCCATTTTAAGGGATATTATTTACCAGAGTGATTAATTCCCGCAGATTTAAAAATCGTATGATCATAGCTAATTCGCTAATCCATCTGGGACTAACCGATTGGATAAGCCGATATTGCGCCAAATTATCATTTTGTTGCAATTTCCGTAGTTTGCCACTTGCGGTAGTGCTTGATTTTAAAGTAGTAATTGTCTTCTTCATTCGTTTTATTAGTAATTTTAGATCTTCCTTTTATGGTAATGCGTCTTTCACAACTAAATTCAATGTGTGAACAAAACACGAGATAAGTTTAATTTATACTAATATTATAGCGCGTAACCGAATTGTTGCTCTAGGGAATAGATCAGCTTTCAATTATGATCCAAATACAGTTTATGCTCAGCAAAATACTGTAAAAATTGGACAAATGAACAGAACTTTCCCTAAGTGCTTTGCTAAAAATGGAGTGAAAAAGCAAACGGTATGTATTGTGCTGGAGGCAAAGTGGTTCTCCAATAAAAGATCTTCTAACTGTGCATTTTTTTAATAACATACGAAGGTATAATACACTATTTCAGACGACGTCATTCACTGCTAAAGAAATTCGCGAAGGAAGCTTTATACCTTCATTTAAGGTAGAAGGGTAGTTGTACCATTTGATTGGTATTCTCCGCCCATTTACACAGTTCAAAGTTCTCAGTTTTTACAGATTTATTTCATATTTGATGCCGATCAACAGTGTGTGTGCGAAACAGTTAAAAGCAAAAACAATTCTTTCAATCAAAGCCTTCTAAATAATATTGAAAAGATAAATAAATAGAATTAAATTTAGTATTGTCAAATAATATTTGAAACGAAATGTTTTGATTAAGAAATAAAAAAGAAGCACGTGAAAATATTTATAAATTAATTTGGATTAAATTGTAGCAATAAATAAAATAAGAAAAAGAACAAGATTTTTTTTATGGAAGATAAGTAAAGATGTTTGTATAAGTGAAGCTCTCGACTTAATCTTCATTTGTTGTGCAGGAACTCCTTATTTAGATCGATCAGCTTTCGTCGCTAACACCACATTTTAAATCGCGCCCTATTGATTTCAACCCGAACCCGGTGCCTCCCGATCCAAGGCCGCAGCTCTACCACTGTGCCCATGTGGTTAGTCTTTGTTTATTTTTTTTGAGTTATATAACAAAATTATAACCATAGAAAACCACATAAAAACCTTTTTGAAATTGTGAATTTTAAACAAAACCCTAAACAATTTTTGTGAGCTGGGTTAACGAAAGGAAAACCTAGAATACCCGAGTCTAGTGGTGGATCGTGTCCTCGATAAACATTATTACCAGCAGGTGAATCAAATCGTAAAAATTTTACATGACAGATATGTAGCATGGATTTTATTATTGTTTTCACTTATAAAATGCTACATGGCTATTGAAGTTCTATTTGAAACTGTACCAATATTATAAAATATCCAAGTGATGTTGATAAAATCTGAAAAAATCTCTGATATTATTGAATGGCATATATTTTAAGTGTAATAGTTAAACTCACTGTAAACAATAATTTATAATCAAGTGAAAACATACCAAACGGCGTTAAATTTAACGGATTGTGTAATAATTGTAACGAAAATAATTGTATCTGAAAAAAAACAGAACATTAAACAAATCTCAATCAAAACTTGGTAAAGGGATCCTTTTACACTCTCTTTGAGACGATCATCAATTCCACAAATCTCGATTTCATGTAAAATAATGCCAGTTTCTGTAAACTTTTATACAAATTGTAGAAATTATTTATGAAACCACATTAAAATTGACTTACAGTATTGGTTAACAATTGACAGGTGGATAATATCCAAGTTAATTGAAAGATCTTCATCAGAAACATACCGGTTGAGATGGCCAACTTGAGTAAATCAAACTCTTCAGTAGAATCAGTCCTCATTTTAATAAATATTGTGTAAATATAAAATGGCTGCATTAAATAAAAAATATAAAAAAAACGTTTAGAATATTAAGAAAGTAATCTAGGGCCTATTTTTTTAACTGGCACTGCACCGTGTGATTATAAAAATAGGCTCCTACATAGCTTCTACATAGCTTACCCTAAAAGACAGCGTTAAAAATGCATCTATATAATAACTTAAAACTGGCAATGCATTTAAATTTATCCACTTTTTGACCATGCCGGTCCATTTACGGTGCAAAAAACCGACTTGATCGATAAAATCACTTAGTTCACAATCGTGTTGGATACGATGGATATTCCTTTTTTTGATTCGATTAAAATGTTGAATTTTCAAATTTAACAAATCGTTTAAGTTTTTTAAGTAAAAACATTTCTCGCGATTCCCACAAACAAATCGGGATACATTAGTGCCAATGAAAAGAAATGGGAAGTATATATAAAACGAAAATACCGTATAATATAGTACGGATTCATTATTGTACTGCTGGAATTGCGAAAGTACGTTTGCCACAATACTAAATGTAATAATATCACTACAAATTTTCAAGAAATTTACCAAAAATAAATTTCGAAGCCGTTTCTGTTGCACTGTTAAACTGATACCTTCTAGCCGCAGTATAATTATTAAAAAATTAAAATTCTGCCGATACATCTGCGAATGCGCATTGATTTTTTTAATCGTATTGCAGATTATGACCAGTCCCATGAGAAGTATTAACTTTTGATTGATAACAAAAATTCGATTGGCAATGCCATATTTAAGTTGCGACTTAAACATGTAAAGATCGGTACCCTTAATAAATACGAAGTTAGCGACTGTTACAATTGACACAATTATCAGCAAGACATTGATATAGATTAGTTTATTGATTTTCACTGAGTTGTTTGTTATGGTAGTTGTTAAAGGTAGGACCCCCATAAACAGAAAATATAGGTCGAACAATTTAATGATATCCTTTAATTTACACAACATTTTAATTGGTACTCATGCACGATAAATTAATTGTTTATTAGTAAGTGAAAGAATTGAGTTAACTTTTACCTATGTATATACTAACGATAAAAATATAGGCTGGTCATTACAAGAATTCGGTTTTAGCTTGTCATCATTATTAATTTTAGTAATTATTGGAATAGCCCAAAATAAATAGACCTAAAATTATTGGTAGGAAGGAAAAAATTCTACGTACACTGCGCTCATCTACAGTGGTAGACATTCGTATAAACGCACTATGTTTTTTGAGGTAACCGGGCGATTCCACTAGCACAATTCCACTGGACACAATTCCACTGGACGTAATTCCACTGGGACAATTCCACTTGACACAATTCGACTGGGGAACAATTTAACTTGCACAATTTAACTTGCACAATTTAACTTGCGTTGTAACTTGTACAGTTAAACGGAAACGCAAACACATATATGTGTATGTACTTTAATATTTTATTGGTATTATTGAAACTTAATTACGAAGATAATTATAACTATGGATTTTAAATTAATAAAAACTGAAATGGGCAAAGAAGCTAATGTATAATAAAAGGAGGGTATACCTGTCCAAAAAAAGGTAACAATGGTAAAAAATATTTCCGTTGCTGCAGTTATTATGATTCTAGGGATATTCCATTAGCACAATTCCACTAGGCACGATTCCACTACTTTAACATTTGTAGTTTTTTCTTTAAGTAACTTTTTAAGTTTAACTTGTTGTATAATTAAACGGATTTAACTTGCACAATTTAATTTTTTGATAATCAAACGCATTTAGGGTGGTAAAGTGCGCGCGCGATTTACCACCCTAAATGCGATTGATTATCAAAAAGTTAAATTGTGCAAGTTAAATTGTGCCAGCTAAATTATGTAAGTTGAATTGTGCCAAGTGGAATTGTGCCCAGTGGAATTGTGCCAAGTGAAATTGTGCCAGTGGAATTGTGTGCAGTGGAATTGTGTTTAGTGGAATTGTGCTAGTGGAATAGGCCTAGAATCGTTTTTTGAATATAGTTCTAACAGTAAAGTGTTTTGATTTTTTTCAATTAGTCTAAATTATGTCTATCATCTTAAATCTGTTGGTAAGATAAACCATTAGTAAAAATTTTAATGGTTTACTTTAATAAATTGAAAAATCTAAATTTCAGGTGGACATTCGTATAAACGCACTTCTGATAATGTACTAAAATAAAAACCAAAATTAGCAATTTTTCAAATATTATTTTATTTAATATTTGGTCTGGCCCCGACCTTTCTGAATAATTTCGAAAATTCGAGAAGGCATTGAATTTGTTAAATTGTTGAGGGCTTTCAGATCAATTGTGGCCCAACATTCAAATATGGCACTTTTCAAATCTTTAATTGAATTATATTGCTGTTCATTTCCATAAACTTTTCGGGGAAGGCCCTCTAAAGATTTTCGATAGGATTGCAATCAGTCATCATCGTTTTTATTTTAGTACATTATCAGAAGTGCGTTTATACGAATGTCCACCTGAAATTTAGATTTTTCAATTTATTGAAGTAAACCATTAAAATTTTTACTAATGGTCTATCTTATCAACAGATTTAAGATGATAGACATAATTTAGACTAATTGAAAAAAATCAAAACACTTTACTGTTAGAACTATATTCAAAAAACATAGTGCGTTTATACGAATGTCTACCACTGTAGCAATTTTTCTTTCAAATACAAATTTTTACACTACTCCAAAAAATTAAAGGAACACTAATTTTTTTCAATTTTTTTAGTGTTTTTTGAAGAGCTGTATCTTTGTAAAATTCGGTCGTTCAGAGAAGAAAAGAAAAGCATTTTAAAGCTTCAAATCTCTTGTTTTGAGACTTTTGAGCGGAAAATTTTTGTGAGATACCGTTATCACGCAATCATAAGAAAGAGCGCGAAGAAAAAAAATTCGAATTTTTTTTTTTTATTTGTAAGATGCTATGGGATCGGGAAATTTTTTTTAAGTTAAACCAATACATAGGTCGGTTAGCCTGTTAATTAGGCGTAAATTTAATTTCATTCTGGTCTCTCTATGTCAACTTTTTGTTGAGATATCTGACTTTGAATTAAAAAAGATCCTTTTGCCTTTGATCATCGATATCTCAGCAACTCATGATTGCACAGTAAACTTTACGGCAGCCTTAAAAACTTCAGTAAATTTCCTACAAGACCCTTTAATGATTAGTTGAGAACAAATTTCTTTTCACCCTCAATACTGATTTGAAAAAAGTACAAAAAAACGACTTTTTAGGTTGGCTTAATAAATCTACCGTTACTTTACAAATATTGATGAAAAAACTAATGTTGCCACTGCCAGGTCATTTTGCAGTATAATGTACTCCTAATAGCCCTATATTATTTTCAAATTGATCCATCCAACCGTTTTTTCGGACAGATTGATCAAAGTTTTACAAAACAATTAAAGGAACAAGTATTCATCAAAATAAAAAAACGACCTTTTTCACATTTTGCGTTAGTTACCTGTTAACCCTTAACGATCGTACGATTTTTTTTGTAATACTCGCCTGTAAGAGACGATAGAAAATTAAATAAAGTTCTGCAATATGACCAATTATTATGGAACATGGCCATTTCTCATCCCATTTTAGTGAAATTTGGTATGCACGATGGAAATGGGATTTTAAAATGATTTTTGGATAAAGTTCTGGAATATGTCCAACTAGGATAGAACTTGGATATTGCTCATCCGATTTTAGTGAAATTCATGTATCTACGATGGAAATGGGATTCTAAAGTGATTTTTGGATAAAGTTCTGGAATATGGCCAACTAGGATGGAACTTGGCTATTGCTCATCCGATTTTAGTGAAATTTGGTATGGGCGATGGAAATGGGATTCTAAACTGATTTTTGGATAAAGTTTTGGAAAATGGCCAACTAAGAAGGAACTTGGCCATTTCTTATCCGATTTTAATGAAATTTGGTATGCGCGATAGAAATGGGATTCTAAACTGATTTTTGGATAAAGTTCTGGAATATGGCCAACTAGGCTGGAACTTGGCTATTTCTTAACCGATTCTGATGAAATTTGGTATGCACGATGAAAATGGGATTCTAAACTGATTTTTCGATAAAGTTCTGGAATATAGCCAACTGGGATGGAACTTGGATATTTCTTAACCGATTTTAATGAAATTTGTTGTTCGCGATGGAAATGGGATTCTATACTGAATTTTAGCTAATGTTCTGTAATATGTCGAATTAAGTCTGGAATAAGCCGTATTAGGATGGAACTTGGCCATTTCTTATAAGATTTTGATGATATTCAGCATGTGTAATGAAAATTGGGTTTTAAAATTATGTTTAGATGAAATTCTGGAATAAGCCGTATTAGGATGGAACTTGGCCATTTTTTATCCGATTTTAAACAAATTCAGCATGTACTAGAGAAATAAAACTCTAAAATTATTTTTGGTTAAAGTTATATGTTAAAGTTGGAAGGCGCTTGCCTATTCCTTAAACGAATAAAAGAAATTCGACATGTGATTTAAAAGTGAAAAACGAAAATCGTTATTCCATGTATTTAATGATTTGTTTTATCAATAATTTAAGAATCCCATTTTCATCGTGAATGCTGAAATTCATAAAAATAGGATACAAAACTTCCAAGTTCCATGACAATTAGCCAAATTCTGGAACTTTATCCAAAAATCAGTTTAGAATCCCATTTCTAAGGCACGTGCTGAAATTCATCAATATCGGATAAGAAATGGCCAATTTCCATCTTAGTAGGCCATATACCAGAACTTCATCCACAAATCATTTTAGAATCCCATTTCCATCGTACATGCTAAATTTCATCAAAATCGGATAAGAAATGGCCAAGTTCCATCCTAGTTGGCCATATTCCAGAACTTTATCCAGAAGTCAGTTTAGAATCCCATTTCCACTGCTTATACCAAATTTCATCAAAATCGGATAAGAAATGGCCAATTTCCTTACTAGTTGGCCAAATACCAGAACTTCATCCAAAAATCATTTTAGAATCCCATTTCCATCATACATGCTAAATTTCATCAAAATGGGATGAGAAATGTCCAAGTTCCATCCTAGTTGGCCATATTCCAGAACTTTATCCAAAAGTCAGTTTAGAATCCCATCTCCATTGCTTATACCAAATTTCATCAAAATCGGATAATAAATGGCCAAGTTCCTTCCTAGTTGGCCATTCTCCAGAACTTTATCCAAAAATCAGTTTAGAATCCCATTTCCATCGCGCATACCAAATTTCATTAAAATCGGATGAGAAATGGCCAAGTTCCTTCTTAGTTGGCCATTTTCCAGAACTTTATCCAAAAATCAGTTTAGAATCCCATTTCCATCGCCCATAACAAATTTCACTAAAATCCGATGAGCAATAGCCAAGTTCCATCCTAGTTGGCCATATTCCAGAACTTTATCCAAAAATCACTTTAGAATCCCATTTCCATCAAACATGCTGAATTTCATCAAAATCGGTTAAGAAATGGCCAAGTTCCATCCTAGTTGGCCATATTCCAGAACTTTATCCAAAAGTCAGTTTAGAATCCCATCTCCATTGCTTATACCAAATTTCATCAAAATCGGATAAGAAATATCCAAGTTCCATCCCAGTTGGCTATATTCCAGAACTTTATCCAAAAATCAGTTTAGAATCCCATTTTCATCGTGCATACCAAATTTCATCAAAATCGGTTAAGAAATAGCCAAGTTCCATCCTAGTTAGCCATATTCCAGAACTTTATCCAAAAATAATTTTAGAATCCCCTTTCCATCGTGCATACCAAATTCCATCAAAATCGTTTAAGAAATGGCCAAGTTCCATCCTAGTAGGCCATATTCCAGAACTTTATCCAAAAATCACTTTAGAATCCCATTTCCATCGTACATGCTGAATTTCATCAAAATCGGTTAAGAAATGGCCAAGTTCCATCCTAGTTGGCCATATTCCAGAACTTTATCCAAAAGTCAGTTTAGAATCCCATCTCCATTGCTTATACCAAATTTCATCAAAATCGGATAAGAAATATCCAAGTTCCATCCCAGTTGGCTATATTCCAGAACTTTATCCAAAAATCAGTTTAGAATCCCATTTTCATCGTGCATACCAAATTTCATCAAAATCGGTTAAGAAATAGCCAAGTTCCATCCTAGTTAGCCATATTCCAGAACTTTATCCAAAAATAATTTTAGAATCCCATTTCCATCGTGCATACCAAATTCCATCAAAATCGGTTAAGAAATGGCCAAGTTCCATCCTAGTAGGCCATATTCCAGAACTTTATCCAAAAATAATTTTAGAATCCCATTTCCATCGTAGTTGGCCATATTCCATCAAAATCGGTTAAGAAATGGCCAAGTTCCATCCTATAGGCCATATTCCAGAACTTTATCCAAAAATCAGTTTAGAATCCCATTTCTATCGCGCATACCAAATTTCATTAAAATCGGATAAGAAATGGCCAAGTTCCATCCTAGTAGGCCATATTCCAGAACTTTATCCAAAAATCACTTTAGAATCCCATTTCCATCGTACATGCTGAATTTCATCAAAATCGGTTAAGAAATGGCCAAGTTCCATCCTAGTTGGCCATATTCCAGAACTTTATCCAAAAGTCAGTTTAGAATCCCATCTCCATTGCTTATACCAAATTTCATCAAAATCGGATAAGAAATATCCAAGTTCCATCCCAGTTGGCTATATTCCAGAACTTTATCCAAAAATCAGTTTAGAATCCCATTTTCATCGTGCATACCAAATTTCATCAAAATCGGTTAAGAAATAGCCAAGTTCCATCCTAGTTAGCCATATTCCAGAACTTTATCCAAAAATCAGTTTAGAATCCCATTTCCATCGCGCATACCAAATTTCATCAAAATCGGATAAGAAATGGCCAAGTTCCTTCTTAGTTCGCCATTTTTCAAAACTTTATCCAAAAATCAGTTTAGAATCCCATTTCCATCGCCCATACCAAATTTCACTAAAATCGGATGAGCAATAGCCAAGTTCCATCCTAGTTGGCCATATTCCAGAACTTTATCCAAAAATCACTTTAGAATCCCATTTCCATCGTAGATGCATGCTGAATTTCACTAAAATCGGATGAGCAATAGCCAAGTTCTATCCTAGTTGGACATATTCCAGAACTTTATCCAAAAATCATTTTAGAATCCCATTTCAATCGTGCATACCAAATTTCACTAAAATGGGATGAGAAATGGCCATGTTCCATAATAATTGGTCATATTGCAGAACTTTATTTAATTTTCTATCGTCTCTTACCGGCGAGTATTACAAAAAAAATCGTACGATCGTTAAGGGTTAACAAGTAACTAACGCAAAATGTGAAAAAGGTCGTTTTTTTATTTTGATGAATACTTGTTCCTTTAATTGTTTTGTAAAACTTTGATCAATCTGTCCGAAAAAACGGTTGGATGGATCAATTTGAAAATAATACAGGGCTATTAGGAGTACATTAAACTGTAAAATGACCTGGCAAAATTAGCCTTTTCATCAATATTTGTAAAGTAACGGTAGATTTATTAAGACAACCTAAAAAGTCGTTTTTTTGTACTTTTTTCAAATCAGTATTGAGGGTGAAAAAAAAATTTGTTCTCAACTAATCATTAAAGGGTCTTGTAGGAAATTTACTGAAGTTTTTAAGGCTGCCGTAAAGTTTACTGTGCAATCATGGGATATCGATGATCAAAGGCAAAAGGATCTTTTTTAATTCAAAGTCAGATATCTCAACAAAAAGTTGACATAGAGAGACCAGAATGAAATTAAATTTACGCCTAATTAAACTTAAACCTGGTTACACCTGGTTTAACTTAAAAAAAAATTCCCGATCCCATAGCACCTTACAAATAAAAAAAAAAATTCGAATTTTTTTTCTTCGCGCTCTTTCTTATGATTGCGTGATAACGGTATCTCACAAAAAATTTCCGCTCAAAAGTCTCAAAACTAGAGATTTGAAGCTTTAAAATGCTTTTCTTTTCTTCTCTGTACGACCGTATTTTACTAAGATACAGCTCTTCAAAAAACACTAAAAAAATTAGTGTTCCTTTAATTTTTTGGAGTAGTGTATATTTCTAGTAAAATTCTCTTTTGTTGGGGTGGTACCCACCGGTTAGTCCATTAATTAATTAAACCTAATTTTAATTTGGTCAGTTCACTAGGCCAAGTGGACTCGTTCTTTGGAAAAGACTCCAATAACGACAGGGGTATCTATCATATGACGAATATAAGAGTTTCCATGTTCCTGGAGCCGTATTTCGTGTTTTGCGGCATGCATTTTAATTTCACCTTTGATGTATTCCATCCGTAGGTCCCTGTGAAGGTCTTCATTTCTTGTGTACCACGGGGCATTGACGATGCTACGAAGAACCTTGTTTTGAATCGTCTGAATCATTTTAGCGTTTGTTTGCTTGATACTTCCCCAGAGTTGTATACTGTAGGTCCATATCGGCTTCAGAATTTGCCGAAATAGCAGCAAAGCCTCTACCTATGAGCCAATACATATTTCTGAACTTCATGTTAAGTTCTTCTTTTTTCTTTTTGACATGATCTCTCCACTTGAGCTTGGCATCGAGGGTCATACCAAGGTATGTAGCTGTATTTGCATATGGCACGTGTCGCGAGTTAATTTCTATAGGTAGTTGGTAAACCTTTTGATATCTAAATTTAATATGCGTGGATTTTGTCTCATTAAGCTTGATTCGCCAACGGTTTGTCCAGTTACAAACCGCATTGGTCATCCTCTGGAGTTTGCTCGTTGCATCAGTGATCCTACTTCCAATTGCCATAATTGCTGTGTCATTTGCAAAGTTGGCTTTGGCTCCTTCAGTTGTGGTTGGTATGTCCCTTGTATATAGGAAATACAGGATTGGTCCTAAGGCACTCCCCTGCGGGACACCGGCAGATATTTTCTTTAGCTCAGAGTATTCGTCCTGATATTTCATCCGAAAATGTCTATTGGATAAATAAAATCTTAGTATGGCATAGAAATTGCCTCGGCAGATCTCTATGCAGCTTGTATGCCAGACCGCTGTCCAGGAATATGCTTGAGCATACTTGTTTAAGTTCTAACGTTCTTTCAGTTATGTTTGTGATTTTATGGACCTGTTCAATTTTAGAATGCTTTCTCTGAATCCAAATTGATATGAAGGAATTAGTTGTTGGTACTCAATTATTGGTTAAAGTATCTTTAGTAATAATTTTTCAAAGAGTTTTGATATAATTGGCAGCAGAGAAATTGGCCTGTATGATTTTTTATCGTTAGGCATATTTTAACCGAAGGGTCGCATTGATTATGTGTAGTAGCTTACGAAATCCTTTGTCTGGCAGAGCTTTAATAATTTGGCAAGTTATCAAGTCACACCCTGGGGCTTTTTTAAAATTCATGTTACTTTTCACTTCTTCTTTTAATTCTTTGAGAGTTACAGCAGTTTGTCTTGGTGGTGATTGGAAGGTTTCCTGGAGATACTCCGCAAACAGAGCAGCCGTCTCTTTGTGACCTCTTGCCCAGGTCCCATCATCCTTTTTAAGTAGACGCACTTGTGTTTTAGGTCTTTTGAGTCCCTTCGTCGCCTTCCACAGCGAGTAATCAGAATTGTTTTAATCAGTTAGGCTAACTAGATATCTGTTGATTGATTCATTTTTAACTTCTTTAAGAAAGGATTTGAGACTATTACATAAATTGTTAAGAATTGTTTTGTTCTCCGGTGTTCGATTAATTTGATACACGTGAACTTGTTCCTAAAAGACAAAACAAATATTTTAGGATTTTTTTTATGAAAAACTTCACGCGTGTATGGAGATATGTGAAGTATTTCCTATTCCTAGATAAATATGAAAGTGTTAGTGTAAATAATACATAAAATTCATATTAAACAGAAATTTAATTTTTTTATTCGTTTATTACGTTTCTTGCTGTAAAAAAATATTACTTATAAAACATTAATACGTTATATTAGGTGTTCAACTAGAAACTTGGCTATTTTTGGTCAAATTCAACTTTATTGAAAATATACTTGTTATACACAAAGGTTAATTATCGAAATATTCACCATTGCTATCTCTGATACTTTGACATCTATTGGGTAGTTGATGGATGCCCTCGCGATAGAAATTTGTTTGTTTGGAGTTTGTTTTACTGCACCTGGACGTGGATCGTCCTCAAGACTAAAATTGCCGCCACGAAATCTTGCAAACCACTTTTTTTACTGTTGAATGGACTCACAAAATGTTCACTTAAAATTCGAATTAATCAATTCCATAGCTTGAGCAGCATTTTTTATTCATTTGAAAACAGAATGGAATGTAATGACTTAAATGTTGCTATCGACACTCGCATCTCTTAAAATTGATGCTCACGGAACGACAGCTTGTAAATGACTCAAACTGTTATTTTTGTCTCAAAAACTGTAACAGAAAATATAATTTTAAAAATTCTATGATCCCAGGTACTTAGGATTGACGATTTTTGAATATTCTATAGAGAATTATCGTATATCGAGTTTCCCGGAATTTTCCTGGAGTTCTTATAATGATTTTTAGTTGAATTTGTGGAATATCGCCAATAAGGGTGGAACTTGCATTTTTCTTAACCGATTATGATGAAACTCGATCTGTACAACCGATATGGGGTTCTGAAATGATTTGTAGAAGGATTTCTGAAACATGGCCAATTAGGATGGAATTTGGTAGTTTCTTAAACGATTAAGAGAAAATTCGACACGTGGGACGGAAATGGAATTTTAAAATCAAAAACCGTCAATCCTAAGTGCCTGGGACCACAGAATTTTTTAAAATTGATTTAATTTCTATTAGAGTAGATCGTGACCTAATCAAAATAAGTTTCCCTTAGAATGGCCGGTACTTAGGAACTCCAGGAAAATTCCGGGAAACTCGATATACGATAATTCTCTTGTGTTATATTTTCTACTTATACTTATACTTCAGCTTACAAATTGCAAAGAATAAAAAAAAATTTATGATTTCTTATTGCGTAGTTTGGCATTTATTCGCTAGTTCGCAGTTTTACTAATACTCTGAAATTTTTAGTTGTTGTTGTAGTTTTTTAGGAATATCTCTGAGTTTTAGGAAAATGTTCACAATCGTTTAATTTGCCAAGTTTTACGAACCCGACGTTTTTCTCTTACGAACTCTCTAACTTCCATTGGGTAGGATATGTTAAGCATCTTCTTATTTTGTAAAATGAGGGTGCTTGCCAAATTGAGCTGCTCCAATTCGTCTTCCAACTGTTGAGAGTTTCTTATCGGTACCTGGAGATTGATTTTTTCCTCCATTAGTTTGTTTTTGAATTTTTTAATCTGGGTGCACTTTCCCTTTGAATTACCGTTTCACTGACTGTCATGATAACCGTTGAGTGATCCAATACTAGAGAATTGCTGTTTTCAATGTGACCGTAGTTCTAAAATATACCTTTTGGCCTTGCTACATAAAAGTCTATTAGGTCCGGTATCTTTGCTTCGTCACTGGACCAGCTTGTTGGGGAACCACCAGAGTAAAATTTACATTTTGATGTCTGCCCTGCTTGAAACAATTCTTTACCCTTTGACGTCGTAAGTCTAGATCCCCAATAGGTGTTTTTCGCATTAAAGTCACCTCCAATAATAAAACCACGTCCTAGCGGTTTTAATACGTAGTTTAATGTAGCCCTCCCTTTTCATGTTATGCCGGGGAGGACAGTATTTTGCGGAGACAGTAAGCTGTCTGTGTTTAATGAGAATCCTTACAGTAAGGACTTGCGTTGTTTCTTCTTCGATTTTTGTTTCTATATGGTGTTTTATATTTTCTTTTATTAATAATGCCAACCACCTCTTGCTCTTTCCGCTGGATGAATGGAATGATATAAGTTATCGGTTATTTTCAGAGCCCATATATTTGATTGAACCCGAACCTTTCACTACCTGAGTTCTTCTTTGCTCTGCGTTGCTTGGTTGTGGATTTTGATCCATCTGATTTGATGTCTGAATCCTTCGAATTTCATGAGTTTGCGATTGATTACGTGTTTTATCTCTTAATTTTTGTAGTTGCTTAGCAACCTCAGAGCCAAGTAAAACAGTAAAATATGAAAATAAATTGTAATGTACTAATTTTGAAACTATCAAATATCAAAGAAGCAGTAAACGATTTTTATCAAAGTCAATCTTTAAAATACGTTATGTTATTATCAAAAAATTGTGTTCTTCTGTCGTGTTCGATTGTTAAATTTATCAAAGATTGTATAGGTGAAAATATTATCTTCCAAATAAAAAAAAAATCGGCTGTTATAAGCTGCTTCTTCGGATTTTATTGAAGTTTTTAAAAAATAGGTTGATCAAAAAGTATTAAGAGATGTTTTGTCATTTTTTGATTAAATTTTTCTTTTCGCCAACATATTGGCCATTATTATCTATGACCTTCTGCCATTTTTCGGAAAGTTTCATAATTCCGTCGGTGTAGACCTTCTGGAGTTTATCGGCCAAAAACTTGGCCAAGTGATTTTCACAGTCCTTTTTTGAAGCCAACTTTAGACCATTAAGGGAGTTTTGCAGAGATCGAAACAAATGGTAGTCAGAGGATGCAATACTCTTAATTTTTGCCGGCCCATGAAAAATATGTGTGGTCTGGCATTGTCATGATGGAAGACAACAAGCTTTCTATTGATCAATTCTGGCCGGTTTTTTTTTGAATTGCTTGCTACAATCTGGTTAATTGCTCACACTAGAGATTAGAATCAATCTTTTGACCGCAGGTTCCAGAACCTCATAATGTACACTATGGGGCATCAATCCTGGCTTTGAAGTCGTTTGTGGTCGTTCATCTTTCTTTGACCATAATCTTTTTGAAAGACATTCTCGTATTTTACCCATTTTTCATCGCCAGCAATGATTTACTTCAAACAAGAGGCGATTCTTTTACGTTTCAGTACGAAATTCGGTCAATCACATTTTTCATCGACAATTCCTGCGGCACCCAAACTTCGAGCTTCTTTGTGTATCCAGCCTTAGGCAAATATGGTTTAAAACTGTATTGTGATATTTAATTCCTTAGCAATGTCAAGGCTGCTTATGTGTCAGTCTGTTTCGATTTTTTGTAAGATTTCATGGACTTTTTCAGTGATTTTCGACCAGAGCGAGGTGCATTTTTGATATCGAAATTTCCAGAATGTTCCCAATTTTAAATGCGCGTCACCTTTCAAAAGTGGTATTTTGTTGAGAAAAATGTAAATGAGTTTAGTTTTGATTAATTTTTCGCCTTTAATTTGATATCTACTACTTTGTTTATAATGAAGACATTTTTTTTTGCAATTGGTGTTGTAACTTTGCCAAGGAAATACGCCTATTGTTGCATTTTGCGCATAATTCCTTTTTATTATTTAATTTTGCAACTCTGACTTTAGATTTGTAATCAGCGACCCAAATAACCTTGAAAATGATATGCACCTTGATCGTAACATGATGTTACCTTTTGCCATTTGTATAAACACTCGATGACGCGCAAGTTTTTGCAATGCCATATCAGATGAGGCAAGTATTTGCATTCATTTGTGCATTTGGAGAGCCCTCGAATGCAATTGTCCTCGAATTGCGTTTTGTTCGTAACCCTGTTTACAACAATTGTTTTCGTAAATTTTAGTAGATTTGAGGCCAGTATTTTTAAATGAGGATAGAGATAAATCTGCGAATTAGCCCGTCTTTTATATTTTTAAACGAAGATAAATCCACAGAACGAAACGTATACAGATTAAAAATATATCCTCGGATTTATACCTCGATATCCAAGGCTGTTTTACAATGGGCAGAGCTATTTTCAAAAATTCGGAAATGGAAAACGTTATTTACATATTATGTATATACATATACATATACATATACATATACATAAATATATGTACACGAATATAGTGCATTACAAATTTAAATTATTTAAATTAATATTTGAAAATTTAAGTTAAAAATGGAAAATAATGAATCTTCGACTTCGCCATCAGATTGAATCAGATTACGAGATAATATTATATCCACGATCTAAAGATCCTAAAGTATTTCACGATATGATAGACATGGAATTTTACAACGAAGGGGTTCATTATTTGGCCAACATTCTCCAAGAACACCTAGAATCGTTGGGCTTTCGTGGATATCCTCTCACCACAATTCAACCAATTTTATTATTGAGGTATTACGCTACAGGGTCATTTCAAGTTGTGATTGGTGATTTATTATAGGCCCAAGAGCTATCGTTCACAAAAACCGATTTGGAGGTTTCCACAACTGTGATTTTTGTGAGAGGATTTGTGGCATCGTACTTAATTTGGCGAACGATCAGTTTCCAGTAATTAAATGAAAAAATAAAAACATCCATCTAATTTTTTCCATGGTCCTTCGAGCTGGATCTGGGGCTGTATACGTAACGGTGTTAAGGCTGTGATAAATGTTCAATTATTGGAAGTTACCTACAAGACTTACCTGGAAAAAGAAATATAAGAACTGAAAGTTTGTTGTTTTGAGTACTCAGTATATTTTAAAGGTGAATTTTAGAGACCATTATTAACAAGCTGTTAAAATGTGTTGTAAAAGTGAACTTGTGACCTAATTTACAAATTTGCGAATTACGAGAAAAAACGGTGAAGTGAACCGAAAAATTGGAAGCGGCGAGTTTCCATTAAAGTGGTTTGTGTAAAGTGAACATTGGAATATTTTGTTATACGGTGCTAATTAAATTGCAATGAGTGACGACACTCAAAATTTAATTGCTAACTTTGAAAAAAAAGCGTAGCAGTGCGAAGGGAGCGATAATACGTGTGGAAAACTGCTGTTTAACTTTACTCGATGAAGCGGCGACCACTATGAAAACATCCATATTCGCCTCGAACTATTGGAAAGTGCGTATAGCGAATTCAAGGCATTGGACGAGCGCTTAGTTAATCTTGATATACCTTCCGAAATCGATGATCAAGAAAATCGTTATTGCAGAATTAAGGCTTCATTGAAGACAGATGCGGCGAAAAAGAATGTGATGTATCAAGATTTCCACAACAACAGCAAGATTATTTTGAAAATTTTTATGAAAAGGTTTGGTGGCTAAGGAATACTGTCATGGTGAGATTCGATTACCAAACATTTCAATTCCGCCATTCAGCGGTAGTTATGCTGATTTTCCGTCGTTCTAGTATTTGTACGAGTCATCACTTCATAAAAATGGCTCGTTATCACAGATTGATAAATTTAAATATTTAAAAATTTATTAATTGGTGAAGCTGCTACTATGGTGAAACATATACAGATCACAGAAGTCAACTACGTTAGTATATTATATGATCATATTATAAATACGCGTATAGAACAATTTCTGGACCAACCGAGATTACAAGGAAGATCAAGAGATATCAGGCATATGGCTGATACAACGGATGAAATTTTAAGAGGAATAAAGGCGCTAGGTGTAGAAGCGGAATCACGCGACTGTTGGTTAACTCATTTGTTAACTCAAAAATTCGATGAAGATACAAAAAAATATTGGGCTTTAGAGTCACACGATACACCATTTCCAAGGCTAGAAGTTTTTATTGAATTTTTGAATACAAGAAGTTATGCTTTGGAGAAATCAGAACCTACACTATCCAAAAAAATCATCAAATCCGATACTTACAAACGCTAATATGAATGTGAAAAATGCTAAATTATGTCCATTGCGAAAGGTTCAAGCAAATGAATATGACAGCTGGACGAGGATTCATAGCAGAGAAAGGATTAGGTTTTACTTGCTTCAGTCAAATGAAGAATCAACTGCAAACGAATTACCATCATCGGAAACATCAGTGAATAGCCGAGACGTAAGGAACCTGCAAATTAAGAAATTTTGTGCAAAAAGCCGTACAATCTTCCGACTGCAATGCTTAGAATGAAAGATGGTCTAAGGGACTTAAAATGTGCAGAGCACTATTGGACAGTGGTTCACAAGCTTCATTTGTCGATGCGAGATTTATCCAGCAATTGTACCTGCCCAAAAGAAGTGCACGCATTTCAATTTCAGGCTTAGCAACTTCTAGCATGGTAACTGAAGGATGTGCAACAATTGAATTCATGCCAAGGAACAAGGATGGAACCATGCAAGCTGACATTCCTAATATTAAACACATTGGCATTATTATTACCTGCGGTATCCTTTAAGTTTAGCGAAGCTGAAGAAATGGAAGAGGAATTAGCCGATTCTAAGTTCTACCAATCAGGAAAGATATAGACATGTTAATAGAGCGCAAAACACATTTTTAGGATATGTAGTTTCAGAAGGTATTCAAGGAGACTCAAACTTTACGGCTATTTTGGAAACAAGAGGAGTTGTGCAACTCGAAAAACAAGCAAAAACAGAATTGACTTATCTTTCTTGCTGACCCTCAATCTATCGATGAACTGGTCACTAAATCACTCAATTCAATTACAAGTTCCCCCAAATGAAGCTGAAGTTAGCACTGTACATAAGAAGATAGCTGAGCTAGAAGATGTAAGCCTGTCAATCTCGAATCACGATGTACACCACTACACGATGATAAACATCCTGAACGGAATAGCCATATTAGGAACTTCTAATTGTATATTCAAAACCACGAACAGACAATCACACAAGGATGACTACAACCTGCCGAAGAGACAGCAAAATTAATGCTGTCCGGGAGTATGGTATGTTCACATAGCAAGAGAAACAATTTCTGTAAAGTGGTTACTCATTGGCGTTTTGAATCGATAGTGAGCGAGCGCGGCACTCATCTTGTTTTAAACTATGCGTTCTTTTGAAATGTTTACTAACTCCATTATTCCTTATATTCGTCTCTCTTTATTCGACGCGACAACTATCGTTGTGATTGGCACAATATAAACCGGGAAAATGTGGCTATTTAATATCTTCGCATATTTGACTGTGTTGATGATGCCCATTTTGTAAATAAATATAAATGAACATACAACGAACAATTATTGACAATTGCAATATTTATAAATGTTTAATATACAATTAAAACCATACCAATTAGTCAAAATATGATTCAAAAATCAAAAACTATCGTTTGTTGCCTTCATCCATTTTGTGTCACTTGAAAGAAAATTTGAGGCGACGAAATTGTCATTTCAAGTGCCATAAAACTTTTCAAATGATTAAGGAGACACGACTAAGGGAATAAAGGCCTAAGCCAACAATCTAACTCAATTTTGAATCATTGCTGGTGTTGTCATCTCTTTTGGCCTTACACACTGCGTTTGTCATCAAAAACATTTATGCCACCACGTTTAAATTCACCGACCCATAAACGGTCATAGGATGGTGCTGACTCGCCCAAAGTTAGGTCCCTATATCCTTTTTGATATCGGTTGCTATTAGATAAGCAGTAAAGAAATCGATTTTATTATTCACATTTATGATTTCATATATAAAAAATAATCACCAATTATTAAAATTTTAAATTAATATACAACAACAATAAATTTAAAAAATATTAAAATTAAATTAAATTAATTTAAGTCAAAATTTTAAAAAAAATTTAATTAAAATGGTGTTACTAAAAAATTAATCATAAATTTTCAAATTTTTTTGAAATTGTTTTTTGATAGATTAAAATCGAATTGGTCCTCTGCGTTATTGAATAATTTTGCTAATCTATTGATTGGGTTATTATCGCCATAATTGGTGGAATGATGTTCTAGCGCCAAAAATCGGTGATTACGCAATGTCCTGCTTGGAACATTTATTAATATGTTTTCCAATACAAAAGCTGAATCGATGTGGCCAAGTAGGACGTTTCCAATAAAAGCAGCATCCAGAAGAAGACGTCTGTTTTCAAGGGTGCAAATTTCATATTCTTTGCACCTAGTCGAATATGGTGGTAAGCGAGCCACATTTTGATAAAAAGGTATGTTATAGCCCAGCCAGTTATTTTCAGCAGGAATATCAAAAACTTTTGTTGTATGCTTTCAATTCTTTTGATGTGCACATCATAATAGGGATTCCAGCCGATTACAGCATATTCCACTTGAAATCTTATATAGGCGAAATATAGTGTAAATAAAGTTTGCGTATCGCACTGAATTCCCCAGTCCATCGTTTGACAAAGCCAAACGTAGAGTTTGCTTTAGCAATACAGTTATCGATATGCCTGTTAAAACTAACGTTTTCGACGAAGGTGACTCCTAGATCAGTAATCTCTGGAACTCTTTAAACTACATTGTCATTGATGTTGTATATAGTTATTAACGGATTCCTTTTACGATGAAAAGACATAATTTTGCACTTCTTGATGTTTAAGTGTAATTAGTTTTGGTCGCACCACTCACTAAGTCTATTGAGGTCATCTTGCAGTTTGTCAGCATCAAGAATTTGTTCAATCGTAGGTACGATAAATTTTTACGTCATCAGCAAATATGAGAAGATTTCAGTTTTTTATGATCTTAATTATCCGATCAATGAAAACAATAAAAATTCATGGTCCAATTGTGATCTTTGAGGAACACCCTATGTCACTTTAATAACGTTGGATTTTTTATTTCCAATTATTACATATTGTAGACGGTTTGCTAAGTATGACTTGAACCAATTGATGTATCTAATGAAAATCCAAAAGCAAATAGGCGGTGGAATGCTTTATGATGACATATAGAATCAGATGTCTTACTGAAATCCGTATAAGCTACATCAATTTGATGATGTTTTTTTATCTCCCTTATTGCTTATGGGTGGTGAATTCAACCAAGTTAATAGATGTAGACCTACCAGGTATAAACCCATGCTGGTTGACAGATGTGTGTTTTTAAAAGCATTAATAGTTGTATTCAATTTCAAAAACTAAGATTTTCCATTTCTCGGGAAACACAACAGTGGTTAACCCTTTCAAACGCCATTTAAAATTGACTTTCTTCAAAAAATAAAATACGTAGCACAATTATGCACTGCTATGATATGGCATTGCTCATAAAACTGTAGTGTGAACATAAATACATAAGGGAACGATCGCACAAGAGAAATGAGACAAAAATTAAAAATTACGGTTGGTCGAAGCGATGAAAGTTGATGTACAATATATTGTACAAGGCGCTTGAGAGGGTTAAGGAATGATTGACCAGTTTACACAACGGATTTACCAAAAGACTCGCGAACGTTTTTAATATATGTATAGATGAAGGTACATCATCTGGCCTACAACCGTCTCCAAAACCCTTCAAAGCTGTTAGAATGGCTTCATCAGATATGACTGGGGAAGTGAATAATATGTTGCTATATTGCTTGTTCTATCGAAGTATGTAATTAGTATTACCGGTTGGTCGATAGACAGATTGAAAAAATGCAGCAAACATGTCCGCTATCTCTTTGGCCTTTGAGATGCTGATATTGTTGAAGGTCATAGGGTACCCCTCGATTTCAAGCTTAGACCTTAAATGTTTCCAGAACTGTTTTAGATTAGTTTTAACTTTTCCTTGGATGCCAGCCAAATAAGACTTAAATTTGAAATAGACATCAAATTCCTCACTGTGCTGTTAAAAGGACAGCTTATCTGTTTCCAAACTAGATTTCATCATTATAGCATAAGCCTTAACCATGAAAGGTGAATACTTGGTGATTTATTGGAAATAGGCATATGGAGTTCAAACCATTGCAGTAATCTCTCATAAAATTTGTCGAAGAATCTCATCCCAATTCACTGCTTTCAAATAAACATGCAGACCAGTATAGTTTATCTTCTTAAAGTTGCAATTGATTTGTTGCAGGTGTTCGGATTTTGTCATAAAGTCTGTAGCGTCAAATACAATATCCAAAGATTTCTGATTGATATCATTTAGGACAAATGGATTGAGAGATTCAGTTACTTTAAACGCATCTACTTCATTGGTGAAAACAAGATCTTAAAACTTCCCCATATTATTAGCAATGGAGTTAATTTGGTTTAAATTATAACCAAGCATTGCGTCAACGAACAAAGATTCTGCATCTGACTTTATATTGTTTGGAAGAATATAATTAAATTCACGGTCAAAATTCAAGATGATATTCGGAAGATTAATGTCACCAAGTGCAAAAACCAGATCAGATGGATTTGATGTATTAATGACTTCTTCAATCGAAACGACACATGCTGCATAATAATCACTGTTAGAATGAGGTGGTATGTACGCTGTGTAAATAAATATATGTATATCGTTTGTTGATTTTAATTTTCACACAAATCTGCTCAACTCTTGATGGGACTAATGTTACTGGAGCACTCACTAGTTTAGAATGCACAGCTATGATTACACCACCACCCGATTTTTTAGAGGTTGTTTCAAGTTTGCGATCACATCTATAAACAACAAAGTCATCCCCAAAATATGCAGAACTGTTAATTTCCGGACTTAAGTTACTTTCGCTGATTACATAAATCAGGTAGTTTGTTTTAAGTATAAAACGGTAAAATTTGGATGCCTTGCCTTTTGGAAGCCATTTTGTTAACGTTCTGATAATAGATGAAATGTTATTTCCAACAATGAGTTCTTGTGTAGTAGGAATCAGCAGATGTATCAACATAAAATAACGCGATTACAACTGAAGGATCGTTCATAATTGAAGACTTCAAAAATTTGGAGGGCTCACCAGTAATCCATCGAGACGATAAAGCTCTTTCATAACGCGTTGAAATATTGAACGGTATATGCAAAACCCATTTGATATTTGAGCAAGAGCAATTATGTTGCTTGTGAAATGCAAATTAGACGATAGGGCCCGTATTCTTGAAATTCGCCCGAAAAAAGTCACCGGTTACTTTTTACTAAAATACGTCATTTCAGTCGAAAATTTAAATTGCTTTATACTAAAGTTATTGCCGATTTTAATACGCACCCAGATCATTGAAAATGTACACATACTTGAAAATGTAAATGGTGCCTAATAAAAGATTCTACTTTCGAAATTTAATAACCATAACTCATTAAATTCACATAGGAAATTTTTCAGGTCATGCAGTACTTATTAAAGATTGATGAAAGATGACAAGCTTAAAATGTATTTCCCGAGTGGGAACAGTATTGTTTTTGATTAGTAATTAAACATTCACGACTTTAATTTCACTGAACATTGAAAACCAAATTATTCGATACTTAAACACAGAGAGTTACAAAGAAAATGTTGGGCAAACTAAAATACATCATTAAATTGTTCGATGTATATTATATGCTTTTGGGAGTCCTACCATTAACGACGACCATAACAAATACGGCAGTGAAAATCAATAAAATAATCGTAGTCAACATAATCATGATAACTCTTTCAATTGCATCAGTCGGTAGCATCATAATGGTTAACAGAACCGATCTTTATTTATTTAAGCCGGATGTAAAGTACGACTTAGCCAATACAATATTTGCTGTTAAGCAAAAGGTAATGCTTTTCTTGGGAACAGTTATAATCGGCAATACGATTCAAAAAATCGAAGAGCATGCAAAGATGTATCGGCGGAATTTTAAATTTTTAATGATTATATTACAGCTAGAACGTACCAATTTAACGGTACAACAAAAACGGCTTCGAAATTTATTTTGCATTAATTTGATGCATCAAATTTGGGAAATATTGTTTTTTTGTTTTCTAATCAAGAGAAGTTCTCATACGCAGCAACATGATAATGGCATAGTAAAATACATGGCATATTCATTTTACATCTACTTTCCATTTTTTTTCATCAGCATTAATGTATCTCGATTCTTTTGTGGAAACAGGCAGAAAAATTTTTACTTAAAAAATTTAAACGAAATAATCAATTTGAAAATTCAACATTTTAATCGGATGAAACATATGAATAACCTGCAAAGTCAACACGCTTGTGAGCTAAGTGATTTTATTGATCGTGTCTGTTATTTACACCACAAATGGGTTGGAACTGTCAGACGGTGGATGAAATTACATGCATTTGTAGTTCTAATTTATTATACAGATGCATTTTTAACGCTGGCATTTAGGGTGAGCTGTAATAATATTTAAATTGTGTTCGTATCAACAAAATTATTATTTGCAGCCATTCTACATGTACACAATATTTATCAAGATGCGAACTGATCCAAGCGAAGAAATTGATTTAATCAAATTGAGCATCTCAATCCAAATAATTACTTTCAAGCTAATTCAAGCAACTTGGGTAATGTCATCATGTCAATATTTAATCAATACTGTAAGTTGATGATGTGTTTTAAATAAAAATAAATGTGACTCTATATAATTTGAACTATGTATTTTGATAAAAGTTTAGCAAAACTGGAATTATTTTACATCAAATCGACAGTAATGGAATTGACGCGCGTCTCAAAGAGAGTGTATTTAGCAAATATATATGATTAGACTAGCAATATATCTAATTTGTGCTTCTCTTTCAGATACAATTATTTTCATTGCAAATATTAGAAGATCCATTAACATTAACGCCTCTTGGATTGATGTCACTTGATTTTAAGTACTGGTTTATGGTGAGATTAAAGTGCGTTTCATACCGGCTACATTGACTTTGAACTTTAAAAATGGAAACTCGTTTTCTAACTTTTAAGTATTGTAATTTAGTTTGTTTGATTAACAGTGTCACTTTTTATAGAAATATTTTGAAACTGTTATAAAATAAATTTTTTAAAGTCCAAAGTTAACGCCGCCAGTATGAAAAGCACTTTACTATTCAAATATTTTTAATTCACTAATATCAGTATTTCTTGTATAGGTTTTATCATCATCAGCTGCTTATTTTATAATATTGGTTCAATTTCAAATAGAAGTTAAACTGTGAATAATGAAGAAAGATAACATCCGTTTTACGGAAGATTTTAGACACGAGAGCTAAAAATCGCACAAAATATCGTTTTTTTTAATACACTGTATCGTGAGGCATATAAAAATAAACAAAAACTAGCACCATCTTAAATCCAATTCTTGCATGCTTTACTTTTGGCCAATTGACTTTAGAAGGTCCCACCTATATAAAATTGAACACGCTACAATTTATTTTATGATAAATCTAACGATTTGGCTTAAATCGATAATCTGCACGTGGTGGGGTTATCATACAACAAATATGTTGTATGTAGTACGATTCAATCGCATCTGACGACATTATAGTCTACAATAAAGTTTTACGTACGAATAAACTATTTATTTAAATGTCTAGGTGCATTTATACAAGAATGGAAGATTTGACTTGACTGTAATGACTCTTCCAACAAATACAACTGCAAGTGCAACACAAGTTTCTAGATAATAAAAAGCATTGAGATTTTTTTCTATTTATTTACATGCCATCTTGTATTTGTTTTAATCCATCAGTTGTTAAACATCTTTCGTAACGGTAAGTGGTTTAATTAATTAAGACAGGGTGCTCCAGCACTCTTGGGTAGTAAAATAGATATATTATTTGGTAAGATATATTCGATATTAATTAGTGTTTACAAATATGGTTTATTACATTTGTTATGAGCGGTATAAAAGTGGAAAAGGTTGAACGGCAACAATAAGAATTTGTTGTGTAGAAGAATGAAATTTTATTTAGAATTTATATTTAATTTAATAAGTTATTATAATTTACACAATTCATTTATTATTATTAATATTTTAATTTAGTTTATAATAATTTTTAGTAGAATGAATTTAATTTACACTTTTTATTTATTGTACAATATAATTTTATTTTAAATACAATTTATTTGAGCTCGATTTAGATAAAGTATCTCGTCGCTCGTTTTAATCCAGAATGATCAATGATCTTTATTTTTCTACCGTTTAAATAATTCGAAGATTTACAAATAAATTTATGGTATGTAATAAAAATATATAATTCAGGGCTGCACAAACTATATAGAATTGTGCAACACAACAGTCCTTCCCCAAAAAGTTTTAAATTATGGTGTTAATTTTCACTTTATTATCCAAGTCGTAAATTTGGACAAGCGATAAATCACAATATTTATGCAGCTAAAGAACTTGCCAATGTAGGGGAACTTTAGCTGAGAATGAATCAAAACGTTTTAATGCTTTATTTTAACTGTGTTTATTACTCAAAATGTAAGTGTTTATATACAAAAATAATTAGCCAACAAAGCAAAAATTATGTGGGAAACAATTAGTATAATTCAGAAATTGGATTCTATATCCGTATTCCGTACATAACAATTTTACTTAAAGTCACTTAGTTGACAATTATTGCATCGCTAGTTGTTGTATTTGTAATGTGCCATGATTAGTGCAATGTGTTTGGGTTGCATGATAAACGTATTTACAAACTATTTTTCTTACACTAAGAATTCAATATTTGTTTACAATAAAATATTTTAAAAATTTTTTTTTTTTGAAAATAATTGTAAAATTTATTTTAGTTCTAGTATAATTAATAATTAACTTAATATTACTCTACTACTTTACTGCTTTAAAAGAAATGCAATCCAAGCAACCGTTTTTTTTTTTTTTAATTGTAGATCAAAATATCATATCAACAACAACATAAATCAAATTTATTCAACAAAATGTTTCAATCTGTTGTTGTGCACTGTTCTGATTCGACGATCTACTCTAATTTGACTATTCTCTGGAGAAGTGATTTTAACAATTTCGTATGGTCCAATCCAAGGTGGATCAAATTTGTTTCGTGATTTCGATTTATTTGTTAAAAGGACTTTATCACCGACATTGTACATTGTTGATGTGCACGATTTGTATATTTTGATAATATTTTTGATTTGATAATATTTTTTTGATTTTTCTTTACTTTTTATAATATTATCACGTGCTACTCGCCAAGAAGTTTGAAGGCGATTATTTAATTCTAGGCAATAATCTAAAAAATTATATAAAGGTTCTGGATCTCGTTTCAGTGAATTTGGAATTGAGGGCACGTATCCGAATAACAATTCGAAGGGCATATATTCTGTCACGCAGTGGGGTGTCAAATTATAAGTAAACATAGCGTATGGAATCCATTGATCCCAATTAAAAGGATCGTCAGAAATATAATTACGTACATATTGTGCGAGGTTTAAATGGGACTTTTCCAATGCGCCATTTGACTGCGGATTATAAGCGGAGGTGTTTAATTTCTTGATTCCCAAAAGCTTACATAAATCTTTGAACATTTGGCTCATAAAATTACTGCCTTGATCTGTGACAATCATTTTTGGTATTCCATATTTACAAATAAAATTTTCTGCAAATGCTTTACCTACTTCATAGGTTTCTTGTGACTTCAAAGGCACAGCTAATGAATATTTTGTTAAGTCATCTTGCATCGTAAGTATAACTTTATTACCTTCATGTGTTGGAACAAGAGGACCGACGATGTCAAGGAATAGTTTTTCAAAAGGTTCAGTTGAAGTAGAAGTTATTCGCATTGGGATTTTCGTACGTCTGCCGGATTTATTCTTTTGACATGAAGAACACTTTTGAATAACTAAGTATGTGACTAGGTAGTTGATCGTTAGTACATTTATATAAATTTTAAAAAGAGATTGTGATGTTATAATCTAGGAAGTGGTTGGGGTACAAATTAAATTTAACCTGAATAATAATTTTGTAAATTACAGGTACAAGCAAATTTTATTGTGAGGGAGAGTTTATAAATTGAAAAATTATTCAGTACAGTACATATAGGTATTTAAGATTGAAAAATGACTTCAGCTTGATTTGGGATGATCGAGCAGGCTAGCAGAAATTTATTATATGGATACTTCCTGCTATTAGTTAGTATCGTATAGTGTAATATTATTATTTATTAATATTTGTTATCAATTTCATATAAATTTATTAATTTTTTAAATAGATTTTAATAATTTTCAGATGTATCACCATAACGGTGATGTTAAAAAAAATTGGAACCTTGTTAATGAAATTTTAACCAAAAAGCCTAAAGTATCCTCGGTTAAAACCATATTGGCAGACAATGGTACACTTCTTACAAATGATATCGATATTGCTAATGATTTGAATTGTTATTTTACAAGTATTGCCAATGACCTACGGGCTAAATTTTTTTCGAATAACACAGCTGTAAATTATGATCTTCCTTCTGATTATTGTCCTAAAACTTTTTTTATGGCTCCAGCCTCTGGCAATGAAATATTATCTGTTATTGAGTCTTTGGAACCTAAGCATTCACTTGACAATGATGGACTCAGTAGTTGCATATTGAAAGCTGTTTCTATAATTGTCAGTCCAGTTCTATCACATATTTTCAATCTTTCCTTCGTTCAGGGATTAGTACCTGCGAGACTGAAATCGGCAACTATTATTCCTGTTTTTAAAAAAGGCGATCGATCGGTGAAAGGGAACTATAGGCCGATCGCACTACAGCCAGTTATTTTGAAAGTATTAGAGAAAGTTGTTAAAAGCAGAGTTACTAGCTTTTTAGATCGATTTAATGTACTTAGTGCACATCAGCATGGTTTCCGTCAAGGTATGAGCACTGAATCAGCTTTGCTAGAGTTTCTAGACACTATTCATAATGGACTGAACTGTGGTAATGTATGTGCTGGGTTGTTTGTGGATGCTTCTAAGGCGTTTGACATGGTTGAACATAGACTTTTGTTGTCTATTCTGCATAACATTGGTTTTAGAGGGGTAGCAAACAAATGGTTTGCTTCGTACTTGAAGCATAGAACTGTGAGAGTTAAAATTAACGGTACTTTAAGCGCCTCTAAATCTGTCGATGTTGGCGTTCCCCAAGGATCAGTGCTGGGTCCTTTGCTGTTTTTGATTTACACTAATTCCATTTTCAAGCTTAAATTAAATGGCAGCAGTACTGCTTTTGCTGACGATTTAGCTTTAGCTTATACTGCTAAATCTACAACTGACATCACATCCATGATTAATTCTGATCTCGGGGTTCTCCATAAATGGTTTGATAAGCATTACTTAATTCTAAGTGATAAGACCAAGTATATGTTTTTCAGAATTTCTGGGATAATAACTCCAAATAATAACAATCTAGTAACATATCACAGTATTTCTAAATGTTCTCCCACTAATTGTCATACTGATTGTTTGAATATTGAATTGGTAAACTCATTTAAGTATCTTGGAATTCATCTAGACTCTAACCTAAATTGGAAAATTCACGTCACTAATCTAAAACATTATCTTGCGTCCGCATCCAGAATTTTTTACCTTCTTCGCGACATGTGCCCCGCTTCCGTCCTGAAAATGACGTATCATGCGTTGGTAATGACTAAAATTGAATACGGTTTACCTTGCTGGGGTGGTTGTGTCCCTACTATTTTAAAACCGTTGTATGTGCAACAAAAAATGATCTTGCGCACCATATTGCGGAAGAAAAGAACCGAACCATCTTGGGTTCTATTTAAGGCTAACAATATTTTACCGCTGCAACATCTGTATGTTTATAAGGTTTTAAAAATTTTTTTTAGGCGTAGCGGTCAACAGATAATAAGATTCGATGAACGGTATAACTTTCGTGCAAACCATCAATTCCTGTACAGTATTCCTAGATTTTTTAATGATCACTTCCGGCGCTACATCCTTGTTGCATCACCAACATTTTTCAATAATTTACCTGATTTGATTAGGAGGCTAATTCATTCTAAATCGTTTCTGTCAAGAGTTAAGGATTGGCTCTTTGAAACGCCTGATGTCACAAATTTGTTTCGTGTGGTCACATAAAGAAAACTAATGGCTTTATTACAATTTGATTTAATTTTTCGATGTATAGCAAGTAAACATAACAAAGTCTTATAGTGGATAACTGCTCGGTATTGGTATTATTAATAGTTTTATTATTTTATGTTTTTTCATTTTTTATTTTTTATTCTTATTCATATTCTGTATATTTTTGTAAAAGGAGAATTCAAAGCTGTCGATTTTCGACAATGAATTCTTCTTATTTCATTTCAATTTTTAATTTTAATTTACATAATGTAAAATTTTTTTTTTCTGAGATGAAATCAAATAAAAAACAAACAAACAAACAAAAAAAAAACAAAACTATTGTATTTTTGGGGTGCGAGGAATTAATGTAGGAATATTTCTGAATAAGTATTAGTGTAACACATTTATTATGTATTTAGATTAAGTAGTTATTATAACTATTTAGTGTTGCTATAACTAAATAAAGCTACATAAAATTATAATTAAATTAGATTGTTTAAATATGCATTATGAGCAGTATGTACTATATTATTAAAGAGGTCCCTTAAGAGCTATGGTGGTGTAAAATCTGGACGTTGTTAAGTAAATCTATGATGTGTTTCTTGAATTGTTGCAGTCAGTGATTTAAATTATAAATTATTTTTACGCTGTTTTGGATTTTAGTAAAATTAATTTAAATTTTGAAGAAATATTTTGGAAGATCTTTAGATTTCAGATTTCACTCCAAATATTCAACAATCATGTAATTTTATAAATTGTGTTGTCTTGTGCTAACTATTTTATCAGATATTGTACTAACAAATTATTCTAGATATTGGCTACTTAGGGGCCTATAGAACCATTTAGAATTAGGATTTTATAATTTTGAATTTTGTAAGATACTTATGAAGAATTTCAAATTTGATAATTAAAAGATCTTAAACATTTTGCGTTTAAGTGTTATGTAGAATTTTACCCATTATTTTTGGGTTTATTTTATGCTAATTGCTTTATCATAAATTGGACCCAATGATTATTGATTCATACTTAAGTTATCTAATTTTAATTTACTTAGTATGGATTGATTCAAGCTGTCATTACTCAATACGCTCCAGATTTAATTTAAGCTATTTTATAAGGATTTTAAGCATGTTTGGGGTAATAGGTAATTAGTATAACTTTGATTTTACAGTTATTATCTGAAATTATTAGCTAATTAAGTTATTAATTTAATTTATTTTAGGATGACATGGTGCTTGAGAAATAACAAAAATATTGAATTATTTTCAAGTGATTGAATTTTTTTGTTAATTAAAACCGAATTAACGTGATCTCATTAAATTAGTAATAAAATTATTTCAATCAATTGGAAAAATACATTAATATTAAATTTATTTGGAGTTCATCAAGATTACATAATTTATAATTTATTTCAGAGAATTAGATTTAAACTTACTTAATTTTAGATTCTCTATTAAATAGGGATTAATGCTAATTTTATTTTTAGAACATATTTGAAGAACCTGAATCAACTTTGCATTAACTTAAGCAGTAAATGAAATTGTGTTGTCTTGTGCTAAATAATTTACTAAAAATATTTTACTTATACCGGGTTTCCATCGTCAATAGTAAAATAGCAAAATAGTATATTAATATTAGACTATCATTCCTTATCGGGTTTCCATCATTTGGTGTGAAGTTAAAAGCGTTTTAAATTTTTGTGTTTGAACTTGGATGCAATTTATTATTTTGATGGCGAAAAATGATCAAAACCTATATATTTTACTCATATCTATAATTACTTGAAGAAATCTTAAACGCACACTACGACCTCAGCCTAAAAAAAATTAATTTGAATAATAATTCAAACAAATCTATACACTGCCATATTTGCACTGTTAAAATTACAATTTGCTACCTATTATATTTTTGATAGCTAGTATAATGAAATATTATATTAAACTATTATACTATCAACTTCGAGTTTCCATCTAATAGTATAATACTAGTATAATAGTATAATAGTATAATAGTATAATAGTATAATACTATTAAGCTATTATGCTATGACGATGGAAACCCGGTAACAAAAACATACTAACTATCGACTACATAGGTGTCTGGAACCGGGTCGAGTCTTTATTATTAACATACCTTTCCTTTCCGTCGGTTTTGATATATGTAAAGGGTGTACGGAGGACCCGGTGTCATCCGGGAGTCTTGCTTAGGCTTGGTCGTACATTCTGATCAATCAATCAATCAATCAATTTGCACAATTCTACTATTCACTTATAACTTTTGTTTTGCACTAAAACACTTTTTAAACCAATTTTTAATTTCCTTTTTAATCTTCAAAACTTCTCGAAATTTCATCATTGCTCTGGTAAGAACAGTTTAGAAACATTTAGAATAGTTTTATTATGGAAAATTCCATGAGACTTTCCGCTATCGATTAACTTATTCTACTTTGCCGCCCTCAAACCTCCGCTTTTCCAGAATTTAAACAATTCTTCGCATTTCAAATTTTATATTTTATTTATAACTTTAAGCTAAGTAAAAAAAAAAAAATTGGAAAAATTGCAAAATTTTCCCGGAAAAAATACTGGTACTATCGGAAAAACTGCTGAGACAATACCAAAATCAAATCCTATAATTCGCCTTTTAACGCAAAGTGGCTGACATCTGGTGAACGGTTTTACAACTTAGCCAATGGTGGTCAACCGGTAAATAAATGCATACTTAAACATGTTTCTTAGTGAATTTATTTCAAAATAATCATTTTTTGCAATTAAAAAATTTAATTAATTTATATAGGTAATTAATTTATCAATAATATTTGAATTTAAATATAAATGCGGTACATAAATAACCGGTTACCACTGGCTCGTAAAAATCGTAGCGCCTGTTACGGCGCTTTAAAGACGAATATTAAAATTTTATAAATATTGCACATTAGTGGCTTTCCAATCGACCACCGCAAGTACTTATAAGCACTTATGGTTCATGTCTTTGCTAAATTAACTGCTCGCAAGTGTTCTACCTAATTTTTCATGAGCAGTTACAAGCAGTTGCGTCAACATTCTCCGCTAGGTGATATTTGATAATAATTTACAATAATCAAGCTAAAATTTATTTTTTAAATATTTATTTTAATATTCTATTACCATACATTTAAAAAATAAAATCATAATCGCATTATTTTTTTGTATTATGCGAATTAAAAATTTAGAGGTTATGTTTTGCTCATGCCATATTTTTTGTGTGTTCCAATCGACATTTAGCCGAGACATATTTTTCACACTTATAAGTACTTGCGGTTGTCGATTGGAAAACCACTAATGTTACATATTTGCAGACAATCAGGGAAATTTCCGGGGAAATTTAGCTTCCACCTCCTAATAGAGACGCAAATAGAGATACGCAATCCTACATTCAAAAATTTTCAAAATATATACTCCTTACCTGATTTTCTCAATGTACCTATACGTAAAGCAAACTTTAGCCTCCCATTTTATCAATCTTGCCGAATTTCATCATTATCGGCTGATAAATAGCCAAATTCTAACAAAATTGGCTATATTCCAGAAGTTAAACTGAAACTCATTTTAGAATCCCGTTTCCACCACACTTGTCGAATCTCTAATCGGTTAAGAAATTGCCAAGTTCTATCAATAATTGGCCATATTACACGTTGAATTTCATCATAATCGGTTAATAAAAAACCAAGTTCTATCAAAATTGGCCAAATCCCAGAACTGCATCTAAAACCAACCCATGTTCGGTTAATAAATAGCCAAGTTCTACCCTAATTGCCCATATTTCAAAACTTCGTCCAAAACCAATTTTAGCTTAGACAATAGAATTAGAATGGACCGCTAATACAATGACAGTTCAATATAATTTTCAAATAAATGATGATGCCAACATACAACTAGCAGTCAAGAGGCAAATTGCGGCAAAAACGAAAACTAAAGATTTGTCAAAGTTGTCAACAGCAATAAATTTTTATTTAATTTTTGGCTCCTTTTCGTGTGTTTTCTATTTTGTCACCGTTTTATAGTTTTAAATTCAATTTAATTTGATTTGAGATATTTTAATTGTGATTTTTGCACAAAATTTTTCCTCGGTTTCTTTTATTTTTACTGAAAACGGGGAGAAAGTGTGTCGTAGTAGTTGGTCCACACGGGGTGTGAAATGTACACTTATGCGCGCATTTCGCGAATGTAAACGTCGTGTGGATGGTTTTCACATGACGAATGTATAACGCCCTCCGTATTTATGTAAAACAAAACCAGATTATTTTGGAACGCATCCGTTGGCGTGTTGTGAACGCACATTGTCCGCTATAAAAAAAAAAGAAAAAGAAAGAATAAAAAGAGACAGTAAGAGACGCGGGTTTCAACCAAAAACTTTGACAAGAAAAAACGGAAACATAAAAAAAAACACTATTATAATTTAAATAAACGATTGATACTAAATATATATTACGTAGCTGCGGGTTTTTTATTAGTATTTAACGGAAAATTAATCTTCCTCGAGAGAAATCGATGTGGTAACCCACCTTAACACCACATTTTAGTGTAAGTAACCTCAATTATTAAGAGAGGAAGTTACAAATGTGATTGAATATTTTCATTAAAAATTGTATGATCAAGGTACTAAAAATATATACCAGAGTAGAAATGTTCATTAACATTCGCCTACATGTGATCAATGAACATTTAACGAATCGTGTGTACTGAAATGTGATAAATGTACACATCCCGCATAACCGCCTACATTCGCTAAATAAGCGAATACGCACGCATAAGTGTACATTTCACACCCCGTGTGGACGCGGCTTAAAACTGTTTCTTTGCATCTGTGAATACAAAAATAAATGTTTATTTTAATATTCAGTGCTTGCAACTGCTTATAATTTCAAATATTAATGATGTTTTCTTTTATAAAATTTAATCTTAATGTTGATTTTTCGATTATTCCTAATCAATTAAATGGTAACGAACTTTTTAGTTAGCGAATTCGCCACGATTTGCCTCTTGACCGCCACTGTATGTTGGATCGCATATGAAGTAAGCAACTAGCAGTCCATTTAAAAATATATAGTCAAAGAATTTTAGTATTCCATTTTCATTGTAAATACTTGTCAAAATTCATCATAATCGGCTAAAAAATAGCTAAGTTTTGGAAAATGCCATATTGTACCGTATGCCATATTGAAATATGCCGTGTTGTACTACATGCCGCAGTGTACTATATACCGTATTGAGATGTCTTTCTTTAAACGTCGAAATTCAGGGTGAAAACAATACTGTGCATACATACTGAGAATATTTAACAAAGTTGGTACTGTGTACTCTGCGTAAAAGGATTCTACCTTTTGCAGCGACGTCTAGTGATTGGCCATCCACTTTAAGCAGTTGATTATACCTGTTATACCATGACTCAAAATAAATTTCAGCATCTGGATCAAAACAAAATTCTGTGATTGAATTTTGAAATCGTTGGCTGAATGTCAGAAGCCCTCGCGCAAGCGTTGTGTTTTCTAATATTAATTAAAACCCACTGAATTACTTAGTAATATACATTTATTAATTACTTTTTGTAATTACATATGATGCTTAAAAGCTGCCAAAATACATGTCCTCATCCTCACACGTAACGTCGACGTCGCTAACTCTCTCAGCTCAGCTGTCAAAACTCTCCAAAATGGTTATTTTCCAGGGGTATGCAACAACATATAAAAATGATAATGTATATGCCTAAATGATTTATTTTTGCTTAAATTAATGGGTTTCATCAATACATTTGACGCCTGCCACCGGCGCTCGAGTCGGTGCGATAGAACATAGAAGATAGAACCATTAAGCGAAATATTTTGTCAACATAACCTACAATCTACAAATCGAATATTTGGCACGATTATTTTCAGAAAATCTTTGTTCATGCTATAGAAGGGCCTTAAGTTTCACATTTATGGTAACTAAACATTTTGAGACGAGGCGTCTGGTATGAAAAATACTCAAATGAGACATTGTGGATATTGCGTCCGGGTTTCAAGAATTTCCTTGACATAGAGAAATGTTCCGGCTTTAATGGGTATCCGTATTCCGTAATAATGAATTTCCGTCTTTCAGGATATTTAAACTATTTCGATGTATGTATATACAGTAAAGCAATACGTCGGTAGATGTCATTATTAAAAGTAATATAGAATTGCCATATTGATAAACATTTCAGAAAGTGTACTTAAAATAATTCAAATTCAGAATATTTAAAAACAAACGAATATTCGGGTAGGTTTTATTAATACATATATAATTATACTTTAGAAATGATTAATGTTTAAATGAACGCCAAACCTAATAATTATGCCATGTAATTAATAAAAACATTTTTCAAACCCAACTTGCAAACCAGCCTTAATAGTACAGTTGCATGCCAAAAAAATTTTTGTTTTGTAAAATTTCGATGTTGTTATTGTAGACGTTTGATCTGTCAGTTTCTTCGCAACACAAAATAAATAGACACAGAAAAATGTCGCGTAGCGATGACACAATTACAAATTTAGACAATTTAAATAAATACAATAATTCGGAATGGCAACCAATAACACTTACATTAGTTGAATATCCAAAAGGTTTGTATAATATTAAAAATAGTAAAATTATTGTTGTTTACATAATCAAATCGAAAGCAACGGGACTTTCGTTTCATTCCACGAAGTCGAAAATATTTGAATTAATTTGGTTCTCTGTCATTCCAGGTGATCATATTGGCAAATTATTAGCATGGATAAGTTTATCACCATTAGGGATTGGTGCTGGATTTTTAGCGTTAATATTATTTAGGCGTGATTTACACACAGTAAGTATTATAGAGACATGGGACTACTCAAGAAACATAACCTTAAAATTCTTTAGATGTAATAAATTTGCTAATGTTCGTTTTTTTTATTTTATTTTAACTCTAATTTTAGATAACATTTTTTATGGGTACATTAATTAATGAAAGTATAAATATGATATTAAAGTATATAATCAAAGAACCGAGGCCTGTATTTAGAGCACAAATTTATACCGAATATGGCATGCCATCGAGTCACGCACAATTTATATGTTTTTTTGCAACATACATATTATTATTTGTATTAATTAGGTAAGCTATTTATATCATTATTATAACTAAGTAGGTAAGTTTAAGGTACATTTTTATTTTCCAACGGCTGTCATTCTAAATCCGACATTAGATCTTCAGCTTATAAAAAGTCTATTGCTAAGTAGCCAAAAATATTCAAATGAAACGGGACTGGAACCGAGATAACGCAATTTTTTATCGTTAAAAACTAAACCATTTTCGGTTGATTATTTTTTTCGTAGGAAACGGCCTTGCAAGTATATTGTGGTTTCAATAATATTCTGGGAACACAGTTAAATATTTCGTTATCGTTAAATAATATAAAAATTTAAATGCATTGACGAAAAACTGAAAAACAATCTAACCGTCGGATTTCAGCAAAATAAACTCAAATTTGAACTACCTAGCTTGTATTAACTGTGATTGAATAATATCGCGATAATTGAATAAATATTCGAATTCCTTATTTCCAGATTACATCACATAAATAATAATTCACCGGTTGAGCGCGCAATAAAAACGCTCGTCATAGTGGGATGCTGGGCACTAGCGATATTAGTATGTTATGGCAGAATATACCTACAATATCACAGTTGGTCACAGGTTGCTGTTGGCGCCTTAGTTGGTGTAATCATTGGAACGTTATGGTTTTTCATTACACATATGATTCTAGCACCGAAATTCCCGTACGTCGTGTCATGGAAAATATCAGAATTTTTACTATTGCGCGACACAACCTTAATACCAAATATTTTATGGTTTGAGTATACGGTGACAAGACAAGAGACGCGAGCCCGTCAAAGAAAATTAATCAGCATGAAGTCTCAATGACCGTATTTCTTCTATCGATAGGAAGAGATCGATAAAAATTAACGGGTGGCGCGATTAACAAGCATTTTTTTATAAAACTTATATCGATATAAGACGGCTACTAGTAGCAAATTTATATTTGTAATTAAATAAGCAAATTATCCTTTTCTTTTTTATAAACTTAAATGTAAATTTTTATATTTAACATAAAAAAAGTAAATAAGGCTGAGCGTAACGTAAAAACATTTTTTTAACAAAATTAAAAAATCCAGAAGTCTTAATTAATTATGTATTTATTTACTATTTATGATTTTTTTTTAGAGTTGTAGATAATCCTATAAATAATAAAAACTATTATCAGGAATTTAGTGGAAAAGATCATCTCTCTAAATTTACGCGCGAATTTCTGATCGTAACGTACATAGTCTATAAACGCGTTTAGTATAATTTTTTTTGTAATTTAATAAGTACGAATTGTAGAAAACGACTTTTTCGAGACTAGTTTTATATAAAAGAATTAACACACAAAAATATATTAATTTAGGTTTGTAAATCAAAAGACGGGAATTAGACTACTAAATTGTATTTAAGGTTTTTATTTTATTTGATTTGTTCCGAAAAATACTCACAACAACTTTAGAACGAATTTTGAAAATCCCTCGGTATCAGTAATTCTGTAAACAATTTTGGTTCGCAATTTTCAAATTTGGTTTGGCTTTAACAATTGTTTGTCATTTTAGTTTCAAGGGCATTTGTATGAAATACCAATAATAAAAAGAAGATTTATCGAAAATAAATTGAATTATTTTTAGAAAATCCACTTTGTATTTTTTTCTATTTGATCATTAATTAATCTCTCGACCAAATTTACTTTATCTTATCTGTTTATCAAGATTGTAAATTATTTTTGAGTGACACTATTATTTACAGAAAATTTAGACATTCCAATGTCCTGCCAATATCTGCGTTACTGAAGCTGTTTTGAAGAAATATGAACCAAAAAAACATCTAAAGCATTTCACCAAACTAGCTTACTGACTTATGATAAACAGATAATATGAGCACTAAAAAGTTTTCAACCATACAAATCGGCTGGTCCGGATCAGATTGTACCAACGGAACTCCAAAACAACTCTGGAATTATTCTTCCTTATTTGATTATACATCAAAAACCGTCGTGCAGTTTAGACGTAAATTGATGCGCAGAGAAGGTAAATTTAAAAAAATAAAAAGTGCAGTGTTAGTTATTTTTATATACATTACTTATTTTTACGTGTATGAACTTAAGAATAGTTCTTTTTTTATACAATGTGTAAAACGTGACGATGGGTCTATTTTCTCCGAAAAAGACTCCAGCTGGTCATCAATCACAGTCAATACCATATTTAAATGAACATAGAGCTAAAGCTAATGTGAAGAGCCCAAGAACAACAACCCTATGGTCACAAAAGCAATGCAGTGTCAACAAATTTGATTGAAATACAAAAATTCCAATTAAAAATGCAAACTCATCAAACATTGCAATGAATGAAAATGAAAGTAATATGAGTGACACAAATAATATGATAAAATTGTAAAACATTGAGAATGAAGATAATGAAAATATATCTCTAACACAAACATTAGTGCAAACGGGAATTGAACGTTATGTTACGGTGACATCAAAAAGAAAAAGAAACTCAAAATCTCCAGAGGAGGCGGCTTCAAACCTAAAGAGCGTAAAGCTAAATCAATCCGGAATAATATCTGGTAACCGATTTGAAGTTCTACTTAAGGGAGGCGCCATCAAAACTGTTACTGACAATACTAAATGCAGAAACAAGTGAGAACTTTTTCATTGATCACTTTAAACGTGGTAACATCAGTGAAACCAGGATTCAAGTCAAAAACATCGATGGATATAGAAAAATTGTAGCCGTTCTTGAAAAAAATGGAAAGTATTTGTACACATACTGTCTAAAGAGCGCAAAAGGAATCATGGTTAAAAGGGATCGAGTCCACTGTGCAGCCAGCGAAAATAAGCGAAGAACCGTCAAAAATAACTTCAAGATGAAGCACCTTATAAACATAAATCGTGACAGAAAATTCCAACCAATGTTTAAAGTTGTTGAACTGGAACCCGATGTAACAAAAACTGAGAGTAAACATGCAATGTACCATATTAGGTATTTATTGTACAGAAAAGTTATAGTGGAGCAGCCACACAAACGTAAATCGGTTTTACAATGTACCAACTGTCAGGAATATGGATATTCGCGAAACTACTGCAAACTCCCGGCTGTTTGCGTAATATATGGCAAACTGCATGACAGCAGCAACTGTGAACTGGATAAAAACAAACCGGGGGCTAGAAAATGTAGTAATTGTGGTGAAAATCATACCGCAAACTATAGAGGATGCGTGGTGCATAAGGAGTTAAGAAACAAAAATTACTCCACGTCAAAGAGCGGAACAGCAAACAACAATATTTTCAAGAGCCAAACCAATGCTGGTCAAATGTCGGCTACAATCAATCCAGAAATATCGTATGCGGAAGCTGTGGGATGTAAACCTCTCAATCCAACCCCAAACGACGACCAGGGAATTTATAAAGTGATTAATACCCTCAATGAATAAGTTTATGCAAATGATGGAGACCAATATGAGTCTCATGCTCCAAAACATGAATACCCTCATGCAACTTCTCATAAAAAACCAAAAATGAATCAACTTAAAGTAGCTGTTTGGAACGCCAATGGGCTAGTGCAACGTAAACTATAGAGGTACAAAATTTTCTCATTGAACACAACATCGATATTATGCTGATTTCTGAAACCCATTTTACAACTACGCATGTCTCCCATGCTATCCTTATCAAGAACAGAATAAGAGATTATATGAACTCCAAAAATATAGTGAGGAGCATATACAAGCAACTAGCATCTGCCTGGATGAATAGTCAGGAAACGCACCATATCTGCAGTTTATTGTCCACTGAAACATTCAGTGAGAAGACATCAGTTTGCAAACTACTTCAAAACTCGGGAGATAAGTTCCTTGAGGGATGTGATTACAACGCCAAACATATCCAGTGGGGTTCCAGACTAATATCTTCGAAAGGAAAACAATTGTGGGAATGTATGCAAAATGAAAAATTAGATCACATATCTACTGGCCACCCAACTTATTGGCCAACTGAGAGACGAAAAATTCCCGATTTACTGGATTTTTGTGTAACAAATGGTGTAGCTAGACCTCTTATAATGGCCGAAACCTGTTATGATCTATCTTCTGATCACTCATCGATATTAATAACACTGAACATGCAAGTTCTAAAACTATCGCCATCTAGATTCCTGATGAATCAACATACTAATTGGACCCAATTCAAGTCTACGTTAAACAAGGAATGTTCTTTAAACATCCCGCTAAAACCAAAACATGAAATTAATGCAGCAGTACAAAGCCTAACGGCTGTATTAAAACAACCTGCAGCGGATGCGACACCATGCAGCTCAGTTTACTTAAAGTTAAGCACCACACGTAAGCTGAAACAACCAACACTTTCATGTCCTCCGATTCGTCTCTCTGACGGAAACTGGGCAATAAGTGATACAGATAAAGCAAACATATTTGCTCAACATCTTAGTAAGGTATTTATACCCAACGAACAAATTGGAAGTCCTGAATTTATACCTGATGATGCAGAAGATGAGGAAATTCAGAAAATTAAATACAAGTGGCGCCAAGCCGCCAAGTACAAAAGAAAATCAAGGAAAACTTTGATCCAAGAAAAGCACCAGGGCATCATCTGATAAGTGGCAAAATACTAAAAAAACTTCCGGAAAAATGTATCAAATTAATAACATACATTTTCAACGCTATAATGAGAATAGGCTACTTTCCTGAAACCTGGAAAATCTCGCAAATCATAATGATTCCAAAACATGGTAAAGATCAAACAAAAGAAATCTCATACCGTCCAATCAGTTTACTACCGACTTTCTCTAAGCTATTCGAAAAAATGCTCCTGCAAAAACTTAAACCAATTCTGCACGAGAAAAAAATTATTCCTGATCATCAATTCGGATTTAGAGGAGTACACGGAACCGTAGAACAAGTTCATAGAGTCGTCTCTGAAATCAGGAACGCCTTAGAACAAAAAACGTACTGCTATGCAGCATTTTTAAAGTGTGGCATAAAGGACTTATACACAAAGTTAGAAGACAGTTACCAAAAAGTTTTTCGAACATCATTAAAATTATCTGCTTGATCGAAAGTTTTTTGTGAAATATAACAGCGCATTCTCAAATCCCACGATAGCATCAAAAAATCTGCAAGATCATTTAGATGAAATACAAAAATGGTTAACTAAATGGAGAATTAAGGTCAACGAGCGTAAATCGGCGCACATTACATTCACACTTTGCAAAATTACCTGTCCGCCTGTGAGACTAAACAATATCATTCTACCACAAGCATATCGAAGCTAAACGTCAACAAATCAAGTTAAGGTGTAATAAAATGAACTGGTTAATAGGGAAACATTCCAACTTAAGCTTAGACTGTAAGGTTTTACTATATAAAATGGTGCTTAAACCTATTTGGACGTATGCTATTCAATTGTGGGGGGTCCGCTGGTGCTTTCAACATAATAAAACTGCAACGAATGCAGTCAAGAATACTAAGAATAATGGTAAATACACCCTGGTATATACGTAACACAAACATATGGTACATCGGTACCTACACATCGAAACAGTGGCAGACACAATCAAGCAGTACAGTAAAAAGTATCAGTTGAAATTAGAACATCATCCCAATGATATAGCCAGGCAAATTTTAAAAAGGCCCAGATACCGGCAAGATCTAGCTATCTAATTTAAAGTAATTACTAAGTGCAAGTTAGTATTAAGTGTGGTGTTCACTTTCTTTGAGAAATAAAATTCCTTTTTACTGAATTTATTTATTTATTTATTTATTTCACTTTATATCTTTATTTCAATTCGTCATGTATGTATCCTCAAATCACTCTGCTCATTTTTAGAATGTTCTTTTTCCGTCCCTACTTCTAACCTCGTTTATATGGGTAGTTGAGTTTACAATGGTGAGTGACGTTTAGACACTACAATACCCCCCACTTACATAAAATTAGAATATAATATATTTTTTTTTTTTTTTTTTTTTTTTAGCTTATACATGACAACAATTTTGATTTCAATTTTCAATGTATTTACGTACTATTTTACTTATATAATGCAATATCTTAAAATTAATTCTGATACCTAGCTGGTACTCTAATTTCTCTTCTCGGTCTATTTACAGCAACGAAATCATTTACATTATTATTTATTATTACTTCATTGCTTTGGATATTTGTATTTCTATTTTCATTATTGTTCTTTCCTACGACGTATAAATAAGGATTGACAACGTTTCTCTTATTATTTTCATTCGGTTGATTATTATTATTACTATTATTACTATCATTTGAGGTTTGAACAACTGACTTATTCGTTTTGATACCACCCCGAATTTGATTTAAATGTCTCTTTATACGACGATTATTATTTAATTTGCACAAATAAGTTCTTGGGCCAATTCTATGCAGTATTTTAGCATCCATCCATTGCGGTTTATTAGGATTAGAATAATCTTTGATCAATACATCTTCCCCTGGCTCGTAAATCTTATTCCTTTTGCCTTTATAATTTTGTATGGCCAGTTCCTGTTTCTTTTTTATCCTTATCTCAATACTTGGAGGCTTTAATAAATCTAATTGCATCTTAATTTCCCGATTAAACATCAATTTTGCTGGCGTTTCATTCGTCGTTAAATGTTTTGTTGTCCTGTAACTAAGCAAAAATGTCTGAAGTGTTAAATCTATATCAAAATTCCTTTCATTCCTTTTACAATCATCAAAAACAGCTTTAATAGATTTTTTTAGTGTCTTTACCATGTTTTCAGCAGCACCATTAGTAGCTGGATGTCCCGGAGCGGTTAATATATGACGTACTCCAATTTTCGTGAAATAATCTTCCATCACTTCCGAACAAAATTGACTGCCATTGTCTGTTACGATAACATCTGGTAATCCGAAACGTGAAAATACATGATTCAACGTTTTTTTTGTTATTTCTGCAGTTGTTGTATTTAGTTTGAAAATCTCCACCCATTTTGTATACGCATCAATTATTATTAAAAAATTTGTATTATATAATGGACCAGCGTAATCCATATGTATTCTTGACCATGGTTTCTCTGGAATTTCCCATGGAATCAATTCCGCTTTTGGTGGGTTTGGTTGAACTTGTAGACATGATCGACAATTTTGTATCATCCTCTCTATATCTTCGTCTATCTTCGGCCACCATGCATATGATCTACTCATTGACTTCGTCTTAACTATTCCGAAATGTGGCTTATGCAGCTCTTGAAGTACAGCCTTTCTAAGACTTTGAGGAATAACTACTTTATAACCTCTCAATACAATTTCTTGTTCGACAGCTAACTCATTCTTTATTTTTACAAATGCCTTGTATTCTGGATTTATATCATTGTATATATAGCCTTTTTTTACCATATCCAGTACTTTCGATAATATTGGGTCTTTTTTTGTTTCCCGTTTTACTAAATTATAATCCAATACAAAATTTTTGTTATTACTAACATAATTTAAATAACTCGCCGTATCTTCATATTCTCTAAGAGTGTCCACATCTGCTTCTAATGGGAGTCGAGATAATATATCCGCTGTATTTTCATTACTTTTCACATATTGGATTGTATAATCAAATCCCGATAGGAAATGTGCCCATCTCTGTAAACGGGCAGCTGCAATTTGTGGTAACCCTTTTAGTTCTCCCAACGATGATATTAGAGATTTGTGGTCCGTACGAATTACAAATTTATTTCCTATTAGGTATTGGTATAATTTATTCAAAGCATATATAATAGCTAAAGCTTCCTTGTGATTCATAGAATAATTTTTCTCAGCATCCGACAGTGTGCGGGATACGAACGCTATTGGACGTTCATCATCATTTGGATATTTGTGTGCTAGCACAGCTCCAATTCCATACTGTGAAGCATCACACGTTAAAATTATTGGAAGATTTGGATCAAAATGCGCCAAAACCATATCTGATGTCATTTCTTTTTTTATTATATCCAATGCTTTTTGACATTTGTCATTCCATTTGAATTCGAAGGCATTCTTTAATAATTGATAAATCGGATTCATTACCATTGATAAATTCTTAATGAATTTTCCGTAATAATTGATTAGACCGCATAATGATCGAGTTTCCGTTATGTCACGTGGTGGTCTGATGTTCATTATTGCTTCAACCCGTTCTTTGGTTTTGCATAATCCATCCTTTGTGACTTTAAATCCCAAATACGAAATTTCGTCTTTAAAAAATTGACATTTTCTTTTATTTAATTTCAATCCCGCATTTTGAATTCTTTTGAAAACTAAATTCAAATTATTTAAATGCTCTTGGTCATTTGCACCCGTAACGACGATGTCATCAATAAAAACTACCACATTCGGTATGCCTTGAAACAATTTCTCCATAGTTAACTGGAAAATACCGCTTGCCGGTTTCACTCCATAAGGTAAACGATTCATTTGATATATTCCCATATGCGTGCTCCAACATACATACTTTTTGCTTTCGTCGTCGAGCTCCAGCTGATTATATGCACAGGATAAATCAAGCTTTGTAAATTTTTCCCCATTCCCAAGCATGTACATTAAATCTTCAATTCGCGGAAGCGGGTGATTGAAACTTTTTATAAACTTATTTACAGTTACCTTATAATCGCCGCAAATACGAATGGAACCATCCTCCTTTAACACAGGTACTAAAGGTGTACCATAATCCGAAGTTTCAATTTTCTCAAGAACTCCTTTATTCACTAAATCCTTTATCTCCTTTTCAACACTTCCTTTCAATGCAAATGGAACAGCTCGTGGCTTGAAAAAAATTGGCCTTGGATCCTCCACTTCTAGTTTCACTTTATGTAATTTAAATAATCCTAATCCTGGATCAAAAACATTGGAATATTTCTCCAAAATAGAAGAAACCGTTACGTTCGTTTCAACTGAATTTATTTTGAATGCTATATCAAATTTTCTCATGAAATCCCGACCTAATATCGGTGGTCCCCCCTTTTCTACCACTACAAATTTCATTTCACTTCTTCGATGATCGTATTCTACCACCGTTTGAATTGCTCCAAGAACCTTTAAGTTTTCACCCGAATAGCTTTGTAATATGGTATCATCACGAATGAGACTCAAACTCACAAACTTTTCATTAAAATATTTTTTTGAAATTACCGACGTTGCTGCACCTGTGTCTAATTGCATATCTAACTTAATACTATTTACTTTAATGCTTAACCATATAGGCTTATCATTTTTACAACTCAAATTATATAAACTATTAATCTCCGAATATACTTCGTCATTTTCCTCATTACTATTTTCATTGTTTGATACAAAATAACTTTGCAACATTTTACATACTTTCGAACTGTGCCCTAATTTTTTACATTTAAAACATTTTAAATTCTTAAAAATACAATCTTTTTCTTCGTGATTCGATTTACTACATCTACTACATTTATTGTATTTAAGAACACTACCACTAGTATTTTTATGTTTAATATTTTTACCTTGATTATTGTTGTTGTTGTTGCTTCTAATTACATCACGACTGTTAACATAATTTACTTCTCCCTTGTCTTCCTGCTTGATTTCTACGGCATTCGCTTTCTTTAATGCATCTTCGAAGCTTAAATTTTCGTCTTCCTCGAACAGTTTTTTTTTATATATAGGTAACGCTGCTGTTACCAGTTTATTTAACAGATTATGCTCTAAATGAGTGCCAAATTTGCAATTTACTGCTGCACCCCGAATTCGAGCACAAAATTCATTTATTGATTCATCGTTGTTCTGTATGATATCAAAAAAATTTTGTCTCTCCTTGAACACTGAGAAATTCGGTGCATAATGCTTCTGTAATATGCTACAAATTTCCTCGTAGCTTTTTTCACTCGGCAATGCTGGACTGCACAAATCTCGAACCAATTTATATACACTTGTGTCTATATAATTTATTAACACGTCCCTTTTTCTCGTCGCGTCGACGATTTTATTTGCGCTGAAGAAAAAATCCAATTTTTCTTTAAAAATATCCCAACTGTCTTTTGGAGTGAATTGCTCCACATTTACGTGTATAGGAAAATTTTCCATTAAATTTTTTTTATGTGTACAACACGTGCAAACTTATGTGATATGTTTTACTGTTTTAATAATCGCCTTTTATTTTCGACATCGATTAATATTATTATAATAAGTATTTTTTATCCTCGTCGCCAATTTGTGGTGTTCACTTTCTTTGAGAAATAAAATTCCTTTTTACTGAATTTATTTATTTATTTATTTATTTCACTTTATATCTTTATTTCAATTCGTCATGTATGTATCCTCAAATCACTCTGCTCATTTTTAGAATGTTCTTTTTCCGTCCCTACTTCTAACCTCGTTTATATGGGTAGTTGAGTTTACAATGGTGAGTGACGTTTAGACACTACATTAAGAACTAACATAGGTTAAGTGTCTTAATCAAAAGTTTGCATTAGTTTGTAAGATTTGATTACATCTTTTGAGTTTCCTAAAGATTCAAGAATAAAGCCTTAGGCAGTTAAAAAAAAAATTTGGAATGTATATAATCAAAGGGCATTAAAAGCTGGTTTATATCCCTACGTACTGGACGGAGGTTACTATGTGTTCTTTATCCCGAAAGTGGGGAAAAGCTCATATGTCTATGCTAAGGACCTAACAGCAATAACTCTACCATACTGTCTATTTGAAACCTTAAAGCAACAATGAGACCCAGTAAGTGGGCACTGTCTCAGCATGCTTACATTAAGGGAGATCTGTGGATACAGCTCTGCTCCCCTTGCGCATACGCCAGAGAAATCGATTCACTTGAAAGTTTTGTTTGGTAGCGTTTCTAGATACAGAGGGCAACATTAATAATGTGGACGCATATAATTATGTGAGGGCACAAATACTTGGGTAAGTTCAAGAAGCGAACTTGCGTAAGTTTTAGTTGTGTTTTCAATTCTCCATCTCAAAATATTTGCTAAAATAAAATTCATTTTCATTACATCTGATAAATTTCGATTCGAAACCAGTTTTCGTTTTGATGTATTTTTGAAAGCCGTGAAATGGTGACCTTGCCTAAAACTTCCAATCTTTTGTTAATCAACTCTTCATTTCATTCATGTCAGAAACGACTACCGAAAGTTGACTTAACCGCTATGACCTTGTTAAAAAGCAAATAGCCATATTTTAACACGGTCTTCGACAGTAAATTCTTGTATGGTGAAATTAATTCATTTTCAATTTGAAGAATTAAATTGGTGACATCAAAATTTTCAAAATGAAATAATTTCGCGCTGGTTTAATTCAGTAAAAATTAATTAACTTCGCCAGTAGTCAGATCCATTATTTTGTATGGGATGACAGTATAATGGCTTGCTGTGGTCAAAACTGCCAACCAAAAGCTATTGACGAAAGTTCAGAGAACAGTCTTCGTGTGGCTTAGTGGTGTACTGAGGAACACATGCACTCAGGCACTGGAGACTCTGCTGTATCTGACTCCTCTAGATATCCTGGGAAAACAGTTGGCAGCTTGTACTGCCATACGACTGAAATCCACCTCACTGTAGACACCTGTAACAATGCAAGGCACTCATCTACATTGTGTAGCAATGGGATTCCTAAAACACCGACCATACTGTCCCGTCGCTGTCTTTTGACACAAACTTCCGAACTATGATCCCGTCCAGAGAGTACTGGATGATGGAATCAGTTCTGGAACCAGGAGGTATAAACTTCTTCACTGATGGTTCTAAAAGGGATGGGAAAGTCGGGACTGGGGAATTTTGTGAGGAACTAGAGATTGGTTTTGAGTAAAGATAAAAAGAAAGAAATTCAATTGGACGAAAAGAAGTGCGTCTCATTTTTGATGCAAACGATACACGACAACCAGTTGGAGTACGTGAGAGAGAAGAGTGCAAAAGAGATCTTCGATGCGTTGTGTGCGATTTTTGAGCGTTAAACGTAGCAATTATTTTTGATGAAATTTCGTGATGGTGATGATATGATGGAACATTTCAACAGGTTCAACACCAAAGTCAATGAATTGCTATCGAAAGGTGCAAAACCAGAAGAAACTAGCCTCATTGTGCATTTGAAACTAACGATGCTGGATAGCTGCAGCAATTTGGTGACCGAAATTGAAACTGTAAGACACACTGATGTAACGTTATTGGAGTTTGTGAAGACTCGGGCTCTCTCTTGTTGGGCGAATATAGCAAACGGAATGAATATGAACCATCAAATAAGTCAAGTGAACCAGTTGCAATGAACGCAAAAGGTAAAAAGAAGCGGCTTACTTGTTTTAATTGCACAGTGTCGTCAACAAAACGAATGGAGAAAGTTTTACTTGTGAAAGACTTGCAGTGTAACCTGATGTCAATTCAAAGTTTAACCACAGATAAGAATAGACAGATGTAGATCTTGTATGGACCATATTTACATTCTAAATTTCAATACCAAATTCCAATCCAATTCATTTAGAGCAGGATGTATATATTATAAAATAAAATGTTGTTTGGAGTTGTTTTATGTTTGCTTTGATATAATCAAAATAGCCATGCGATGTTTGCTTTGATATAATCAAAATAGCCGTACGTAAAAAAGGATAAAAAGAGACAGAAATGTACGTCCTGCTCTAAACAAATTGGATTGGAATTATTGTATTGACGATTGGAGCATCACGGATTCCACCTAGTGGAAATTTTATAAACTGAGCTACCTGATAATTTGACGTTCGAAATTATTGTAAATAATTCCAATTTTGGACTTTAAAAACAATTTTTAATTACCGCATTGCTAAATTTTTTTCATCGCATTTGTGACAAACGTCATTTTATCAGGTGCATCATTTTAACTTTTTTCCTCGAGAGGCGCTTTCTCTACTTTTACAATCGTCAAATTGAAATTTAGAATGTAAATATGGCCCATACAAGATCCACATCTGTCTATTCTTATCTGAGGTTTAACCAAAAAGGGTTATATCATTTTGTTCGATGGAGATTATGCATATGCATCAATTGATGGTGAAACTAAATTCATGGCGCACACCAATGGAAAGCCACATGAAGTGATGCTGAATGTTGATCGAAATGTTTTTGCCGGTCTTTCAGGTGAGAAGAACTTGAACAAATACTCACAAAGTTTATGGAATTTTAGACTGGGACATTTGAATATATTTGACATGAAAAAATTGATTGGTCATCAAATGATCGATGGATTGGAGCGAGTGAACGTTGACACTGACTCGAAGTTTTGTGAATCATGTATTTTTGGGAAACACACACGTTTATCGTTTCCAAAGTATAAAAATACTCGTTCGTCACGAATATTGGAATTGATTTAGAATGACGTATGTGGCCCGATGCCAACGACAACGTATCATGGTTCGAGATATTTCGTTTCATTCATGGATGATTATTCGAGAGTTTCAATTGTGTATTTCACGCAAAGGAAAAGTGAAGTGCTGGATAAGTTCAAGGAATGCCAAGCGATTGCTGAAGCATTGCACGGAGTAAAAATTGCGAAGCTCATCAAGGACGACAATGGTGGTGAGTACACGAGCAATGAATTCAATTCACGAGATATTGCAAAGAAATGGGAATTGAAATGATTTTTACCGTACCGGATCACCCTGAAATGAATCCATTGTCGGAGCGATTGAATCGAACGCTTCAGGATAAAGCAACACCAATGCTTTGGGCAAGTAAATTGTCACACAGTTTTTTGGAACGAAGCAATATTAACAGCAAATTATTTTAAAAATCGATTGAAATTTGGACTGGTCCAAAACCAAATTTATCTCATACACGCGTGTTTGGTTTGGAATGTTACAATCATATACCATCGAAACATCGATCGAAGTTTTAAAGCGAAAGCAACAAAGTGTTTGAAGCTTCAAGCTGGGATATGGATCCTCCATTGGTACGAATCGACTTTGGGATACGGAGAAGAACAAATTAGTAATGGGACGGCATGTGATATTCAACGAGTCCTCTGTATTTAAACAAATAAATTTGATCGAAGTATCAGATTTAGAGGCGACATCGAATAAAATGAATTGGGACGATTGTAATGAGGGGGTCTGTTGATTCAATGAGTGACGATACATTGACTAATAATGTTTTGAATAACAGCGGGTATGGAACAGCTGATGATGGTGAAAATATCCACGACACCGAATTGGATGGTGCAGGTAACCGCAATGCAATGAACCACGGTACAAACACGGATCGCACCGGTGACAACAGAGATAATCTCAACAGTGCTAATGTGGATTGCATTGGTAGCAACCAGGGTTGTGGAGTCAAGGAAAAAATACCCGACTCCGACTGCGGTAAATATTTACAAATCGACTCCGACTCCGACTCCTACAGAAGTAACGAAAATTTGTTAGAATAGCTGCAATTAATAGCGAAAATTTGTTGTTTCTTGCTGAGGTTAGATTAAAAATTTCATCACCATTCAAATTCAACGGAAATATAATTACATCTGGAGTTCTTTCTCATTTCGCTCTATCGCAAAATAAAATTTAAAACAATATACAGAGAAAAGAACAAAGTGTCAGAGGATTGCAAACTATTAACGTTAATACATATTTCAGTAGAACATAATCTATTATATATAAAAATGTTAATCCCCTGCGCAATAATTTTCTATTCCTTTCTATTTTATTGTAACGTTTTCTCATTTCTGTTATAGTTTTTAATTTTTATATACATTCATATACAACAAAATAATTCATACACACATACATGCATGAAGTTATAAAACGAATTAGTGTTTTTTTTTTTTTGGAGCCGGAGTCGGCTCAATTTTGTCCGGTCCGACTCCGACTCCTGCAAAAATCGATTAAAACTGCTCAAACTCCCGACTCCGACTCCCGATTCCGACTCCGACTCCACAACCCGGGCCTAACTATTGATTTCGATAGCTGCTATATCGCCTTCGTTTGTTATCGTCTCTCTTTGAACGACCGTCGGAAATTTTCATACTATTCATTTCGATCAACAACAAAAATTTAGTACTATATATATTAAGTATTACCAGCATAAAATATAATATTTTAGTACTATTCTTGTGTCAAAACCACCAAAGCGTCAAACATTTTTTAATCATTTCTCGGTTATTGGACTAATAAACATACATATACTATAAACAAAAACCTCAAATTATTTATTTTTATTTCAGCCTTTTTTTTAATTCTAAATTATATAACGAATCAAAATAATAATAAAATTCTTAGGTAATAGTAATTCATTTTCACACAAAATAATTGAATTAAAAAATTAATTCAAATATTCGGAACTTTGCCTCATGTCTCGTTCTTTCTGGTACTTGAATTTCATTAATTTCAAGAAATACATTTTTTTTAATTTGTTCCTTTCTTCGTTTGCCGATAAATTTTATTCATCTCTAAATTAAAATCGATCGTTAAATTAAAATTGAAATCGATGACAGTCGAAAATAAAGAGTGGTGAAATATGTATCTTAAATTTTCGACCACAGTCGATAAATAACGATCGCCTTTACACGGTCGAAAACAATAGTACTAATATAGTAAAACGACCATAAAACGACGGCGATCGAAATCAATAGTAAGGCCCCTGTAGCAACAATGAATAAATCAAAAAAATAGGTATTTGTTTGCAGAATCCAAATACCAACTGATTAAATTTGACCCGGGCTGGTTAGTTTAAACCGCGCGCGTAAACCGAATCGATATTTTTTTTTTTCTAGGCTGGTACAACTTTCTTTGATATTCGTATGATTTTTGAGCAGAATGGGGCATGCTTATAGTAACAATATTCGCCGGTGTTTTTAAATACAGCACCCTCGGTACAGGTTAGAATGTCAAATGTCATTAGTGTTTTGTATCGAAACTGTATGGTGTATTTAATAACACGAAACAATTTTTATATTTTAAAATGTTTATGAGTCGTGTCGATAAAAACAGCTGATACAAATTCATAAAATAAGTTGTGATTAAATTGTAAATCGTAAACTTAGGTAAAAACTTTATGAGTCTGATTAGTACAAACAAGGACGAATATATTTAATTTTTTTTACTTGGCATGGCTGTACTTATACTAATTGAAAAGAAAAACGTTTTCTTTAAATATTTAACAACTGTCTTCGATTAATTTGATATGTAAATATGTATGTATTTAATAAAAATCAAATTCGAAACCTTATTAAAATTATTCGTGTATTTCACTAAAAAAAATTAAACGTCAAACTTCATTGTAACCTTTATCACGACGGTAGTGCCATCTGATGAGCGAAAACAAACTCTTTTAACATGCCCCATACGTCTATTGGTGTGAGTTTGGCCTGTATTACATTAGTCGTGTTCCAGTCGACCACTTCAAGTACTTATGAGTACTTAGGTTTGTGTCTTTGCTTAAATTTAACTACTCGTAACTGCTCTTACCAGAATGCAAGAGCAGTTACGAGTAGTTAAATTTAAGCAAAGACACAAACCTAAGTACTCATAAGTACTTGAAGTGGTCGACTGGAACACGACTAATATCTCTATTCTACGACATATAAATGGATCAATATACTTCTACAATAGTGTAATATGGATATGTTGCCACATTTCTGAGTTGTATTATTTCTACGATCGTAGTTAGCCCCATGAAGCTAACTATTGCAATATCTCTCTGACAGCTCATAAAAATGACAGAATACGAAAAATACAATTGGAGCATGAAAATAACCAAAATCTTAATTTCGGAATACGAGAGCAACGAAATATTATTTAATACGCTTCATGCCAATTACAAAAATCGCAACAAGCGATTACAAATTTATCAACGAATCCTAAATACGAATCCTAAAGGAATCCATTCTTTGGTAACTATCGTGATCAAAATGATTCATAGTGTAATATAGAAAAATGATTTGTATCATTTCTGTTGTCGTAGTTTTACGTACTTAAATGTTGTTATTATTCTACGACGTAGAATACTGATAATGTAATACAGGCCTTTGGCAGCCATTGTTTACGACGCGAAAAATTTGTTTGGCGATTTTTACTATGGCCCATATTACACTATTACATTTCTACGTCGTTGAAATACTTCATTACTTTTATATGATAGTGTAATATGGAAATATGTATAATAATATTTTTCAGACGTTGTTTTTTTCTAATGATATTTAGCTTCATGAAGCTAAATACTATAATATCTATTTTGACAGCTGCTCAAAATGATGGAAAAGTATGCCTGGATTACCAAAAACTAGAATATCTATTTTGATAGAAAAGTATGTTTGAAAAGTATGACTGGAGTATGCTGATTACCAAAAAATTAATTATGGAATATGAAAATAATGAAATGTTTATTAAAATAGCCATAACACAAATTGCAGATATTGTAGCTGCGCGAGGACATATATATTTTTCTCCATTTTTCCACTAATATGATGAAAATGTGATTGAAAAATACGACTACATAGTGTAATATAGCAAAGTATATAATAGTATTTCTACACTTAGTATATAACAGTCTTTATGTCATATAAAAGTAATGAAGTATTTCAACGACATAGAAATGTAATAGTGTAATATGGGCCTATGACAAAAAAAAATTGAACAACGAGTTTGCTTGACATTTTGTGTTTCCAATGGAATTACGGCTACGGAATCATTGAAAATGTTGCAGAAGTGTTTTGGGGAGTCTATACTTTATCGAGAACGGAAGTATTTGAGTGCCATAATTCAGTGAGGGTCGTGATATCGTAGAAATCTTGCCTCATGCGAGTCGTCCAACCACCTCTGTTAACAACGATAAGGATAACATCGAAAAAGTGAAGAAAATTGTGCTCAAAACTCGTAATGTTGGCATTAGATAAGGTGACCAGACGTCATCTTTTGAAGATGACAGTAATCTTTTACGGATGATCGTCATCTTCAAAAATAATGCCATGTTTTTGTCATCTTTTACAAAAATCATCATCTTTGTGATATTTTTCATCATATCGTATAAATTTGATATTAAATTGTAGAATAATTGTCATTTAAAATATATTTCAACGATTTTAAATCTGTGAACGTAAACGAACGCAACACAATTATTGTCAAAAGAACGCAATTTGAATGTTTCTGTTGTGAACGAATTATATTTAATATTTAATAATTTTATTATAAATTTTTATATGCGTTTTCAAATTTTTATTTTATATGGGAAATGAAAGGGGGGGGGGGGGGGGAGGTGGTATATATGTTTTTGAAAAATGTCATCTTACATTAGAGAGATTTCAGAGGCTCTCAACATCTCTTATGGATCGACTTAACACATTTCGGTTGATGTTTTAGGTATGAAACGCGTTGTCTCTCAAAAGTGACGAAAGACCTACTTTTTGCAAAAAAAACGTCGCGTAGAGGTCGCAAAATAGATGCTTGCCAACGTAGCTGTGATGACCCTACATACATATATGAGACGTAACGAGACGTGCCAAAACCGAAAAAAACATACAAAGTCGGTCGAAAATCAAGGTAATGCTCATCGTTTTCTTCGACTACCTTGGTGTGGTTCAGCATGAATTCGTTCCAGAAGGTCAAACGGTCAATAAAGCATACTACTTGGCCGTTTTAAGACATCTGCGTGAAGCAAAAGTCATCGTTTAGCTACCGTACTCTCCCCATTTGGTTCCCTGTGACTTTTTCCTATTTCCGAAACTCAAATATCCGCTCCGGGGAATGCGCCATGAGTCGATTGCAGCCATAAAAAGAAATTTGCTGAAGGAACTAAAGGCCATCCCCCCGGCCGAGGCCTATAAGATGTGTATGGCAAAATGGATTAACCGTTGGCATGCTTGTATTGGCTCAAAAGGAGCCTTTGTGACTTTTTTTTCGTAGCACGGCAGTATATATTTTAGGGACTACTGAAATTAAATATTATACACAAATTTTAAATAATAAGTCTCTCTTTATTTATCACAAAGCTTTTCCATTTTTATTTCTTATGTTGTTAAATTTAATTTATTTATTTATAAACATCAATTTATTTTTATTTGTATTTTCTCATTTTTTTTTTAACAATTATAATAATAAAAATATTATACAAAAAAAGTAAAAGAACAAAAAAAAATGATTAGTCAGATTCATTGGCCAAGTCTTCTTCTTCGTCTTCGCTGTCTTCAAGCTCAGGCATTGGAAAACGCAAAATTGCAGCTACTCCAGTCAATTGTGCTAGTTCTGCAGATTAAATATAGAACAAAATAGAATTTATCAACCTATTAATGTTAATGGTAAAATTATAGTTGGGATTTGTTTTTTACTGGTTCATCGTCATTTTTTAAAATTCAACTACTTAGGTAATTGTAAAATGGATACAAGTCATTACGAAAAGTATTCAAGTCAATGCAGTTTTTGTTTCGAACTTTGTTGTGTATAATTAATCATTGAATTCTCTTTTTTTTTACTTTCAAACAGGTAGTTAGTTCGTAACTTGTGTAAGACCAGTTTGCATTTTACATCTCGAAATTCTTTAAGCGGTTTAATATTCAAATTAAATAAAAAGCGAAAGTGTGACCAAAAACAAAACAAATAAAACATCATCGCCAATTAATCATAGATAGGTCAAAATATCGGTGACATGAATGAAAAAAGACCTGCTGACTCAATGTATTGTAATAAATCTACTTCATAACCATTATACGATGAGGCTTGAATTGGTAAATAACATTTTGATATAATTTCTACTCACGTTCTCCTGATACATGCATACTTGAAAATAATTTAACTTCACCACCAGAATCTCGTATTGTATCCACTAAATTGACATATTCCTTACGTAATGCCACATCTTGACATCTGAAACAATAAAACATAAAAACAAATCTATTATTTAAGATAATTTATAAGAATAGCTAATATCAATTAAGAAACAATAACCGGAAATTTAAACGTTATTTCTACAAAAACTCTAAATTTTATTTGTTTGTTGTTCTGCGTTTCTAAAATTGATAGACAAAATTAGAACATCGCATTTATTATTCTTATTTGGATTTTTTTGTTTCAAGAAAATGAAACAAATTTACATAAATTTGTTATGTTAATTTTTTGTGTGTTTTTTTAAAGTTTGTATCAATAAATAATAAAACAAAGTCGAAGTACTATAAATGTACCACATTGATCGGCAAGTAAAATGATTCAACGAAATATTTCGACAATTATATCATGAATGTTGAAAAACTTGAAAGGTGCAAATATCATGTCGAGCAGAAGGCCCCAACAACGAACGACAGTTTAACGGTCTTTCACGGTTTCGTGATTTTTCTTTAAAAAATGTAATTTGTTTTGTACTGTGGAGGGGTCATTAACTTCAAACATTTCGGTGTTTAAAATATGAACAAACATAAACTCAAGTTCAAGAGGTAATGTCGTAAAATTATGCTATTGATGTTTAAGCTAAACCAAAGAGTATAAGTACACTAAAAATGACGAAATCGAATAAAAAATTTAATCAAATATTGCATTCTCGTGTGAAGTTGGTAGCCTTCCATCCCCAGATGGCGGATAGGGGTAAACTCGAACAGGCTTGTCGGCGAGTAGGTGGAAAATAAAATACCAACCGCAAGGAGTGGTTCCCTAAATATAATAACCAATATAGAGGAAAGGAGTAATCACGAAGATTCAGTCAAGCGGAAACCCAGTGCCGTTGAGTTTGAGTGGTGTGCATGCGGACCCTCAGTTGCCGATATATAACGACCGCAATGCTTCAAAAGTAACGAACTTTGAAAACCCATTTGGAAAAAGTTCCATAATGCACCACAACATAAGCCTTAGACATTGAAAAAATTACATCCGATTAAACTAACTAGGTAAAAACTATTAAGGTAGAAAATGAGAAACTGAAAAATGCTTTACAAGCCAAGGAATCAGAGAAACAGGATGCATCAGAGCTCCACTCTTACGAAGAATAATTAAGAGAAGAAACTGACTAGTTTCTAAAACAGAACAGAAAGAAAAGACCTGCAAAAAGGCGAAATCTTCCCAAGAAATTGTAGCTTCAAATCGAACTTGAAAATTCAGGTATATCAGGTCGATCAGGAAACTCCGATTAATACCCGATCATGAAAACCAACCTACCAAAATTAAGGAAAAGCACCTTCACCAATCAACATCATTGCCATAACTAAATATGGTACTATTCAATCTTTAATGAAATCGGCGGCTGCAAAAGAATACCGAGTTGTATCCCTTAACAATAACACACGGAAAATGAATACAACAGATATTGAAACTAACAGATGAAGGCAAGGAATGGTATATGTACGAGGACAAAAAACCAGGGTCTAAAGGGCTTCAAAATAGAGGACGCGACAAATATTCTCAAAAATGAAAAAACCGTTCATCGCGATCAAGCGATTAAAATCACTAAAATGGGACTCCCACTGTTTATGCTTACTTTTGATAGCAAAGAAAATGAAAAAATGTTCAATATTAAGGCAGTTCTTAACATGAGAGTTAGATAGAAGCGTTAAGAAAATTCTCTGGCTTAATATCTCAGTATAAGAAATGCCACGAATTTAATCACACCCGCAGAAATATTGGAAACGAAAGCCTAGATGTGCGAAATCCATGTTCGGGAAAACATCTCGCCCAAGCTTGTAATTTGACAAAAAATACGCATCCCGCTAACTATATAGGCGATGTCTAGTAGTAGAGTAGTAAGGGAACTGCAAAGTTTGAGAAACAAAAAATGGCAGCACCCCTAAACCGTGGAATGCCCAATATAGAGCACTGTCCAAAAACCCAGTGGTAGAACTACTACAAACAAGTGCGGCCGAAATACTGACAGATTGTATAACAGCGGGAAATAGTGAGAAACAAGGGAAACAGCCAAAGCCTAATTCTTGAAAAAAATTCTAAAGATTATGGCCTTAAACTTAAGGTTACTAAAACAAGAAAGAAGTCTGTGCGCTTTAAATAAGCAAGAAACAGTGAATGAAATCACTTCCATGATGTATTAATCTATGAAGATAAAATAACACATTCAGAATCACCAATTGAAAAAATGAGCTTTTGCTACATATTCCAGAGATAGAAATTATCCTAAATAATACAAAAGATAGGTATGTATAGTCCTATTCAGATCTTAAAAAAAATTTTTTTTTAATTGTTCTGCGCAGCTTCCAGTGATGTAGAAAAAAAATTTATAAAAATTTTGATGAGTCGCATTTATCTTAGATAGTAAATCTAAATAAAATAATAAATAATCATTCAAATGTATTATATTTCAGTTTTAATACACAAAACATTCAAAATGTTTATGATTTTATGTTATTACAATCAAATTTCATGTGAAAATTAATAGGTGTAAAAAAATATTGCACGCCTATGGAAACAACGTTAACATTTAATTTTCGGACGGACTAAGGAAAATAAATAACTAAATGTCAGTCATATCGATCAAAACCACAATAACGTAAAAAAAATTGTTAAATTGCATTAATTCTTCGATTATCGATTCTCTTAAAATAAAATTATAAAACATTTTGTGATTCAAAACGTTATAACATATAAATAATAAAATAAAATGATATAAATAAAAACCTAACCTAAAAACTGAAGTACAAATACAACATAAAAATGTAAACAATTAAGCCGAAATAGTACATCACTGTGTATCCGCCATGTTTTTTCTGCGCGTTAACTGTCAGAATTCCAGCGAGATTTGAATACTACTATACTTATATGGGGTCGTAACGATATCCCGCATTTCAAAATCCCGCTCAAGAAAAAAATCCCGCTTTTTAAAATCCCGCTTTTTATAATCTCGCTTTTCAAAATCCCGATTCTGCAAAAGTAAAAATCCCGGTTTTCAGAAAATCCCGGTTTTGATTTTGATTTTACTTTATAAAATTTTCCTTCACCAGAAAGCGCGGCTCGAATTAAAAAAAATACGCTTTTCATATTTCAAAACCAAGATTTTGAAAAGCGGGATTTTGAAAACCGGGATCTTGAAAACCGGGATTTTGAAAAGCGGGATTTTAAAAAGCGGGATTTTAAAAAGCGGGATTTTGAAGGCGGGATTTTGAAAAGCGGGCAAACTTACCTTCCCCTACTTATATGGCTAATTTTAGAATCTCATTTGCCAAACGATTCATAGTTAAACTTAAATGATAACATTGATACAATGCCATCCAACCAACAGGAAAAGTGAGAGGCGGATCAACCATATTTGCGGAGAAAAACAACAAACTCCATGAAGGAGTAAAAATTGAAAAATAAATTATGCAAATAGCCATCATTAATGTTCCATCAAAAGGCAATCAACATATTTTCAATATATTGCCCAAACGTTATAACCTAACTAAAGAAAACTTTGTCACGTTACTCAAATCGCTCGGTTTTAATACGAAGTTAAATCGGATACGATTTTTGATGTCAAAAATAAATATTGGGGAAGAAGACTAAGGACCCATAAGGGTAAGGAGCTGTTTGAAGATGGACGAACCTTAAACTGCGAGTTCTGGTCTAGCCTTTTCAAGCTTAGTTGTGTATATTAAATTATTGCTGTTTAAAGGAAGTACTGATTGCTTTGAAGCTCTTAAGAAACTGTTTTGTACATGCCCCACGACAGTGGCGTAGCCAGAAATTCGTCGAGGGGGGGGGGGTTTAAAAAAAATAATTTCTATAAGAAAATAATGCATTCCAATTTATTTGAATTCAATTTTTTATTAGTTTTTTATAGTTTTATATTGATTCGTCGTGACACTAAGGCCAATTCATCGACGACACAGTCTATTTATATAACCACATCTCTATGAATATTTAATGATGCCAATCCATTTAGTCACTTCCCACCGATTGTCTTTCTTAGGTAATTCTTAAGGCGCCTGAACGTCTTAGAACTCTTCAGTTGGAGAGATTATTCAGGTTAAGAGTACTACTAAAAATCTGACAAATATTTTGTGCTAATTTTGTTATTATATGTACAAGCGTTCAACCGGTAGATACCTGACCGTCTTTTAAACATTTTAATTAACTTCGCTTATGTAATCTAATTTCAACTTAATCTGGAGAAAAGGTCTACACAGATCTGTAAAAATTACGTCTAATATTACGCCGCTTTGTTTAAATTTCTTTTATGTGAAGAATCAAAAATAGATTACTTGCATATTATAACAGGTAATGAGCCTTATTCGAATTATAAATTATTTTGTGTGGATCAACACATCACCATGTAATGATTTTAGTATAATATGAGAAACTCAGGGAGGGGTTTCAACCCCCTGCAACCCCCCTTCGCTACGCCGCTGCCCCACGAAAGTCCTGAATGTTCTTTTACTGCCGGTTTTATCCTAAATTTGTCTCATCTCCTTCCTTAATAATTCGAATAATCCGTTTGGCGTGATTACATGAGAATAAAACATGAGCTTTATTGGAGGGTGTTGTTGGATCAAGTTGATGAATGAAGTAAGCAGTATATTTAGCGACAATTGCAACATTGCATGTTTTATCGAACTATAACAGTAGGTCCAGCAAAGTTATGACGACTACGTTCCTGCATAAAAACCATAATGACCATTAAAATGTGTGTACAAATTCATTCAAACCAATCTAGTCAGCCATATTAAAGAGCCATAGAGTTCAATAATGATTCTCACAAATATTGATAGTTATGGTCGAAATTTTGCATAAAGGTAGATTTTAGTAATAAACAGTTTGTGCATTGAGGAGAAAATTGCCAAATAGATTTTCTCAAAAATAGCACCGAGGATTTTTTTTTTATGTTGATGATAAATGTGATAACCTAACTTCATAAATTTCAAAAACAGTGAAAAGGTTTGGTTGAACTGTTTTCCGAGGTAACTAAATCTTTTCGATGAAATGTCTTTCGGTTAATAGTTATGAGCATAGGTCACTTTAAATAAGACAAAATAAATATTAACGTGTAATTTGAAATTTTCTAAACTTACCTGTTGCTGTGTTTTTTATTCGCTCCCGATAGCGCTCCGTATAAATAGGTAGAGTCAAATATTTTTTATATCAAGTTTTCGCTAAACAATTGAATTAAAAATGATAGTTTGATGTTAAATAAATTTAGTTTACCAATAAATAGCGCGTCAAATATAAATTTAGGTATAGAAAAATGACGGCCCTCGATAGCAGCTATCCGGAGCGAATAAAAAAACACAGCTTGTAATGCATTACTGATGGCAAATAATGTCTCCAATAAGTCCAAAAAGAAAATTATCTGATAGCTTTTAAATCCAAATTCAATCTGAGCGTTTTGTTGATTAAAATTTCTACGACATGTTTTACTCAAATCTCTACCGTAGAGTTTTTGGTGGGGACATATGTACATAGAGCATCTACAATATTATCAAAGCGGTTTCAAAAGTTTTTTCTCATTCGGGTTTTAATGTGTTTTAAACAAACAGAAGATAAAATCCGAACATATAGTCTGGGAAGCTGGCTAGGTAATTTATTCCATCGTTTGGTGCAATTTGTTCTAATTAAGTCAAAATTACGTAACTTTTTAGTTATTTTGCTACTTTGAAGGAGTTATTCCCTATTAGTAAACTATTAGGGAAAAATTTCGAAAATTTTCCCTCTATTTTGCATATTGAACCGGTGTCTACTTTATGCTGAAATAATAAGGAAATTTAACGTAATTCACACCAGCGAAGTGTGTTGAAAGTTGAAAATTGTTTATGGTTGAAAATAGGGTTTAAAATATAGAAAAATTCCTCAGATTCTACCTATTTTCTACTTTAAAGTAAATATAACTTTTAAATCGAAATGTCACAAATAGGAGGAACTTTGCTCATATACAATTTTCCCAATTTTCGACTTTGAGAAGGATTTTTCTTTAGTAACGATAAGTAAGGAATTTTTTCTTTATTTTTACAAATTTTTCTACCATATGGTGAGAATTTCTTTAAAACAGAAAATAAGTAAAAATCTATTTTGATGCTCGACTATAAAGACGGAAATCACCTGAAAATGTTACTTCCAAAACGATTTTTCGAATAGGTTCAAAAACATTTTTCTTTAAAGTCGAAAATATTGAAAAATTACCAAATTAAGACATTTGGATATTATTACAACCGAACTCAACTACACGAAATTAACTCGACTCAAAAATTTAGATACATTTTTCGACTTATTTAGTAAATTTTCACCTAAATAGGTATAAAATGGAATTTGACAACGTAATTTTCAATAGCGCCAAAAGTAGAAATTCCTTAAATAAGAAATTTCGTCTTAAAATAGGTAGTTTCGTTTAGAGCTGAGGGAAAATTCGTTTTAAAGTCGAATAATTTAGTAATTATGGAGAATGAAGACGATTTTCAAAAATCCACCATTTATTTTTGTTTTAATAATGGATATAATATACCAAAATTCTGCTCCCGAAAGACAAAACAATATTTTTTTTTTAATTTATCGAAAAATTAATTTTACAATATCAATTATTTTTTTAAGGCATTGTAATTTTTCGAGGTAGAATATTCGTTTTTATCGAAAAAAATACAGAGGCATTAACTTTGTTACAGCAAAAACGATTTTTTGCATAATTATAAAAATGTTTATTATTATTTTTCATATTATATATTATTAATTATTATCGTATATTATTTACTATTATGTGTACCGAATGAAATTTGTGATTCCCAAATTTATATTATCTCATAGGTTACTACGCAAAAGAAAAAAACTGGTACCGTTATTTTGTAGAAAAACAATTTAAAAAAACGAATAAACGTCAAATTGGGCATTTGTTTTATTTGTTTCGAAATGGACGCATCATAAGGAGAAAAATGTGATTTAATAATTAGATTGTGCAATGATCATCCCGAGTATACCAATAAAAAAATTGGTAAATTGGCCGTTGTTTCCAATAATACGGTAACAAATGTAAAAAAAAATGTCAAATCAATCTTTCTGTATCACGCAAGCCCGGATCCGGAGAAAAATCAGGTGCTCCAAATAAAATGTTGGATCAGAAAATTGTAGAGTCATTTCGAAACATCCCTCGATGTCTGTGCGAGATTTTACCAGAAAAACCAAAACAACCAAATCGATTGTGGAACGAGCTAAAACCAGAAATAATCTACGGACATACAAGAAGTCAAAAATCCCCAAAAGAAGTGTTGTACTATTTAATAGAGGGATCGATCGAGCAAAGAAACACAACAAATGGTTGAACGAAAGAAAAGATTCTTGTTTCGTAATGAACGACGAGACCTACGTCAAAATGGATTTCTCGACACTTCCAGGTCCCCAATATTACATCAAAAAGAAAGGTAAAGAACTGGACGGAGCAATTACTACCATAGCTGTTGAAAAATTTGGCAAAAAAACATATGGTTTGGCAAGCAGTTTGCCAATGCGGCTTAAGATCACATCCATACATAATAAATGGGATTATGAAAAGGTGAATGTTCGCCGTAAAATGAACAAAAAGTTTGAATGAATACGATTATTTAAAAACTGTACAATATGTGCAATAGAACAAGTACAGAAAAATAATGATTAGATATTGCCGTTTAGTTTTAATTCTTCATGTACAAATCACAAATTTCATTCGGTACACATAATATTTTGTGTTTAACCTTTTAATTATATTAGAGTAATAAATTTTACCAAAAAGGGTTTTGTAATAAAATTTGTCGATAAATTGATAAGTTGAAAATTAGGGAAATCCCACTTATGATTTTCGTCGAATCGACGTAATATTACCCCAAAATAGGTAGAAGTGGAAAGTGAAATATTACCTAATTAGCACTTCTTAGGTATAATTTTACGTCGAATCGACGTCGAAAAATTCTCCAATTATGTCGATTCGACGTCGATTCAACGTAATATTATACCTATTTAAAAGGTGTTTTTCGTGTTCAAAGACGTGTTTTAAGTAAAAATCTACCTGTGTTCGACCTACTCTGTTACTTGGGTCATTTTAAAGGGCAATACAACAAACCAAATTGCATGCCGTTTGCTGGATATCAATTCAAACTTGTCATGTAAACTAGTTTAAGCCATTTTGAGAGATCTCTTCTTACTTCATATTCTCAACTGGCAAACTTTACGTTCAGGTTCCTTGAACATAAAAGTATGCAAGACAATTTCTACAATCATTTAACCTTGCCAGATAAAAAAGTCGGGTCAGTTTGTAAGGAAGGCTGGATTATACGCATAATATCTTATTATCCAAAGCCTTTATCTACCTAGAACTTTTGATTCAGAAATTCTATTGGAGCAAGGAAATGGTTAGAAAAATTTTCTTTAGTTGATGTATTGTATATCGGGTGACTTTTTTAACCTGATACACTCAAATATCTCGAAAAATAAGCACTCTACGAAAAACATGGTTAACATCAAAATTTAATTATTCCACGAGGGAAAAACATTAATGTTAAAATTAGTACCCCCTCATCCTTGTAGGTGGGGCGAAGGGTAACTTTGAAACTAAAATAGGAACCCCTATTTTTTATTGCAGATTCGGATTCTAGGGCAAACAATACGTAGGATTTGACTGAATCATTTTTTTCGATTCATGATAGATGGCGCTGTAATTGACGATATTCAATTTTTTTCGATTTCTCCTACTGAGAACCTATGCAAACCGACTAATTTCGTGTATTTACAATGAAACCATGTTATTTTTATTACAGACGTACTGCAGAATCGAAAAAAATTGAATATCGTCAATTACAGCATCATCTATCATGAATCGAAAAAAATGTTTCAGTCAAATCCTACGTATTTTTAACCGTAGAATCCGAATATGCAATAAAAAATAGGGATTCCTATTTTAGTTTCAAAGTTACCCCTCGCCCCATCTACAAGGAGGGGAGGGGGTATTAATTTTAACACTAATGTATTTTCTCCGCGGAATAATTAAATTTTGATCTTGTCCATTTTTTCGTAGAGTGCTTATTTTCCGAGATATTTGAGTGTATCAGGTTAAAACAATCACCCGGTATTTATAATCAGAAGGGTTGCTTTGAATAATAACTCCAAATATCTCTATCTGCATTCCTGCTCCTACAGATTTGTTGAAAAATCATATTAAAACTAAGAAAATGGAAGCAACCCAGAAAATGTAATTTTATATATTAGCTTATTAGTTCCCTTAGGAACTCGAAAATAAAACGAAATACGAATTAAAAAAATAAGCTTAATTTCATTCTATTTAGGCCGCTAGTTACTTTTGGAATTATGTGTAGGTCGAATAACCTTAGCACTAAAACTAACAACCCATCAAAATCTCGGATTGTGCATTTATTGAATTCAATTTTTTTAATTTTATGTTAGTATTGTTTTGGAAATTTATGATGGGGGCGAGTAGACAAGAGAGAAAAACGCAACAACTTGAACAACGATGTCAAGCAACATTTGCTACGGTTATTACAAATTTGGGTAACCCCTTGGGAACATGATGATGGAACGAAATTTCGCCCCTCGAACCTCCCAATCGCCGATGGGAAAATAGTGCGGACAGACAAAAAAAAAATTCATAATTAATAATTAATTAAATTAAGGCTCTTCAGACCTTGTGATTACAGCATGCGGGCGCTGTATTAGAAAAAATTGTGGTGTCTTGTGAGTAAAAAAAAACTAAAACAAATTTACTAATTATCGACTACATAGGTATCTGGAATCGGGTCGAGCCTTTAATACTAATAATACCTTTCCTTTCCTTTGGTTTTGTTGTGTGTAAAGGGTGTGGATGTACGGAGGGCCCTTGACTTTATATGAGAACAAAGTAATTATACTTAAAAAATTGAATTATTATTAACTTAGTTTATTTAACCGCTGACTAATTAACACCAATCCACTTTTTCCACACGAAGATTGTTTCTCAAATCCGTATGTGTTAAACTAAATTTTGAAAATATTCGTTTGACACCAGTGGTGAACATACTGCTGATGTTAATTTGTGGATTTGGCTTACATTATCCTTCGAAATTTTATTATGATAAACTTATCTTTATCGCCACTATAATTAAGGCACTACAGGCAGATATCTAGATGACATAAAAGGACCAATTTCCCCTTATATTTAAAAAACAATGCCATGGACGATAAGCTAAAATTTTTTCTAGGAACTCAATTGCAGTATTATTTTCCTTTGTACTTAATGTAAAGAAGAAACGCTGCAGAGTGAGCAAAACTTGTAGTATTGCGAGATAATACAAATTCTTTTCTAAATTTTTCCAGGCATAACGCAATTACATAACTTTGCCTTATTGCTTTGGCAAGTGAAAATAGGCTTGAAAATGGGTTTTAAAAGCTTGACCAAGTCTTCTGCTCCTCTCTTGACGATTATATTCATGACCAATTTACCAATATTTGCATCAAAGCTGGCTTGTTCTAGGTCTTGCTCTCACTTTTGCTAATATAGGCCAGTTCTGTAAATAAGATTTTAATATGTCGCTTTAAGTATTCCATCAGACTTCCGAAGGCTGTACCAGAGCAGACTTTGAATAAATGGTGATTTCGAAAGAAAATATTTCTGTTATTTGATCTTAAATTATTTTGCAACCAGGTTTACCAATTACGTCTAAAGCAAATAAATTTAATACAGAGTTTTCCATTTGGGACTTGACAACTTTGAACTTTCACTGTGAACGCACCCTTAAACCAATAACCAAACTGTCAGTGTCAAAACATTCAGTAAAGATAACATTTTCATCATGGTGAAGTACACGAGCGAACAACGTTTACAAAAATGTATTACAAAGATTCCGAGTCGGTGACTGCAACTTCAAGACCGGTTATTCCAATTTTTGGTCGTAATTATCGTCCCAGTAGACAAACAATTCATAGTCTAGTGAAAAAATTTGAGTCTAAATATTCGCTGTCGGATGTTCCCGTGCCAGTGAGAAAACGGGTTGGTCAAAGTGCCGAGAATATTGCTGCCGTTCAAGCGTCCGTCGCAAATGAACCAAAACAGTCGATTCCACAGCGTTCTCAAGAATTGGGCATCGCTCAGACCACACTTTGGCGAATAATACTCAGGCATTGTGGTACTTGCGCTAACGTCAATGGAATACAGCTAATGTCACTTGTACATGAAATTTAATTTTCGACACAATTGACTCACGTTGCAATATCAAAATTATTAAATATTAATTCAAGAGAGAATTTAGGCTTGCAAAATATAAAATTGGGTTTTTTAATGAAATTTTATAAATTTTAACAAAGATTTCTAATATGGTATTGGTAGTTATAGACTACCATACTGCTATTTTCTAATAATTTATTACAAATGAAACAATTTTATCAAAAAATGGATTTGATGACCAAAATGAGGCATTTTAATAGTCATACGGACTACTTTACAAAATGCCATAATAACTTCCACTCTTCGTTATCAAGCAATAATTTAAAGTATTTGAAATTTTTTATTAAATTAAATGTTATGGGACGTAAACCAGACTGTTAAAATGTTTGTGTTTTACTCATTATCATAAAAATGAATATTTATGTCCATCGTAATATGGCGTATTGAATAGTTGTGTATATAGTAGAAGATATGAAACTTACAATTACAGTTTTATATTATGCAATTGTGTATTACTGACTTTTTACTATTAGTGACGTACTCAAAGATTAAAAGGTTATCGCACAAAAATATAAATGGACATTTTAATTTGCTTGATATACACCACAGCACTGCCATTTTTATGGACTATAAACTAAACTTGAAGGTTGAATTTATGGAATGAATAAGTTGATGTTATCGAGTTGGTTTTGGTTAGCAGAAAATATTTTGGTTATGTGTACTGTCATAAGAAGTAGCTACTTATACAAACAAATGTGTGACTCGATTCATTGTTTTGTTACTTTATATAATAATAACAACACGGAAAAATATTTATGTCACAAACAATCACAAAAGTCAAGTAAATTTTTATTTATAAATTTGATTTGACTACAAATAATCTCATTATTTATCTCGTTTTAACGAGCTTTTGAGTCTGTTTAAAATTATATTTAATCAACCATAGCGCTACTTTTGCTTAATTTAAGCTTCACAAGAGTTCTAAAAGCGCTTCTAAAGCAAAAGTTAGAACTTGCGGCTTTATAAAATAGCTCTTACAACATATCTAGAGCAAAATTGTTACTTCGGTACTGACAACTGCAATGTTTAACGAGCTACTACCAGTCGTCACTGAAAAGAATTAATAGCAAATTTAAAGACATTTACAAAACGATTTTAATTATTATTAAAAGTGTGACGAAAATGTGTAACCGAAAGATTGAGACTATTAAGAAACTAAATTTTAAATTAGTGTCGATATAAAAGCTAATTATGTTTTTTTATTGTAACACTTGTAGTAAACAGTTCTGCATGAAAAACTGAAATAACTTTGATCCGAGCAATTTTTAACAGACCTTTATTTAATTGACATATTTAAGCGGACTGGTTCACGTCATCGGAATTCGGACTTATGGACAAGTGGAATCGGATCATTTTCTCTACAAAACAATGTTTAATGTTGGCTTTAATGGCTTTATCCGTTATATTTTAAGCAAATAATTAGAATTAATTCGAATTCGCCTTGCACTCCTAAAGCTCGCATGTACTGTTTACCGGTCATAGATTTCTGATTATAAAACTCTTCAAACAAGAGAATTCCAATTTGTCTTCAAGCTATAAAATCTCTTTGTCAATAAAGGATCTCAAAATTACTTTTAACAATGAATCAACTTATTTCTTTATTTAACATACATAATTAAATTGTCAATTCTACCAACAATTCAATGACTAACAAAATTTGACTAACTGTAACATACAAAACTAAATAACTTATCAGTGAAATTCAAGTTTTTGTATGTAGTTTGATAAAACCTATAAATTCTGGGGGCGTAATAATCAGGGGGCATACTCATAAATAAATAAAAATAAAAAACATTTCGATTCAATAAACTCGACCGCATACAAATCACAACAATAATAATCAATCACACATAATAGTTATGTATACAAAATTAGCATTTTCTCTAAGATTATTGTACACACAAAACCATTCATCACCCGAAGCTGATCTAATCTAAATGATTAATAATCTTGTAATGTGTGCATGTATATGCGATCATTTAACAAAAATTATTCATACTGATCAAATCGATGTTATCAATAATATGACGACAGCAACGCACAACTCATTTGAATTCTTTCTCCGTCTAATATTTTGATAATCATTACACAGTGAAGCTGTTGCATGATTTGGGGAAGATTGATTTAATATTTATTAGTATATAAATGTGAAAGGTGGATTCGCATATTGATGTGCAAAAAATTCTTTGTATCGATTTATATAAATATATTTGTTGAAACAAGGCATCAAGGCGATCAATAATTCAGATACTAATTGGTTTGATTATCATTTAATGATTACCAACAATTGGCATTTTTAGTTCCGTTTTCAATAATTCAAGGAAGTAAGTGTACCACAAAACTAAATGTGCAATGTAGATTATGAGCATCTCGATTATTTAATTCGAATAAAATTATACCACTTTCGATAGTTGTAATGATATAGCAACAAGCGATTGTTGTTTAAATGCCTTATGTTTGTGATTCAATGTCAAAGTCTTATTACAATAATTGTGATTTTAATAAAATTTAAAAAAACGTTTTAATATTAAGTTTTAGTGTTTTGTTATTGTATTAATCACATTCTTCAGCAAATACGCTTATGGAATTTAAATAGATACAATATACATGACCAATTGTATAAACAATACAGTTATAATTATCGCGAATTTTTAATTATAAAGAACAACTGATATTCTGAAATAATAAATGGTGCAGCACAATTTTACATGTTGCTTGAACTACATGCAAACGATGCCTCAGGACTTTTGAATACTTCTGTAAGTGCCCGCATTTTATTTATACAATTGTTTCACTGAAAAATATTTTAAAATTTTATTCATTTGTGAAATAGGTTTTATGGTTATTGATTATCCATTGAGTGTTTTAAAAACTATCAAACCTGAATATTTTGCGTCTGTTAATTAATCTAAGGCTGGCGGCAACCAAATTAGTCACAAAACGTTTATTTCTTCACTTAAAGCGGTTTGCGGTCATAATTACATTCTAGTAAATCTGCCTATTCACAGTGAAACAGACAAAACAGGGGGGGGGGGGCTATTTGTGCATTCGATTCGAACGTATTCGAACTTCGAAGAATTGGATTCTTATTTGAGTTGACTCAGATTCGTTCGTTTCTTATTTAAATACTTCGAAGGCTATTTTCCAAACGATACTTATTTGATATTGATTTGGTGGAACCTAACTTATTGCTTAACACTTAACCGACGGGTCGAGTAGTATCTACTGGTTTCGTCAGCTGATGTTAACCGACGGGTCGAGTAGTATTTACCTTTTTCGACTTCTGATGTATCGGTATTATGTTAAAATGATTTTATCTGTTAAACGTCAGAAGTCGAAAAAGGTAAATATTACTCGACCCGTCGGTTAACATCAGCTGACGAAACCAGTAGATACTACTCGACCCGTCGGTTAAGTGTTAAGAAATTAGGTACACTGAATAAGTTACGATCCACAAAATAAGTATCAAATAAGTATCGTTTGGAAAACAGCCGAAGATTCAAATATCGACCTATCCAAGTAAGAATATGATAAGTGAAAAATACTGTTTTTTCAGGAGAGCAGTATAAAGGTTTAATTAGTTCTTTTCGCTGCTAGGAATAAACGGAGCACTTTTTGTTCTACGATTTTTCTTTGTATTATAAACATATGCATTTGGAATAAAACTGAGCATGTCTTATAAACACAAATTCAAAGTATTTCATTAAAAATGATCAAAGATCAAAATCTCCATGGAACAAAAATATAACCGTACTTACCGAATGTACAAAATAAAAATATTCCCACAAAAAATATTATAATCGTCCTTTTCAATCGAACAGTTGGAAAAATATTCCAAGAATAAAAGTATAACGAACTTTGTTATACATATTTAAAACATTATTTCCGAAGAAGAATATGATAAGTGACTTTATCGTTGATTACCAAAAGAAGTTTTTCGTTGTAAATTAATGCTAAGTCACTTATAGAAACGTTAATTGTATCGTTTATACTGAATACTATTATAAAGTGGCTTTGAATTCTTTTAACTGGATTTTTAGTTAAACACGCATTATTTTCAGAATATAAAATCAGTCATAAACTTATCAATTTTAGAGATAATACTTTAAGATTTTGTCATAATAATAATTCGACATCGTAGAGTCCAAAAATTGTATTCCCGTAAAACTATGATAACTGACGTTTTCATGATCTTAAGGGGGGAACCTCCTCCAGACAACTGATTTTTCAATAATTTTTTACAAAAAATTGAGAGCATTTATTGCAATGAAACAAATTGCATAATAATATTGACGTTTAAATGAATACAAAAAATTTTTTGTATGTGTGAAAAAAAAAACAAAATGGCGGCGCTAGAGGTGCTCGAACTAGACTACTAAAGTTTGCGCCGTGGAACGCCCAGGTCCTTGTAGTTAACTAAAATCAACGAAACAAATTTTTTTTATTAAAATAATTCATTCCGCTTTGCATGAACCTAATGGCTGAGCTAAACTCGACGCGAACGACGTGACTAACTAAAAAAAAAATTATTATACTTTGAAATTTTGTAACTAAACAACACCCAAAAGTTAAAATTCAATCATCTTTTTGTTAATCGCGTCTGAGTCTTGCTATGAATAATTGCTTTAGTATATGATACAATTTCATGGTTTAGCATTTTTTTTTTTCACTTAGTCACGTCGGTCGCGTCGAGTTTATCTCAGCCATAAAAGTTGCAAAAAAAAAAAAAAAAATTGAAAATTAGGACAAAAAGAAAAAAAAAACACGTGTTTCTTTATAAACAATTCAACAAAACCAATATTTGTTTAAACAATTTATACAAAATTTTAGGTTTGTGCAAAGGCCGATAAACTAAAGAATATGTGTACAAAATTTCAAGTTGATTGGTCCATTACTTTTTGAGTTACATTCCACGGCGTGCAAAAAAACACGTTTCAAGAAAAACTCGGTTGAAGTTTTCGTTCTTGAAGAGAACGCATTACTTCGCATCACTTCGGTGACTTCCTAGAGATCTTTAGGACTTTCTGTTGGGCTTGAAACTTTGGAAATATATTCTTCAGATACTAAATGAATTTTTAAAGTAAAAAGAAAAAAAATGCAAAAAAATTAATAGCTGGAGGAGGTTCCCCCCTTAATTGGATAGGTTGATATGTTCAAATCGAATTAACAAATAGCACCAAAACATTAGGGCTGTTTTTCAAAGAATACTTATTTGTGGAACCTAACTTATTCAAATAAGTATGCTGGCGAGGTGACTTATTTTCTACCTCTTTGTTATAAAAAAATCTAAATTGTTTGTGAATGAAGGCTGAAACAGCGAGTCAGTAACAATCAGTAAGAAACCTTACGGAATTTAACGAAAGTGTTTTCTTACAGAAAATTTGACATGTCGGCTAGCCAATCTGTAAGACCAGTTGGGGACTAATAACTAGGTAAATTAAATAATTTTGCACATATGCTGCGATGTACAGATTGAAAATTGATTAAAAACATGGCAAGAATTTAAAGAATTATAAGAATCATTTTTATTTCATTCATATTTCGTCATGTGGCTTAAAGAATAAATCAGTATGACTCCTTGTCATAAACATGTCTCCACTAAACACTACATTGATGATACCCATTTACCTATACATATTTAATTTGTTATTTTCCATTTTATTTATATAAATTAATATAAAAAATATATTATTATCCTTTATATGCCCATTTTGAACTAATATCTTATCCGGTGGTAGGTTTTTTGACATTACCTTAAGTTTGAGCGAAAAATTTCGCTCTGTTAAGTTGGGGTAAAGTGACAACTAAATTTAACGAAACTTAACCAAACGCTCTTAAAGTTTCGGTGGTCGGTTTTATGCAAAGTCCATATATCGTATTCTTACGTTAAGCTCTTACTGACTCGCTGTTCCAGCCTTAAAAATTTGTCTAAGGTAGTGTGTAATATATACAAAATGAAAATTTGCTTTTGAAAAAAATACACAAATGTATTCCTTCAAATTTTTAATATTTTATTCAAATATAAGTATATATAGGTCATCAACATTCATTAGACACATTATTATTTTAAGATTACTTACTAAATATGCTTAAGCGAAAGCGAATTAGTTTATTATATTACGAATAGCAATATGTTTTATTCAAAAAATTAGACAACGAACAATTTTTTGTTACCGCTGTCAAAATAAGTACGTGAAATCAATTCGAACGATTTTTCATACTTATTTAAGATGGCGTCGAATAAGTCAATAAGTATGAAATAAGTATCGGTTTCTAAAACAGTTTCATTTATACTTATTGGCTTAATTGGCCGCCATTTTAAATAAGTAAGTAGAGTTATTCCAATTGATTTAGCTTACTTATTTTGGCAGCTGCATTAAAAGAATGAAAAGGCGCCATATTTATTTTATTGCACATCGATTTTTTTTTATAATTTATTATTATTAAATTTATTATTCTTGGGATAATTTTATTTTAATTATCTGTATTTTAATTTTATGTTGTTTGTATTTGTAGTTTTTATAAATATTATTGTAATTAAAATATAAACATAAACCAATACCTGAAACAATTTTTTTGGCATTACAAATTATATTTTTTGTTAAGAAAGAGATAGAAAATAAGTCACCTCGCCAGGGTTACTTATTTGAATTAAACAGATTCCACAAATAAGTATCCGTTTGAAAAACAGCCTTATAGTTTTCCAGTTGCACAAAAAAAAAACGGGTTGAAGAATGACAGTTTTTGACATTTCTCTTTTCCCATAGCAAATATTTTTTCTTAAAACATAAAAATTATGAATTAATTATTTTAATATTTTATAAATATATTTTTCCTTAAATTTTTCTTGACTTTTATTTGACGTATGAATGCATTTTATAAATGTAATTGTGTTAGTAATCGCCCCGAACAATTTTACCGGGCGAAGAATGACAGCTGCTGTCATTCTATTTTCGCCCCGTTTTTTTTATGTGTCAAATTTGTGGCAGCTGGAAAATCACATTAATAACACTATAATGGGTAGTTTCCGAAACCGATAATTATTCTGTGGAAACTAATTTATTCAATGTAATTCAAGTTCCACAAAATAAGTATCGGTTTCGGAATACTTATTTGTGGAACCTAACTTATTCAAATAAGTATCCTGACGAGGCGACTTATTTTCTGTCTTTTTCTTACAAAAAAATCGAAATTGTTTTCAGTTTATGTACGAAAATTTGTCTCAGGTAGTATATTTACAGAAAGAAAATTTGATTTTGACGACCACTGAAATTAAAAATTAATTCTTTCAGATTTTAGCAGTATTTACATTCAAATTTCGTTCTTGCTTTACTCTCTTTTTGCGAAAGGAGAGAAAAAATATTTTGTTTTGCTTCTTTCCTTTGGAACGAAATTCAACAAAATAAAATATCTCTTTTCTCCTATCCTTTGTGTTTTATATGAGGAGAGGTATTTTACGTTTTTTGGTTTCGTTTTCGGGGAAAGAAACAACAAAAATATTTTTTGTTTTCTTTCACAAACGAGAGAAATAAACGATAAAAGAAGGGAACGAAAAAATGAATTTAAACACTGGATTTTAGTTAATATATGTTTACATTATAATTCATATAGCCGAATATTTTAATCCACAAAATTGGACGACAAACATTTTTCAGATCTTTATACCCCTATTATGGATTTCTCCTCACCCAGCAACTCACCTCGCCTCTTGAGTCGTGTGACTCGTATTTGCGTATTATGGTTCTCGCTTTTGTTTGAGTGAGTACAAGTAGGATGCGCCGCGGCATGCGTCATTTCATGTAGTTTGGTGTTGTCAAGTTGGTATACTTGATTTTTGACAATTGACGTTCGGCACGAATGTTTGCCTTCAGCTCGTCAATGGTCTGAGGCTTGCTGGTGTACACTTTGCTTTTCAAATAACCCCACAAAAAGAAGTCCGGAAGGGTCAAATCCGGAGATCTGGGTGGCCAGTCAATGTCGCCTCTTTTTGACATCAGACGTCTAGGGAATTTTCGTTGCAGAAACTGAATTGTTTGATTTGCAGTGTCGCATGGCGCATCGTCTTGTTGAAACCAGTAACCGTCAAGACCTTCTCACGCATTTGCGGGCAGATATAATGAGCCAACAGCCACCGATATCGATTTCTATCGACTGTTTCGTTTTCTCTGAAAAAATATTACCCAATGATGGCTTTTGGCGCAAACGCCGGCCCAAACAGTCACTTTTTGGTCATGCAATGGCGTTTCATGGATCTCGTGTGGATTCTCCGTTCGCCAAATGCGGAAATTTTGCTTATTAATGCCGCCAGAGAGTGTGAGGGCCTCGTCGGTCATCAAAATTTGCTTTCAAGAATCAGGTTCAGTGTCAACCATTCGAGCGACTGTTTGGCCGTATTTCAACTTTTCAAGCGACGTGGGTCTGTTGGAAATATTGTTTGTGTTAATTGCACTTTATACGGAAACACTGTCCCGTGCTCAATAAAATTCGACAACAAACGACGAATAGTGCTGTTGGCCACGATATTTTCGACGATATGCACATTGACTTAACACAACTGAACGACTATTTTCAATGTACAGCATCACTATTTCGGCGCGTTGTTTCGGTGTGAAGCGATTCATGGTTAAAATTGTACTAAATTGACGTTTCAAAAACATGTTTAATCAAGTCAATCGGTTGACAAATGTCAAAGTTATTCAATGTTTACATACCGACATAAAAGACGGCGCACCCTGTATTAAAAATGCGTGTTAAAACTCATTCACATTTGCAAAGTAAAATTGAAACAAAATTTCGTTTTGGCAATTTTTCTAATCCTCTCACAGCATTTGTCTCTAACATAAAACGAATTAAATCTAACTCGCAAACTTGAATTAAATTTGAACTCTCCATTTAATGGATATTTAGAGTCTATTTGTCTCTCCTTGGTTAGAGGAGACTTTAGAAATTTATGAAAAAGCTTTTCAACATTAGAAGTTTTAACAATACTCGAGAGTAAAGGCTGATTTCCATTATGAAATATTTACTGACAGTCTAAAAACAAAATGGGATAAAAATATATATTAGAGAGAAAAAAACAACTTTTTCAGTTTTACAGTACTGAAAAATTATTATAGTATACTGAGGCTGCGGTCGAATTCTCGGGTAAATCATTTGCTACGGTAGATGTAGACTTTTAGTGTTCATTTTTTGTTAAATAACGCATTTTTCAATTTTATATTCGTTAATTCTTATAAGAATAAAGAATAAATTATCTAAACGTGAACCATTTACCTTTTTTTATTTCGTTTACCGTCCATAAAAATAGATAAATGCTATTACCGAATTTACTCGAGAATTCGACCTAGCCTGAGATTATTATAACATACTGTCAAAATTTACTGAAAAAAATATATGAAGCGAAGTACATATATTTTTTCAATATTGGAAAAATATTTCAATTTTTCAATGAAATTTTTGAAAAAAAATTAAAAACAAAAAATGGTCTCTGAATGAAATTTTCGATTATGTTTTATTCAGTAAAAAAATACTGTCAGTAAATGTGTTGTAATGAAAATCAGGCTAAATTTATTTAGTTCGCGGAATAAGCACGAATTTTTTTTTTTTTTTGAAAATTAAAACTTGAAAATTCATAATTCAAATTGTTTTTAAATTTGGAATGAATTTTAAATCTTTTAAAATATTAAATTGTCTAACTGAAACCAATTTTGACACTTTTGGAATGTTATTTAAAAAGTTTTGCGAAATAATTAATTTTCAATTATATTTTTATATAAAGTTTTATCGAAATCGCTGGTTCTGAATTTTATTCTAAGGCATAAATCGTGGCACATCAAGCTACTAATGATGGTGGGTCTTTCTTGCCTGAAGATACCCAAAACGGATAATTAAATATCACGAAAGGAAACTCTTTCATGAAAACATCTTCGGCTTTTACTACTAATTTAGAAATTCAACATTAATTTAGTATAGCTCTCGAAAAAAGTTTTGTTAGCAAACTACAATAAGCTGTACAAATAATAATTCCGAATTAAAATTTTATTACCTAATTCCTTTTGAATTACACGTAGCTGGAATGTAACGACAAATGTTCTGTCGAATTATTGTGCTTCAAAATTTAGTTAGGATTACAACTTTAGTGTTTGTATTAATTTGTCAGCGAAGTCTAATAAAATATTGTATCGAACATGAATACGAGTTTGTCCTTTGCTTACCGGATCTAGAATTACGAAAAGGAGACTCCTTAGTCGTATAACAAAACCTAAATAAATATGTATATATATAATGTCGCATCCAGATGATTGATGATTGGTACAAATGTTGCCTCTTATTGGCCTGTTTATCGAACACTCATTGGTCTATTTATCGACTAATGTGAAACAGCATTTATACAAATCACCAATCGTCTGCATGTCGCTTTAGCGAATGTTCACATTTCTGGTGATTATTAGCTCTGTTACTGCCATATTATTTACTCGGTTAAAAAACGTGGTTTGAACGCTTTTAAACCAACAAAAATAAACCAGAATAAACCACCCGATTTCAAACCAGAAAATTTTAAACCATATCCATATTATTCACTACTTTTCTGGTTTAAATCTGTTTGGTTTATTTTGGTCTACGTCGCTGTTGGCTTATTTTCTAAACCAGTTTAACGGCCATGAAATGTCAGATTTGCTCGATTTGACAACCATTGATAGCCATTTGTTATTTCACTTTCCATATTAATCTTGCGCCATTCGTGTAAGGTAAGGTAGAAACATTTTCTGTGCATTTTTATTTAATGAATACCTGAGAAAAACATATATATCCCTACCGGGGGCAGAATATTGGCCGTTGTTGGATGGGAAATGCCAATATAATCGGCTGCCGTTTGCTCAAAGTTGCCAGGCCAGTAAACGGAGTACAGCGTGCAATTTGTATTCTGCGGTCAACTCAAGTGAACTGAAGAAATAGAAAAAGGAAGAAAACAATAGGAATAAAAATACACCGAAAATACAATGAGTCACAGTGAAAATAGTCAATATTCCTCAAAATAGTCAAAAGTAATTGGTGAAAAATTCCTAAAAAATCAAACATGTAAGAAACAAAAATGAATATTTTTAAAGTTCATTTTATTCTAGTTCTAATAAAACAAAAAATGTATTAATTCATTATTAGTAACAATAAATAACACTTTCAATGGCCCTATTCTGGTAACTCCCGGGGAATAGAAATTTTAAATTTTATTGCATTATTATTCTCTTTCCCCCAAAGTATATTCTGACGTTTGGGAAAAAAAATTATTGGGAAAAAATAATTCCCAATTACAGCAGTTTTAACGTTTGTTCTTCCATACCTATTTTATGAAAGAATTGATGGGGAATACATTTTTGAACGAAAATGTTTGTCTATCTCTAGTTGATATTAATAATTAATCATATTAATATTGTTTCTAAGGGTCCTTCGCGGATCTTTACTTATTTTAATGTGATTCCACGTACAACTAAGTTTATTTCCTCTGTATATTGTTCCCCAATTGACAGAATGCACTTTTGGGGAATAACTGCTGTAAAAACAAAATATTCCCCATTCCCCGGGAATTACCAGAATAGGGCCACAGGAAAATAAATTAAAAAATCATATCACAATGAAAATGGTCCACGTTATTTTACAGTTATAAAATGTATAACAAAAAAGTCCTAAGACTACTTCAGTATTTTGTTGGAAACCCTTCCTGCTTAATAACTAGTTTTAAGCGGTTTGGAATAGATTCAACAAGTTTTCTGGTGTGTTCGGGGCTAATTTTATCCCATTCCTCCAATAAGACCCTTTTTAAATCATTTTTATTGGATATATTATATTTCCTAATTTCACACTTCAAATTTATACCATAAATTCAATTATACATATTTAAATCAGGCGATTGTGGTATGGTGTTTTAATTATTCTAGGGCAATTATACAACAGCCATTCTCGTACAATTCCAGCCGTGTGCTTGGAATCATTATCTTGATAGAAATGGAAAGTGTCTATAATACCCAGTTTATCAGCACTCTATTTTAAATTTTCTTTTAATATACATATATAAATATTGGTATTTGTCCACGTTCCCTTCAATAAAATGAAGTTTCCCAACTCCGAACACGCACCCGAAACCATCACATGACCGCCACCATGTTTAACTGTGGGACGCAAAAAGTGTGGATTCATTTCTTGGTTTGGCTTTTGCCAAACGTTTATCCTGCCATTAGATTCAAAAAGGTTAAATTTGCTCTCATCTGTAAATATGACTTGTTTCCAGAACGAAAAATCTTTCAATTCGATAGTTATAGGTGAACGAACTCCAACCTAATCTTCTTATTTTTGTCACTAACGAAGGGCTTTTTCCTGACAATTCTACCATGTAAACCACTTTTGCGTAGGACTCTTCGAACCGTTCAGCATTGCAATTAATTTTTAGATATTGATCCCCCATATTTTGAAGTTACGGTGCGCTGGGTTATTCTTCGATTTGTTCGCAATCCAACGTTCATCACGATCAGAAAACAGCTTTTTGGGGTTTATTTTTGGCTTGTTAATAATTCTTTTCTCACTGACGTACCTGTCAATAATATTTTAAATTGTTGTGCGAGCTTTGCTAACATTTTTCGCGATTTCCCTCTGACTTTTTCCATTTTTATAATGCGCAATAATTAATTTTCGTAACTCAATTGACGTGCGTGGTCTCATTTTGCACAACTAAACTTAACGAAAACCGATCGATAACTAATGCATTTGCATTGAAGTGCAGGAGAGCATAAAAAACAAATAAGAAGAGAACAAAACAAAATTTTGAAAAAGTACCGCTACCCAAGTACATATTTTTATATCCGACAATTTTTGTATTTTTCTGACATTTTGCTGAAAACATGAATTTTTTTTCCGAATTTTGGCCAAAAAAAATCGGAAAATGATGAAATTTGGTTTACAACTTTTTTTTCATCATTTTCCGATTTTTTTTGGCCAACTTTCATAGTAAATCTTATAATAAGTCGGACATTATTGCTGAAAAAAGTCGGTGATGAATTCAGTTTTGTTATACTTGGGTATCTGAGAAATTTTTGTTAGGTGGACTATTTTCATTGTGAGATTAAATTTTGTCTCTTATTGTGCATTTCTTAATTGTAGTTGCTATTGCTATCATATTAAATTCACAACATTTTTTTTTTTTACAGAAACATAATAAGCTTAAAGGCCGGTATTCACGTACAATTAAATTGAGCAATATAATTGTGTGGCGTCAATGTTGCACAATAAAATTCCAAAATCTTGAATATAATTTGAGAATATTGTGCAATGTTCTGACGTCACACACTTAAATTGCGCAATTTAATTGTACGTGAATACCGCCGGCCTTTATACAAATATGTTTTGTTTTGTGTATTGTTTAATTTTTTAGAAATTTTTCACGAATTTTTTTTATTTTTATTAAGGGTGGACCATTTTCACTGTGACTCACTGTATATCTTAAGTTATGTTGGCATTTTTTGCGTATAACATTTGGATCCATAAGCTTTTAAACGAAAAGTCTTACCCAATTTATATAATGGCGAGATTTCGTTTTGCAGGCGATTTGAGCGAGTCGCGCAATGTGTGGATGACAGTTGACAGCAGTTGGAGAAAAATTTCGGATGAAATCCCGCCATTATCCAAATTAGATAATAAGACTTCTCGACTAAAAACGTATGGATCCAAATGTTATACGCAAAAAATGCCAATATAACCTCAGATAATATATTCTTTCGAAGTACCGAAAAAATGAATGAAAAATGCAGCGGGCATGACATATCGACTATTCGACGCGGATCGCAATCCTTCAATCAAAATTCACAACACGATTGCACTGGTTGAATTGAAAAAGGAGTGAATAATATGAAAACATGGATTAAACCAACGAAAATGTTCATAAACCGGCCGTCGGAGTGCGGTTTAAAATCAGCGTGGTTTATCGGCCAATTGGTTTAAACATTTTGGTGTACATTTTTTAAACCAAGGGAATAATATGAAATTTCAGAAAAAATTTGGTATACAACGATTCAAACCATGGGTCTTTCACTAAAATGTTACATGACAATGATATAATAAAGACTAAATAGTCATAAATAAGTTTATGCAAGTCGGTAAACCAGTAAAATCCGTTCATTTGTCCGTTCATGCAATGCGTCAAGCCGAAGATTTTGGTTGTAGTCTGTAATTATTATGTTCAAAATTTCTAACATTTTTTTGACTTAAGTACACACTTATAATCTAGCGAATTATATCAACAATGAAAGTAAATCGATGGTCTGGAAGTCATCGAATTCATTTCTACAGATAATTTTATAAAGTAATCGAAAACCCCGATATTAAATACAGCGACTAACATCCGCGTTGTATATATTTTATTATAGTTTACATTTTTTTTTGTATTATGTATATTTATTTCGCTGTGTGTTTAAATATAGAAAGCATTTTGAAGTTTTTTTTTTTGTTTTTAGTTTTGTGTGTATTTTAGTTTACTCCAGAAATTTTCGATTTTAGTGTAAATAACCATCATCTCACAATCGGATGGTGGTAGGTAAAACAAGCGGCACGATTTTATTATTTTCATTTTTGATTATATTGTTACTCTCGAGTTGTGATAGCATTTACATACATATATTGTTCAAGAAAGTTTCTTTTTGAATATTTTAAAATTGTTTTTCTTATGTATATTCACGCGATCAAAATTAAAAACAGAATAAGAATTTAATAAAGAGCGAATTAGTAATAAGACGACAACGACGACGAAGAACTAATACAAAAAATCCAAATATAAATTTAATTTTTGTTCAGTACCTAAATTAAATAAACATAAAATAGAAGTGTGTTAAGGTGGTCTACTAATAATAACAAAAAAAAATTAATTAAATTAATTTAAATTTGTATTAAGTATTAGTAATATTACTTATTAAACTAGTGCGGCAAAAGATAAGCTTGATTTTAGTGTCGTGAATTATCAGAGGTAAATAAAATCGGAACCTTTAATAATACACGTGGTGATTTGCTTGTCAATCATTTCGTAATGCAATTAATCAGTCATGCAACAAAGCAAAAAAAAAAAAAAATTTTTAACCGGCATTCACAGAAAACAGGTTGAATTTTTCATTGTGCTGCATTCGCAAATATTCAATTCATGAAAACAGAACGAATTTTTTTTTTGTATATACATACATATTTGTGTAAAGCTTGATTATAATAGGGTTTGTGATGTTAAAATTATCGCGATCCCACTAAGCAAATAGAAAGTTTGTGTTATCATTAGAAAATAGTTTTTTTTTTGATTGTGTATATTTATAAAATAAAAAATTAAACTAAATATATTTATTTTAGAATACGTGGTGATATTCATAGTGTGTGAATTAGGTTAAAATACAGTGTCGTGTTATTAAAGTGGTTTTAACGGGTTGTGATAAAATTGTGGTAAAAATAATTTACTGTAGCAAGCTAATAAACTCATATAAGATAGGTCATTTACCTATCTATCCCTTTATTCTTTATCTCTACATGATGATCGCTGGCGGTTTTAATTACTTCATATGCATACTGCTTTGAGTTCATTTAAGTCATTAAATTATCAATAATATCTGTGTCGTTAAATGGAAATGTTTATGTAAATGTTGCACAATTTTTGCAATGAAAATCAAACATCTGAAGCTACAACAAAATTTGGTTTATAAAACAATATTGTCTATGTATAAATTTGAATTTTATTTGGCTTATTTTATTGATGGGACAGACACTACCTTATATAGCCAGCTTAGCTTATTTTAAAATAGAAAATAATCCATTAAAAATTAAAAACTCCATGTAGCATCAATATAAACATTTAAAATCGAAAAACGAAATCATTAATCATTGATTTCATATGTAATGATCTGCTCTCGATGTAATTTAAAAATGAAATTAAGATTTGTATTTTTTGAAAAAAAAAAAAAAAAAAAAAAATCGGCGATACTTAATTATGTTGGTGTTTTAGAAAGAATTTTATGTTAAAAACAATTTAATATGTGGCACTGATATAAAATTACTTTGCTTATTTACTCATTTTAGCTAGTGATTTTTAGCTTAGTAATCGTTAAAATTAATTCAATTTTATAAAGGTCTGGAAACATGATCTAGAATAAATTAATGGAATATAAAACAAAATTTTCTTTGAGTTGGTAATCTAATAAATAAACTTCTGAACATTTAGTAAGCGAGTTTAATCCAATTCTTAATCCTTAATAAAACCACTAGCAGGGCAGAACATTTCTCGTTTATCCAAATTCAATTACAATTTTAATAGGAAAGGACTATTTTCTCAATATGCATTATGCAAGAAGTTTAATCGACCAAAACGTTTTTCTGTTTAATTCTGCACAAAAATGAGTTCTGTTGATTAATTGTCATATCTAAATCGTTTTTTTTGCACAAAATTAATTATCGGATGTTATTGACCGTATTTAACAGTGACAAAAAATATTAGATTTTTAATTATTTTAATTGAAGAAATCTTAATTTTACAAAATTAAAGTGGACCAAAAGTATCATTTTTGGTTTCAGATACTATCGGATACCATACAAACAACTATTGTTTTACACGAGAAACAATACTGCTATTGTTTAATTCTTAGCGATATAACATTTGAAAGTAGGTTGGGAATTCAACGTGAAATTAAAGTAGAAAATGTTAAACGTATACCTTTAATTTTTGAACACTTCTCAACCTTAAGGCATCTGACTAAATTACCTTATTAATCTGCTCAATACTGCAATATTTGCTTGCGACAAAAATAATGTCGAATTGAGGCTATTTTAATAAACAATTTTATTACATTGAACTTGTGGCCTGTTGCCATTTTCGAAGTTAACTAAGACCTAAGAGCGTGGGTTTTTACACCATAAAAATACATAAGTATATGATTGCTCTCGATTGTATTTCAAATAATACATAAAATTCCAATTTGGTGAAAACCACTTATAATATTGTTGTACGTCCTTGATATTGACGAATATGATTTTTATCAAACATGTTATCCAAATATGCGCAATTAAAACTCCCAAATAGAATACATGATCAAACATACTATACACGTATGTACATGTCATTGTAAATTATTATCACCTCCAAATTGAGTAATTTAAAATCTGGAAAAGCAAATGTTTTTCCCAAACTGAAAAAGTGCAGTTTATTTATAAATTACTTCCAGAAAATAATTAGCCACCTGCCACAGACCAATTACAAATACAACTTTTTCTTAAAAGTACTTCATTCAAAAAATAATTAATTTGCTGAGCAGACGATTATTCGATAAATATAGAAAACAAAATAATGTTTTGAAAATAGTAAGGAGCTCTTTCAACACCGACTGCACATTTTCATTACAATTCTGTTATTATTCTATTTAAGTATGTTTACAAATTTCATAATTGTTTTTTTTTTTATTTATTTTTAGAAAACTCATCGCTCAAAAGAAAATTTTGTAAACAGAATAAATACAAATCTTACTACAAACGGAAGTGTTACAATTTACTATTAACAGTGATTTTTAAGAAATTTTATTATTTAACATGGATTCATTAAGATTGCCCGATTACTATATCGATTCAAATGGTTTGCCTAGTATTCTAAATAATAAACAACAGCTTTTGATGAAACGTCCATCAATAAATAATCAAAGTACAAGAATTCTCAGTAATAATAAAACAAAGTGTGGATGTAACACTGTTAAAACAAAACAAAATACGAGGCGACAGGATGCAGATGAGATAGACACATTGATAGTGCGACCAAATAGCCATGAAATAAAGAAATTAATTTTAACACAAGATCGCACAACGGATGCTGGCCTAAATAAGAAATTAAAGTGTATGTACAATGAAATGAAAAAAAAGCACATGGAAAATAAATTAAAAGGTAAATAATATTCTACGTTCTACTAAACTAAACAGTCAATTTACTGTGTTATACATACAGAGAACATCAGCCAACACAAAATAACTAATTATTCGTATTATTTTTATTAGCATATTGTCTTAATAATATCCCGAATATCAACTTTCCATTTATGATTTGTGTTTTTGTATCTCGCTTATGGTAATCAACACTAATCAATAAAACGCCCGCTCGATAATTCATCTGAATTAATTTCTGGCTCCATATATAAATAAAAATAGTTATACAGAGACAGACAACAATCATAAAATAATACGAATTAGATTTTTGTAGGCCGGATTGCGCGCGGAACACTAATTAATTCTAATTAAAAAAAAAAATCTCATAAAACGATCATCGTTTATGTTTCTAGTCCCCCTGAAATTTTTTCGTTTTAGAAACCATTGAAATTGGTATTTATTTTATACAAAATATCACAAGGCCACAAGTGGTATTTTACAAATGATATCATATCGCATTACGTCTTAAAAATTTCACCTGCAGCAATTCAATTTATTAGAATTTATTCTGAGTAACACATTTTTTTCATTGTATTTTATTTACAGATCAAAACGTAATACATCGCAATCGTGAAGACCTCATCAGTTAGTTAATAATTTTATTATAGATTCATAATACTTAATGGTAATTCACTTATATTTTATAAATATTATATGAATAAATCAAAAATTTGTATCATCTTTTATTTTGTATATTGGTAAATTTTTAAAATTTAAAATTGAACAAAACCAAATCATGAATATCGTTACAGAATGGAGTGAATCCACGTTTCTGGAAGGAAATGTTTTAATTATAGAGTAATTAGTTTAGAATGTATACATGTTCTTTCGTCACGCAAGAAATGTTAATTCATTTGTGTTTTTGAAATTTAATATTATGGAACAAAATATCGTATGATGTAAAATTTTTAATTAAGTTCTTGATTTCTTTTTTTTTTTTATTAAAAAGAAAATATTTGTACATTTCACAACATTTGCGAAAATGTCTGCGACTGTTTGCTACCACTACAAAATTACAAAACTTTGACCTTCTGCCAAAATCCATACAGCCAAAACCAGCAATATGTTACTTCATGAAAAAAATGTTGAGCTCCTACTCTTTCTATTGTCAAAATAATAACTAAAACCAGCACCATATACGCGGTATTCACCGAATACCGAATAGAAAATATTTACCATTTTTTAGTTAGTAAATTCAGTGGCAGAAACCATAATTTGTTGCCTCCATGTTTTAACTGTAATATTTTTAGAAGCTTATCAATATGAACATTAGAGTTCCCGTGGCGAATTAATACTATTGATTATTCGCCGCATTGACGAATGTATGGATACATATTCGAATAATGCAGCAAGTTGCTCGACGAATAGTTCGCGGTAAAGGCAAATATTCGGTATTTGGAGAACAGCGCATGTGTCATGTGTGGTGCCAGCTTAGGATTAAGTAGAGTTACAAATTAACTATGTACATAGTTCCAAAGTAAAGTTCGCCACATGTCTAAACACCTTACATTATTTTTAGATTAATCCGCATGACTAAAATTGAGCGATTTGCAAAATGATTGGCCCGTTGAAACCAACCGAATTCTGTTTAGTTTTATTCATTCCGTTTTTACTAAACCAATGATTTTAAATGAAAAAAAAAACATGAAAAATTCAAGAACTAAAACTACAAAGAGCTTTTACAGTAATTATCAATTCAGAACTAGGTACATTTTTGATTCAATTAATTTTTCTTGTTCCGTGTTGGGCGGATTTAGCATAAAAAAATCCAAAGTGCTTAGAACTAGAGATCGAAATGGATAAAATACGAAACAGCTCAGATTCAAAGTTTTGGATTAACAATAAGTTTTCAAATACTGATTCATAAATCTTCCACGAGCGAGCTACGTACTCATCTAACAATCAAGGAAAAAATTCTTCCGTCCCTAAGTAGTCTTCCTCCTGGACAACACAAGTAAGATCTACATTTTTTACTGAGTTATTTTGCATACAGTACATGAAACGTGTAAAATTAAACGTGGTGAATGTTTCGATATTATCCGAAAGTCATTTCTTTAGTTCATTGTAAGATTCCACTAATTTTAGAAGAAAAAGATTTAATTAAAAAAATACATATTAACAAAATCAGCGAGCTTGACAGTTCCGTTTAGTTTTAATGCTGAATCTCAACGAATTACCTTCTAGTAAAAATTTCTTATACAACATTTTAAAAAGGAAGCATCATTCCATTCCCTTTCGATGATATTCTGATCACTACCATTTTAGAGAAATCGACCGACCAAAAAATTGATTGTTTCCATTAAGCAATATTCATCTTAAGCAAATATTGATCGTAATATTCCAAAAACTAAGAAGAGTTAATGTTTGGTCAAGCCAGGCATCAAGTAAGGTAATAGCCCAGGTGGCAAGAGTGTCTGAACTTCACGGGTTTTTATCGGCATTTGGAACAGTACCTTCTTCCGCTCTTTTCCACAATAGTCATATTGATCGCTGCATTACAAGCCTCTTCCTATTTGATTTTATTTCAGTACAAAAGCGATTTCACCATATTTCAAAAACTCCAAGTTAGTCATGAAAATGACATACGACCCATGATAAACCAATTTAAGGTATTCAATTGGTTTATCATGCGGCAAACCCATAAACAAGTTTTCAAACTTTGCTCACCGAAAACGTTATTAGGGCCTGTTTGATAATTCACACGATGCGGTGCAGTGCATACTGTTTTCCTTGTCTACTATTAAGATTTAGTTTCTAGTGGTGAAATAAAGAAAAAATTGTACACTGCACCGCACCGTGTGAATTATCAAACAGACCCATTGTTAACCAAATTATTGGCTCTAGAAAAAATAGCATCTGTTATTTTTAAAATGTCCTATTTCTGGTATTGCAGATCTCCTTACAAGAACCAATAAATCTTAATCGGCGATCTACCGGTCCAATCAAATAATATGACGTTGACTTTTATGATACTCAGCAAAGATTAGCTAAGTTTAGATACCTACATATAATTTTTTTTTTGGTGATGCTCCAGTTTAAACGTAGTATCTTGCAATGTATGTAGTTTTTCCCATAAATTTAAATTTGTGCGATAAAAAAATAAAAATGAACAAACGCTGACTTACCTGAATAAATTATCCGATATCAACAAAGTTTCAACAGCTTGTGCTTCAGCCGCTCTTGTGACATGTTTCTTGCCATAAAAAGCCTTGGCCGGTTCACATTGTAGCACCGAATAAAAGCTTTCCAAAGCTTTTACTTCTCCGGCCGCTTTTGTATCAGCCATTTTAGCTACGACAGCAGGATCTTGTAACACTTCTAAAAATTGGGAAAACATTTACGTAAACAAAGTAGAAAATATACCAAAAAATGTAATGTTTTACCTTTCAAAGAATGTTTAAATCCGGATGACGAGTGAATAAGCATAAATTTACGTTTATTTTCTAGTAGCACCTTATTATCAGTCTTAACGGCCTGTTCAATCATATACTCAAAAAATTGATCCTTAACAAAACCGGGCGATGCAAGTAGAATACATTTTACTACATCAAAATTTACGTGTCGCAATATTCCTTGCATGACAGATTCGTAAAATTTTCCTAAACCTTTTTCGTGCTGCGATACATTTCCTTTGCGTTTTCGAGGAATAGATATCTCAATTTTACTACGTACTAGTGTCATACTTGAGGTAATCAAACAGATGTGCGCAAGGCCATCTTGCATTATAACCGCAGCTACATCAGCATTTTGGGTTGGGTCACATGCCATATCGATACGTTCCATTGATATGGAATCCCATTCCGGTTTCGCTAGTTCAAATTTTCGATTTAATTCTAAATCGAGGGTGTGATATGCACCCATTTTAACATATTGATTCTCTTCACGATTTCGTCCTTTCAGGCGAAGAACACAGGCTTGTGTATCAAAGTCTATCGTTTCAACTTTTATTGTTAATGTTGTTCGGATACGGCTGCTGGTTGATGATCCGGTTGCCGATTCATTCTGTACCTTGCGTATCGTAGTACTTCGTACACTATCTCCTTCCGATATGAGATTATATGCGTGCCATATATCTTCAGATTCTTCTGGGATCAAAACAACCGAACTAATAATTGAAATGAAATCGTTCGATATTAATAAAAAAAAATTAGCTACTGATTTCACTGAATTAAACTTACCCAGTTCCAGCTCTGTCAATATTTCTATTTATTAATTTCATTTTTTCTTTTTAGTTTTTTGTTGTAATTTTTCTTTAAATTGCCTTTAAAGTTAAAAGTTTACTAAATTTACTATTTATTTATATTAACAATATTATAACATAAAATTATATTTCATGTCACTTATGGAATGAAAAATTTGTTATATTCGATATATTTAAAATAAAACTCATTTTTTTTTTTTTAATTTACTATAACAATAAGGACGAAATAGATGTGTGGAAATTTTTTTGCCTTGACTCTGCTTTTATTTTGACATTTTACCACGTTGAAAAGAAAAAACAAAATGATATATTTGCAAAAAATTGTAGTACTAGATTTCGAAGAAAAAGTAAAATTGTTTTTAGGGTGGAGTGTGTTCACAATCTCTACATAATGTGACAATCCAGCACACGATTTATACGGTAGACAGACACAAACCGAATAATCGCGAATCTAGATTATGTGTTTGACTGTCTGTCATTACACGATTTTCACAAAAACGGATTATTTCGTTTTCAGAACGCGATTTTTGACAATCGGGATAAATGAAAATCGCGATTAACTTTGTGTCTGTCTACCGTATTATTTTATTGCCCCAAACGCTGCACATCGATTGTCGCCGTCGCTCTTCACTTATGTGGTTTTCCAGTTGACACAAAAAGAGAAAATCGGAGTCGAATCCGAGTCGAAAAATGACAGTTTACTGAATTTCTATTTTCCCATAGCAAACATTTTTTCTTAAAACAATAAAATTATTTATTAATTATTTTATTATTTTATAAATATACTTTTCCTTAAATTTTTCTTGACGTTTATTTGAGATATGAATGACATATAAAATGTAATCGTGTTAGGTTGCATTCACAGTATTGTTTTTGCCCTGCGTTTCGATGTTGATTTGGGCTTATCGTGATACAACAACAAAAATTATTTTATTTTTATTTTTGACAACTGATCGTTTGTTTTCCTTTCTACTTTTGATTAATACATAGAGATTTTGCGTAAATATAATAAAATAAAAATTAAAACATGCATTAATACAATCCACAATCAGTTTGAGAATAATTTCACTAAAAAAAAAAATTAAAATAAAAATGTAAAATTATAAATATCGATGTGTCAATAAATTTGAATTTTTGTTTACGAAAACAACCAAAAATTACTATGGTTGACATATTTTGCTTGGATTCGAAGTCGTCTTCACCGCTAGAGACACTACATTTTTGGTAGAAAACTTGGATTTTTTCCATGCAAACGATGAGTTTTTTATATGGAAATGGAGCATTTCTTTGCTAATATCGTGAAGAAAAACAACAACAAAAACTAAAATCTGAAAACAACATCGAAACGCAGGGCGAAAACAATACTGTGAATGCAACCTTATACTATAGATACACACAAACTAGATAATCGCATATTCTACATTATCTAGTTAATTTTCCAATCTGTCACTGCACGATTTTGGCAAATCAGGATAGGTAACTCGATTTCAAAATCTAGTTGTAGAAACAAGATAATCATGAAATATGGTCAAAAATAAAACAATGAAAGTTTAAATGGGATAACAATTATGTTATTTTTAATAACTTGTATAAACTTATTGACATTATCTTGTAAAGTGAAAGTTTGATACGATACAAATATCGTCTATAACTAAAAATTTTATTTTTAATCGGATTTTTGTGTGTCACCATAATTTGCAGATCGCGATCACGAAAACGTCATTCGAAATCGTGATCGAAGATCATCGCGATAATTTTTGTGTGTATCTATGGTATTAGAAACTGTTTTCGCACCGATTTTTTTGTGTTAACTGGAAAACCACATTATACACGATTAACCAAATACATAGACGCAGCAGTTTGACGTTTAATTGCATTCATTAAAAATTTGTTTGACAACCTGTTTGTGAGCGATTAAACAAAAATTCGAATTTATAAATGAATAATGTAATAGAGCTCTTGAAAATGGTATGATGCTACTTATCATGAGTAATCTATTGGCACAAATCAAAATTTTAGAAAAAATCGATCAACTGGAAGATAATTGGTTCGACCAATTTTCCGGGATAGATCTATGTATATTTTTAGATAACAATAGATCGTTTAGATTATTTTAATGTCAAAAACGAGCGTTGAGATCAGCAAATTTATACTTTTATAGTATCTGAGGCTTCGTACCAATAGTCGGGTAAATTGCTCTTTTACCTACTTTTTAGCAGTGTACACACCCAAGTATTTTTATATCCGATAATTTTTGTATTTTTCGGACATTTAGCTGAAAACATGAATTTTTTTTCCGAATGTTGGCCAAAAAAATCGGAAAATGATGAAATTTGGTTTACAACTTTTTTTTATTTCATCATTTTCCGATTTTTTTGGCCAACTTTCATAGTAAATCTTATAATAAGTCGGACATTATTGCTGAAAAAAGTCGGTGATGAATTCAGTTTTGTTATACTTGGGCAGTGTTGAAATATCGTACTAAAAAGTTGGGTAAAATTTGAGAAAAAAAGTAATTACGTTGCTGTTAGCTTTTTGATATTTCAGTGATTTTTGTTAAAATTTCCGTGTTTTTCATTATAAATAATAAACGTACTCAATGGTAATAAAATAAATTTTATTTTTATTTTACAAAAAAAAAAAATGTGTTAAAGCGCTTTGCCCATAGGAAAACGAAAAACACAAAAAACGAAAAATTTGACAATTTTTAGCATCTTTTCGTTTTGCCTTGCCCATTACTAAACCGAAAAACTATTTTCGTTTGAAATTCCAGTATCAAAACTTGTATGTTTGTATCTGTGAATTAATTTTTTTTAATTTATTGAAAAAGAAAACGGAATTCTCAGAATAATATTAAAAAAGAAAAAACATGCTTTTGTGTTTAGTGTGTGAAGATGGTACCCTCCAGACCAGGTGTATCATAAACGTACGGTTTACGAAGACTTTGCTATACTAAGGAGTTCGTAAACGTTACACTAAAACAGTACAAATGTAGTACGTAATGTGTACTTTTGTCACATGAGAAGTGAAACAAATTTGCGAAGCCTTGTGTATGTATTAGTGTGTATTAAACTGTTCATAATGTGTACGTCGAAACGTGACGTTTACGAACTGTTTTAGCATAACGTTTTTGAGCCACATAGGTGTAACATTTACGTACGGTGTGGATTATGTCACAAGTATATAATTTTAAAAGAAATTAATATAAGTATGTATATAATACAAATAAATTGTGTTTTAAATAAAATTTATTTTTAATGTATTCAAATATAATATTTTCGAACATATTGAATCCGATATACCTCTGAGATGTTGTAACTAAGAAAAATTAATTAAATATTAGTCGGCATATGTCTAATGATTTATAACATACGAATATTGCTTAAATACCTTTTAAAATATGTAATTATTTTTATGATTTTTATACGATATTATGGATATCATGCTGCTCATACCGCGAAAATTTAACAATAATTGTCAAAAGTTTTTATAATTTCACAATACGGCAACTTTAATTTAATTTGTACAAACAAAATTGAAAATAAAACAAAGCTGCGAGATATAATTGACAGCACTGTGTTTAGAATGTAAATGTAGTAGTATGTTATAAAAAAAGCGTTCATAAACTGTTCGTAAGCTGTACATTTTTGCTGTATACATTTTTGTGCCGGGAGGGATCATTCATTTTTTTAGCCGACATTATAAAATTATAACAGAATAAAAATTATAACAGAAAAACAACACGAAAAATATTTTCGTGTACTTTTTCTGACGAAAAATTGAAAAAATATTTTAAATTTTCTGACAGAAAAAATTAAAATTTAATTTTCTGGGAATGTTAAATATTTTTTAATTATTTTAAATTAAAATATTTTTGTATGTGTTTATGGGCAAGTTTGAGAGCCTTGAAGGCGCCCGTATGCCGATAGACTTAGGTTTTTTAACACGCAGACCACACTAAAAGTTAAGTACTTTTCATACCAGGCGCCTCGCCTCGAAATTTTTAGTTACCACACATACGAAGCTGAGATCCTTTCATACCGGTGGCGTCGGCTTTGAACATTCGGTTGATATCAAATATTTTATTTAGGTCCATTTTACACGTGAATTATAGCAAGAAACGAGATATTATGAATTTGTAAGCTACATATGAGCTAGATTTTTCGGTAAATATAAAACAGTTGTGACAAAAATGTGATTTGTAGGTTATGTTGACAAAGTTCTTCGCTTTGTACTACTTTAAAATGTCGCAGTCGAGTGTGGAACGCATTGCCTTGGCCTCGTAGATAACTTCATTGCAATATATTTTATTTTTTTATTAAATTATCACTTAAAAATAAATTATTTTTCAACAAAATGAATTTATTACTATAAAATTAAACATTATCAATCAAATGAAACTAATTTTCATAATTCAAAATTGAAATAAAGAATTTTCATTTTCGAAGCTCAAAGCCGAGGCGCTTGGTATGAAAAGTACTTTAGTGTTTTTTTATCTTTTTAGTAAATGACCAATGTACCAATTTTGTTTTCTTTTTGCTTTTGCTCCAAAGAAATATACACAGAATATAATGCCAAGAAACAAATTTAAATGAAAATATTTTCACGAAACGCCAAAAATGCGCTAAAAAGAAAAACAAAATCAAAATAAAGCAAGAGCAAAAAATCAAAATTGGTATATTGGTCATTAAAGTTACTAACTTTTAGTGTAGACTGCGTGTTAAAAAACCTGCATAGGAACCAAGCGCAAATTTTAGAGAAAAAAAAATTCGATATAAAATTTTATTTAAAAAAAAAAAGTTAAACGCAACCAAAACTGCTGTAAAATAATTTTGTGTATGAAACCAAATTAAAAAACTCGATATTTTAGCGAAAATCTTATTAGTACGTATGAGGGTACTTATAAAAAAATTAAAAGGTCGTTTATTATTTGTAAACCAAAATAAATTATCCTTTTATGCATTTTGACAAATACATATAAGTTATGCGAGCAAAATTTGCATTTCTATTTTTATGTCAGCTACCAAAGAAGACATTCATAATTTAAGTATACGACTGGATTATTTGTGATTACTTATTTCAAACCCAAAATGGTACGCGTTTGCTAAATTAATTGACGAGCATTTTCTGTTTTTTCAAGGTAAACATATGTCCCAATTTTCTTTGTAATTTCATAGTAATAATTCTTAGTTATAGGGAAATAGACAACCGACAAAAAGAAAATTAGAATTCCGTACCTTACTGAAGAAAATTAGAAATCCGTTGGGCCCTTTACACTTTCGTGGAAAAAAAATTATTGGTGGATCCACTGGGACAAACGCTAATCTTTCATATAGAGTTTGAGAATTTGAAACTTTAAAAGAGTTAAAATTAAAATGAAACGTTTTACCGGGACTGGATCTTTAATATACAATTTATGTTGCATTTCATTAAAAAATTGGGCTGCATATCATAAATTAACTTTATTTAAATGATGCATAGAAGCATATGTTTGTTTGATGGCATATGCCGTTTTATCCCCAAAAGTGTTTACAAATATTGGTGAACAATTGGCCAAACGATTTTTAAACGCTCATATTAATTATAATTTTTAAATATAAATAAATTAAAATCGCGCCAACTAAAAGTATCCGTGTCTAATCACTCGATGTCACAAGAATTTTGTCAAAACGTCAAAATGTTTTGTAAACATAGCAAAATGAATAAAAATTACAAAGGCGTCTGCTGTAAAAAAAGAAAAATTTAAAATTGAACGTACGTTTTTCTAGCCAACTACAAGAAAATTATATCGAGGTTTTTTTTCGCTAAAATTTGCGCTTGGTTCCTATGCTGAAGTCTATCGGCATACGGGCGCCTTTAAGCTGTAATATGCTAAAAATTTTGGAGTTATCCAAGTATTTTTACTTCCAGCTTTTTGCTCGAATTTCCAGAACTCATTCTAAACTTAGTTTAGATTGAGTTCCAGCTGAGTTCTGTATTAGTTTAAGAATGCATATGAAACTTGGCACGAAGATCTGGAACTGGAGTAACTCAAAACGATGTGCTTGTTGGGTAAATTTGCTTTTAGGTTTGTTGGGTGCTGTCAAAATATTTTAAATGCTCTTTGGTAATATTTTATAAATGAAAAATTTAATTTTTTTTTATTCTATGTATTTGTTTACTAGTAAATACATTTAAAAAATAAAAATAATTGGCTACAACAAACTTATCAAACAAGTTTTTCCAAAATCAGTAATTTCCAAACTGCAGTCTAAAATTAAAAAGAACCTTATTTAAACTTGCTTATTAAATTTTTTATAGTATATTACAATATCATTAATACAAAAATTATTTAATTAATATAACATATTACTTACACTTATTATTTAGAACCAGAAATATATTAATATAAAACAAAAGCTATTAGCGAACAATACATCAAATATTTATTTATGGTTGACAAAATAATTAATGACGAATTGTTTTTTTATCAATCTTTTACTAATTTCCCTATAAACAAACAAGTTCCTGCTTAACTTACCAAATAGGTTGGAACTCACACCTGAGTTAAGATTTGTTATACTTGGGTATTGTAAAAAAAGTAAAATCCGTTTTCGTTTTCGTTTTCCTATGGGCAAAGCCCTTAAAAAATATTTGTCGTTTCCTTTTGTACCTAGCAGCCAGCGATTTTAACCCTCCGAACCATAATTTGTGTCCATCAAACCATTTTTACTTCTAGAGAATTGGTACGCCAATAGATCATGTTTAAATGTCAAATTTTCAACAACCGCAAGAGCTACCATCTTCCAGAAAACTCCGAAAATACAAGAAACTTTCACATAATGCCATTAGGTGTCACTAAATATTTGCTGTCAAAAATTGTATGACATTTTAATGAATGCATTTTGTAAATATAAACAAAAATATTTTCGTGTCATAAAAGTGACTATTATTAGTACGTGATAAATAAATTGATTTTGGCTGCCCCTTTTTGAAAAACGTCAGTAATATTTGTTTGATTGTGTAGTGACATATAGTGGCAAACGCTCTGTACTTCTTTTTTGACCGTGCTGCCTCTTTCGTAAAACGCTCTGTACTTTTTCAACAATCGTGCTGCCTCTTTCGGAAAACATGATCTATAGATTAAATGCTAGACAACTTCATTGTGATTTTTGTGTTAAGGAAAACATATTAAACGTTAAAATATTGTTCATATCTTTTGTATGATGTGGCACAGACGCAATTTTATTTCTATTATTACAGACATATATTAAATATTTTTTAATAAAAATTTAATTGAAATGTATTCATTTTATGTCATTTTAAGCTAAGCAAGTAAATTTTTTTGTGAAAAGCGTGTGAAAAATTAAAACAAATAGAAGGCAAATTCGTATTTAGATTTTATATTGTGCCGTTTGAGTTTTTTCTGTGGTTATTTTTGTTAAAATTAAGTTATTTCCAAACATTTTGATGCTCAAGTATATAATAATTTTCATATAAACTGCTGTTTGTTTTCCTTAACACTCAAAAAAATCTGACATATTTTAGCTGTCAAATTATCGATCTATTGAGGTAAATATGTACTAAAATTGAAATTTACTGTACTAAATGATTTACCCGACTATTGGTACGCAGCCTAAGTAATTTTTGCGTTCCTTGCATAATTCCGTCTCCGTTCCGTCGAGATTATCTCCACCTTTAACTGCAAACTGTGTAAATTAAAACTGCTCAGTTTTGAAACATGCAATTGCCTTGTGCAATGCAAAAAGTTTTGACTTTTTTGATTTCACTTGCGCAATTCTATCAATACATCGTTGCTTGTAGGGGAAGTTTGTGCAGTTTTTTCTTTTAAATTTTAAATCAATTTGGATTTCGAACTATCAGCTATAGTTTCTTAGCATATTATACATAAATAAAGAAATGTATATTACTTAATGATGGCGGAGTGAAAAATTAAGGAAGAAGTAAGGAACAAGGGGAAGTTTTCTGAATTTTTATCAGCAACTTTTGAATAGCCATACTGTTTAAGGCTGGTCACCAAACAACAATCCCATATAAAAGTATGGGTCTTATCACTGAGGAATCGAGCCAGTATACGATATGGAGTTCAAGACCCCATAGTTTTCCAATAGCGTTTCTACAGGAGTGTAGATAGCGCTATAGAAGCTTTATTTACCTTTTCTAAACTATGAGGCTTCCAACTAACAATAAGTTTGCTGTCCAAAACAACACCCATTTATAATGCGTATTTCGCTTTATTAGTAAAGCTCAATCTGAGGAAGATTGTATTTCCTAGAAAAGAGGCCTATCTCAGTTTTACGTGAATTAATATTTAGTTCACAACTGTTGGGCCATTTAGAAAGAAGATCAAGTGCCCTTTGCATGCGCTCTTTTAAAGTACAAGGATACTTACCAAAGACAAAGTCCACCAAAGTCTTACCAATAGCAAAGTCATCCGCAAAAGCAACCACGCTAAAACCTTGCCCCTCCAGATCCAGTGACAGGTCATTTATGACCAAGTTCCAAAGAAGTGGGCAAGACTAAACCTTGCGGTGTACCTACACGTACAAATCTGCTAATGGAGGATCTGCCCAGCTTAGCCTTCACGATCCTACATTTCAGCATCTGATCCACCCAGCCAACGACAGATTCATCCACACCCGGACTCAACAAAGCCCGAGTATTTGCCACCGGTTTAACGTTGCTAAAGCAACCTTCTATATCCAGAAAGGTACCATGGAGTATTCCGTAAATTCTAGATATTCCTCAATAGGACAAATCAGGGACTGTAGATCAGTTTCTACTAATACCTCTTTACAGTAGGTATGTTAACATTTAGACCACCTACTCAATAGTGTCTCTATTGAATAGTACTGCTCAATAGTGCCTCTAATGTGAGCTTCTATTTGTATTTCTAGTATTTTTAATAGAAAAGAGCATAATCTTATAGGCCTAAGGCTTTTGAGATGACAATGAGAGCTTTTTTCCGCCTTAGGCACAAATATTACGTTTACCTCAGCCCATTTCCTAGGAATATGGCAAAGTTCCATGCAGCCTCTGAATATAACTTCCAGCCAGGGTAGAGCCAACTCAATAGCCTGCTGAACATCCGCAGGAATAATGCCATCAAGTCCAGCTAACTTGTATGGCTTAAAGCTGTTAATTTTCCACACTAACTTCCTCCTTCAGTTCGGAGCACTCAAAAAATATAAATCACATGTAAATCAATAGAAGTTTTCCAGGATACTTTGATTTACACCAATTGTTTCCAATTTTTTTATATATAGTTTTCGATCCGCGATATATCCGCAACCGCGAATTCTATAATCGACGTGGTGTCATTAGGATTAAAAGTGATACTTTGTTTGACGAGCAATTATATTTGCATGCGAGGCGAAGCGCAGCGTAGCCGAGCAAAAGCAAATATTGCGAGTCAAACAAAGTTACTTTTAATCCGAATAACACATACTCTTTTTTCTCCAATGAAGAGTTCATATTGTGTCAGTTGTATATTACTAATTATACGAGTAAGTACAAATTATGTAATTAAAACTTCAAAATTGAAACTAATTTTGTTGAAATATTTTGTGAAACTAAGGAGATCATGACTATTGTTTGGTTTGACTATTGTACGCGTCAAACTGCAAAGCCATAATTCAATATTTTCTTTCTTGCGAACAAAATGTTTGATTCAGAAGATTTATCAAATTTACCACCGGATGTGGTTCAAACAGGAAAAGAAATTGTGTTAAACATATTGCTATCAAAATCATGTAAGATTTATGAGTGCGCATATAAGCGGTTTTTGCTGTTTATTTCATATATGTACCTACGTACATTATACATAATAGGCCCGATTCTGCCTTCCAAAATTTTATGTTATGTTATGTTATTTTTGTTTTTTCAATACAAATTCATATAGGAAGCGGGGAAATAAAATAACATAACATGAATTTTATCGTCCCAGAATCGGGCCTATTATTGGGTCTTCACAATATTTTTTTTCTCCTAGTATTAAAAGTGCCTACTTTTACACCAAAGATTAAAAGTGTAGCTTAGCAACACACATAGTTTTTAAAATAGTAAGAAAATGGCTACCTTTAATACCCAAAAACAGTATTAAACAAGAGGCTTTTAAGACGTTGGGAGAAAAACAAATTTAATTTTACGTTCCAAATAAAACACAAAACAAATGGACATTTTTTATTGCGTATTTTATTTTAAATGTATTTATTTAATTAATTTGAGTAAGTATTTTTTAATTAAAATTTACATAAAATAATAGATAACGAAAACATATTTTAAAATTGTAATACTTCCAACACTTCGCTTTACGAAATGATTTGTTTCCAAACAATTGGGCCGTAAATCGAAATTTATGAAATTTCCCAATAGAACGAAAATAAATTTCGATTTACACCCAATTTTTCGGAAACTAATCATTTTTTAAAGTAGGGTATTAGTGATCATTTTTCACATTTATTACCTTTATTTTTATTTATAGTACTAATACTAATGCGTTTGAAGTTGAAATACTTGTAAAAGAACCGATGAAGGATTCAAATTCGAAACCAGTCTCCTGTATCAGTTCAATTACAAGATTTTTAATTCATACACATATTTATTTTGTGGATAATGCGTTTTAAAATATGTTTAAATAATAGTACGTTTTTTATTAGCGCCGGATCAATTTTCTGCATCTAACTTTAAATTTGATGAGTTATTTATTGGTAAACTTAATTTATTTAATATCATAGTCAGCTCTACCTATTTGTATGGAGCTATCGGGAGCTACTTTTATATGACGGATCTCGATAGCAGCTCCGAATTGGAATAGCGAATAAAAAAACGCACTATCTACATATAATAACAAAATGTAATACCTTTAACACACTGCGCTGCCTGTCTCCTTGAGAGTATTTACATCAAACACGAATAGCGAATTGCGAGTAGGTAAATCTTTTTCATGAAATTTTGATATAAAATAATACACTTGAGCCGACTTATTTTCTATTTCTTTTATACAAAAAAATCTAAGTTGAAATGTCAAAAAATATTAGAATGCATTTTTGAATGAAATGAATTGAATTTTCTTCGTTTTGCTGTTGCTCTCAAAATAAGTAAGCTAAATCCATTGGGAGGACTTGGCTTACTTAAATAAGATGGCGGCAAATAAGCTAATAAGTATTAAATAAGTACTCGTTTGGAAATACATAATTGTAAATTACTTTCTATTTAAATTTATTTTGTGTCAAAATTTCCTAATAGGTTTAAGGCAGTGATACATGTCCAATTTTTGCCTTTAAGGCAATAAAATAGTTACATCAAGTAGACCATTTTAAATGCCTTAAGAGCCTGATTTCCATTATGAAATATTTATTAACAGTATAAACAAAATGGGATAAAAATATATATTCGCGTACTGTGTGAGAGAAAAAACAAACTTTTTCAATTTTTCAGTACTATGTAATGTCATATTATATTGACTTACAAAAACGGAACCTAGATCAAAAAATGCTGAACTCTTCATAGTAGAAATTGATCTTAGTTAGGTTTTTTTTGATCGAGACCAGCTTTTTTGCGTTAATAGAATTCAACATAAATCTTCTATTTGTCTTTAATTTTATTCTGCTAATATTTCTACGAGAACTACCTAGATGCAATTTTTAAACAATCCACAAATTTTTTATTCTTTTGTAAATCGTATCGAGTGTTCCTTGAAATAATAGAAGAATAGAAGAAAAGAAAAATAAATTTCCATTGAATCGGCTCCATTAATGTCTTAGAAGCAAAAATTGGGCATGTACTCGTATATCGCTATTCGCTTCAACTGGAAATTCTTGGTGTTCTGTACTTCTTAAAATTAAAATGTAATATAGTGTTTCATAAACTTGTGAAATTATTGTCGTTGCTATTAAGTTACTTTTGAATTAGCGAGAGAAAAACATAAATTTATTAGTTATCTCAGACTTGTCCAAGCCAAACGAGTATTTTAAGAAAGAATGCATTGTTAAATAAATAATTCCCGCGTTATCCAGCTGACTGTTTTGTTTAATCGAAGTTTTATTGCTCTATTTATTTTGAAAACGTGACACAAAAATAATCATATGACTTGGACAAGTCTGGATTATCTAATATAATCTCCAAAAAATTAAATTAAGCCTTTAGTCGATTTTACTCGAAGATTAGATATGCTAAAATTAGTAAATAAATTGTTAGAGGCATTTTTAAAAAATATTTTATTAGTTTTGTTTTATGATATAAACCTATTTATGTATACCACTTAACAAGAAATGGTGTCGCAAAAGCATTAAATTGAAACAACTGGCGACTCAGGCAATCATTTTTTTTTTTGTCTAATCTTCTTTAAAATCGAAACGGTCTGCTAAACATTTAAACTATTCTCGATTTCTTTTAATTTACCCTCAATTAAAAATAAATGTTCATCATTTTCTCCCGGATATAATGTTCGCATCGTATCCGCCAACTGATAAACGTAATCACGATTTTTCCCACTTTTGCCTTCTGATCGAAAAATTTGTTCCGACATCGCATTTAAATCCGTTTCACCCGCAAACGATTCATTATCCTCAGTAGCAACGTATACGGTTAAGTCAACAGGGAGGTCCGTTGATTGGGATGCGTCATCTTTATAGGTTTTTGGATAAAATTTTACCTGAACACGTTGGTATCCATTAATTTCGCGGTAATCTAAATGTTCGACTACTTCTCGCTTATTTGCCTCGTCTATTCGATATGCGACGCCCCACACTTTAGCGTTTGGATCATCAGATGGTAATAAAGTAACGACACGGCCAGGCTAAAATAAAAAGAAAATAATATTTTAAGATTTAAAATAATTAAAATATGTAGTAAAAAATAAATCAAGAGAACTCTTTAGAAAAGAAACAGCGGTAACATGTCTCAATAACAATTATCTACTAGTTTTTGGCTACTTTCCGCATTCTCTGAATCCAATGGTGCTAGTCCCATTTCAAAGTTAGTCCCCATTTTTGAGACGTCGCTTTCGACATGTTTTGGCTTAGTCCGAGTTCGCGACAATATTCTGCGGAAAAATTTTCAGCAGGATTGCATGCGATTTAAAAAAATTTTATTCGGAAGGGGAATATTGTCGCCAACTCGCACTCAGAGTCAAAAATTTGTCAAGATAGACACTCATTTTCACGTTGATAGATCTTGAACCATTAACAACAATTTTGCGGATCAATTAAATACGAAAAATGGCATCCAGTTGGTCTTTTTATACAAAATGTCGTAAAAAACAGTCATTTTTTCGTTATTTTCCAATAGTATTTGAACCATTAAGATTTTCGTTATATGTACTTTCTTCAGAAAAGTTGTTGCACAAGTCAAGACAAACAACTTTGCCGATCATATCAAGACCGCAAAGCTACATCATCCACATTCACATTTTTATGTTAGTTTTTTCCCTTTTCATTTCGACGAAAAACACTTTGTTTTATCATTTTTTGACCATTAATTGAATTTAAATCGATTGATTAATCGATCGAATAATCGACAAAATAGATCCAATACAATACATAGAAACTATTTAAAGAAAATTGAATCGATTCAGTCGATTTTATAGTGATTTTTCATGATTTTTTCGAAACAAATTAACATTTTTTCATTTGTTTTAATTAACGTGGACACTGGACAGTTATAGTATGGTTTTATGTGTGAAGTGTGATCAACAATATCTGTGTATGTGTGATCATGTTTTCCGAAAGAGGCAGCACAATCAAAGAAAAAGTACAGAGCGTTTGCCACAAGATGTCACTACACAATCAAAAAAATATTCTGACGTTTTTCAAAAGGGGGCAGCCAAAATCAATTTAATTATCACGTATTAATCATAATCATTTTTATAACACGAAAATATTTTTGTTTATGTTTAAAAAATGCGCACATAAAAATGTCATACAATTTTTGACAGCAAATGTTTAGTGACACCTAGTGGCATTATGTAAAAGTAGCTTATGGTTTCGGAGTTTATTGAAAGGTGGTAGCTCTTGCGGTTTAAGAAAATTTGACATTTAAACATGATCTATTGTAATACGATTGGGTCTATTGACGGTTGTAAATGTTCGAAAACGCCGACCTACCAGAAAATTTAAAAATTAAGCAAGCTATCCTTAAATGACATTTCATAATAACAAAAAGTCACGCGCGTATTAGGCCTGTATTAGAATATAAAAGATCTTTGACAAAGATATTTTATAAAATATATTTGTCAAAGACTTTTGATAGTGTAATATGCATATTTTATAAATTTTTTTGTTTTATCAAATTTCTTTTATTATATTTAGCTTCTTGCGGCTAAATATGATAAAAGATTTTGACGTTGCATAATTAATATTGTTTTTAAAAAATTGCATTTTATTGTAAAAATGGCGGAAAATAAAATTAATTGGAGTGATTCAATAACCAATTGTTTAATAAGTAAATATGAAGCAAATGCATTTTTATATAATACAAAAAGCCTAGAGTATAAAAATAGGAGAATTTCCACTTTTTTTCATCAAATTTCATGAAAAAAATGATAAAATCTTTGACGTAGTGTAATATAGCAAAATATTTGTTAAAATTTCTTTTATAAAATAAAATACATGAAAATGTTTTATCAATAATATATTTATCAAAGATGTTTTATAGATCTTTTATAGTCTAATACAGGCCTTAGGTACATTAGCACTTAGGTGTTCATATTTTTTAAATTAAAGGAATATATCAACATCAATGACATTTTATAATACCTTAAACGTCAAATTGGGATAGCTCGTTCAGTTCCAAATTTCTCCGCTACGTGGTACCCACGATCCTCCAATCGTCAATTGTATTAGAATTGAGTCTATCATAACAAAATAACGGTTTATTGGAATTTATTTATACTATCCCCTTGTCTTTGCTACGGTCATATCGAATTGAATTTTTGATTCTAACAAGATGCAATTGTTACCTAATCTCGTAAATAATTTTAATAACGAAAATGTTATAACAACTTAAAAATAAATAATTTTACAATTACACTAAATTAAAATGAATAGTTATAAAGTATTTTAGTGATATTAGTAGTTTTAAAACCCAGTTCTAACGTGAATTTTTAGTGGGATAAATAGTTATAAAGCCTTATTGGAGAATAATTTTGTCTTGTAGTGGAAAACTGCAGCGCGTAAGTACATTTTATTTACTACAGAAAACATCGTAGTGAATAAAGATTTTTAACACGAAACACGGTAACATGATTTTGTCTGATTTTTATCTTATTTTAGTATATTATACTAACTACTTTTAGTTTCATTATACTCACTCGAGTACGAAATATAATAAAATAAAATAAAAACTAGAATCAAAAAATGTTTTGCAGTGCTTCGTGTTAAAAATTTTTAATTATTGGTGATTCTGAATGTTGGAACAATTAATTAACTATCGTATTGGTTATTTAACCGTTTTACTTTCTAAATATTTGCTCGTTCAGTGTTTTCAATTCAGTCAAACTTGGATATAAAAAATCGGGATATAACGAAAGTCTTGTTATAAGGAACTTATATAAAATCCCAAACTTCGAGAAATACAAACAAAGGTAGGTAAATTGATCTCTTGATATAACGTTTCTTCCTTAGTATAACAAACAAAATGTTTAGTCCCTTGAGGTTCGTTATAACTAAGTCCGACTACAATATTAAAATAAAAGGTGCTTAAGAATACAATTTTATGAAAATTATTACACAAAATTAGTTTTTGAGAACTACTGTAATATTCAATGCAGGTACCAACATACAACCCAAATTCAATCTTCTACAATAGATTCAAAAGAAGTAATATAAACATAATTAATTACATTTAAAATTTTATTCGACTATAAAAATGTTTAGAACTTAGAAGAAATGTCATTGAAAAACTATCCTGCGATTTCGAGTAAAATCGGCAAACAAATTTCGCTTAAGACAAAAGAACGGAACAACGTATCTGCGGTGCTAGTTAAATAAGTAATTGGTTTTATTAGAATAAAATTGTATACACAAATCATTAGTTCAGGTTTCTTTAGGCTTTTTAAAGACGACTTTACAAAATTCACGAAACTTGTTGTTATTTCCAAAAAAGCTGTTGGGGACGAACTCTAATCCATCTTTCCGAGGTTGCACTGCCAAAGGTAATACAATGTTAGTTCCATTAAAGTATATTATGTGTATGCATGAATGCTCAATGTGGTTATTTTTATTTTCAAGAAAACTATTCATTGTTTCGAATAGTTACACAGCTGACCTTGTCGTTCTGAACCAAGTTCCTTTCTAATTGGCCATATTCCAGAACTTTATCTAAAAATTATTTTAGAAACCCATTTTTATCGTACATGCTGAATTTCATCAACATCGGAGAACAAATGGCCAAGTTCCTTCCTAATTGGCCATATTTCAGAACTAAGTAATGCTCCCATCATCGTAGAAATGTCTGTCCTCATCCGCTCTAATAAAGCGTATGCTTAACTAAGGGAGTTTTTCATGGAAACACTTCAATTTTGCATGGGACTTTAAAGTGTGTCCGCTGTAGTGAGGTATCCGTTAAAGTGAGTGTCCGTTGAAAGGCTTCACTGTATTTAGATATAAATATATACGTAATACAAATGGTATTATACCTACTATCACACTCCGCAATATACTCTATTAATTCATGATAACAACTATCCTAATATCTGATTGTCTTCATCAGGTCCATGTAATTAATTCAATTAATTTATTGATGCTTCCCAATATAATAACGATATTTGTAATCATGGTTATGGTTAATTCAATAATATTTTGCATGATAACGCGCATTATTTATTTGTAGATACAATCATTATAAATAATTGCATTCATCAAGATACGAGTATGATTTTCTTAGTCATTGCATCTAATCATAAATATGATGGTCACTTTTATGATTATCTCAATCATATTTTTTCTCTGAGTGCACAAAAAAAAACTCAGCGATTCAAGCAGAGTGTTATTAAACAAGCACATTTTTAGGGTTATGCATTTTTATTGTAGTTAAAGCCTCAATTCCATTGTGAAACAAAGTTTGTCAGTCAAAATAACTTGAGATAAAAATATAAAATCGGTGGTTGTATGAACGAGATGCCCAACGGAGTCAGTCAAAATGTTACTTACAAAAAAGGTGTGTCTGTGTTAGTGGACTGATATCATAATTTAAAAAAAGTTCAAATCGAGAATATTTTATGGCAGTCCAACTAATACAAGGACATAAATATTGTGTACCGACAAAACCAACATCAATTACAAGCCTGACTACCACCAATATTATAAATTTATTTTTCGCTTATACATGAAAGTATTGGTGATCGGATACACTATATAAATGAGTAAAAATAAACGTACAAATTGTCGATACAAAAAAACAAAGGAATTTTGCACCAACACTGTCAAGTGTAAGCGATTAAATGTAAGAGGGGATCTGTGTACATCATCACGGAATCAGGCTTGTAGTACATTAGTGTTGGTTTTGGTACCGATGAAAAATATTTCTCGCACACATTATTAATTTTAATAGTATGGCACTTTTATGGGAAAGATTTTTTATAATAATAATAATAATTTAAATAATAATTCTGATATGAGTAATAATAATAATTAATTTTTTAGATAATTTTGAGACTAGAAATAATTGAATTAACACATACTACTTAATTTGTTAATTAATTCTAGGTGGTTATGTTGTTGTTTGCTGTCAAAACATATAAAATAATAGTGTGGCATTGTTATGGGAAAGATTTTTTTAATTTTGTATTTTATGACGGATAATCTTCGAAAAAAATAATTCTGATGTGGGTAATAATGATAATTAATTTTTTAGATTATTTTGAAACGTGAAAATAATAGAATTTACACTATGTAATACCTAATTTTGTTTAATAATTTTTGGTTATGTTTTTGTTTGCTGTCAAAATGTGTCCATCAAAGTTTGCTATAATAAAAACAATAACAAAACACTTTGTCTTTGTCACTCTGATGGATTATTTTTCTTGTCTTTTTCCAACTTGAAGTCAGCTCAGTCAATTTTTCACAATGGAATTCAGGCTTTATTCGAACATTTTTGACTTATTTTAGTTTAGTGTTCCTTTTGGAGCACGGTTAATGAATTTTATACCAGTGCCATCTTCATATAAATTATACTAACTAATCATATGTAATTTAGTTTAGTTGATTAAGGCACAGAGCATAAAGCTTGATTTACACGTTCCCACAATGTTTTTCCAACTTTTTTTGTTGGAGATTTAGAGCTACACGCAATAGAAAAAATGTTCATGCGATAAAAAGAGAAAAATATAAAACAAAAATGTCGGGCATGCTATAATTTTTTGGCGGTATTATATCGACGATGTAATATTTTTGACGAATAGGGCGATGATTCTACTTTATTTATCAAAATTACGACTTTTTCGGCTAAAATACAAACTTTCCAAACGTAAATTTTAATTTTTAAACAAAATTTTTAAAAAAATAAAACAAAAATGTCAGACATGCTATAATTTTTTGGCGGTATAAAATAGACGATGTAATTTTTGACGAATTCCGCGGTGATACTATTTTATTTATCAAAATTATCACTTTTTTGGCTAAAATGAAAACTTTTCGAAGGTAAATTTTAATTTTGAATTAAAATTTTAAAAAAATAAAAATAAAGCGCTATACAAATTTCACAAATCGCCATTTTATTATTTTTGTTTCCATAAAATATACTCGGGTCGAGTATATTTTATGGTCAAACAATTTTTTTTATGGAAACAAAGTTTAAAAAAAAGAAAAAAACTCCAACAAAATTTTGTTTGTTTATATATTTGTATATAACATTGTTGGAACGTGTAAATCACGCTTAAGAAAGCAAATATTCCGTGTTTAAACAATTTTCTTGTTAATGTTATTTGACAAGTTGGTTTTTGATGTTGTCGCGGAATTTTAAAAAATGTATTTAATGGCATTATTCATTCCGACGATTTCTGTTAATTGCTTTGCATTATTCATTCCGACAATTTCTATTAATTCTAGTTACGCTGAACCGTGATTCAACCGCCGTTTAGAAAATTTAGCTAATTGTAAATTAAAAGTTGTTGAGCTCTATAAGCGTTCTAATGCAGACGTAAATACTAAATCTATATACCGCTAATTATGCAGGGAGTTTATGTTCCTGAATAATTTCCTCTATAAAATGAACGGTTTAGAAATTGAGGATGTAATTTGGGTCAACTCGAAACGGGTTTTTGACCGCATGTTATGACCTTCAGCAATTATGTGGCTTCTTTGTTAGCTGTTTCCAAAGAACTTTTAAGGTGACCGATTACACTTTTTGAGTTTCAACTATGAGTCCATCAGGTGGCTGTTATGATTCAATAGGTCAGGTAGGTCAACGAATACCAAGCTTTTGACAAATTGGATCATGCACCGAATCATTGTTCAATGTCCTATTTACTTTCAATGCGTGTTTTAATGAATTTGATTTTAATGTATCTAGAAAATTGTTTAAGAAACGGTTACTTTAAAATTATATGTACATAATGTACATTGCGCATGCGATAAGTAATAGCAATGATAGTAATAGTGATGCAACTTAAAAAGTCAAATTTTTCGGGAGAATAAAAGAAAAATTGTTAATTCCGATTTTACTACACAATTCTCTATAGGCGCAAGGAAGAACAACACATTAAGCCCTCTCATGCTTTATATAATAGCTACCAGAATGTCACTCTTCCAGATTATAAAATCGTTTGTAGCGTATCTTTCTGACGTACTAACACAAAAATGCAATTTTTTGAGTTGAGTTACTATTCTATGTCATGTGCGATATAAGAAGCAAAAAAAAAATTAATTGGTTTATTGTATTCGTAAGGGGTTTGATTAGTCATACGTAAATGTAACATATAAATTGATAAATAAAGAAAGAAAGAATAATAATAATAATAACAGGGTGTCGGTAAAATGAGTTTAATTGTTTATTTTGACGTTTTAACGAATAATAAGCCGAGCTAACAAAAAGTTACTTGGGTTTAGAGCTTAGTTTTTGATGGTCCGGGAATTTTTCCCTTAAAATTTGGAACACCCTATATAGATGTGCGTTATCATATAAAATTGTATTAAATGTGTCAAGAAAGTATGCCAAAAATTATCTATTATATCAATAATTGGAAATATGGAATTTTTCGGTTTTATCTGTGCATTGTACAATTTTCGATAATCTCAAATGTAATCTTTATTTACACATATGGTGACCAGGTCAAACACGACTAAACCCGGACGAAGTCTGAAAAAGTTTTAAAAACCAGAACATTTCGACTTAAAAAAACTATACGACAGTAATTAAGTTTTGAAATATGTATTTGATTAAAAAAAAAATGTATATGTATACAATTGGTTTGGTGGCGACGATCATCCACTAGTCACAAAACTGATGTTTAGTGAAACCTCTTCTAGAATAATTTCAAACCCGCTATTTTGACTCATCTTTTAAATAAATGTTTCAACTAATTCATTGATCATTAAATATGTTGGTTAAGTCAGATACCAAATTGCAATGGAATTGGTGCATAACCGCAGAAGTCCCATTCGAGGTAGGGAAAAAATTGCTTTTCATAAAGAACAATCCCAGGCCTTTACTACATTCCCAGCACCAAAAGGAAAATGCACGTTAATGGATTTTGTAAGTAAGTTATTAAGCCAATTCTATAAGTAGTTCATAATATAAAATCGAACTATTCTCGCTCTGAAGAATCCCTTGGGTCATATCATCGGAATTAGGACATTTGGGGTCGGATTTTTTTAAATAAAATAAGAGCCAAACTCAAGAAATATCGCGGACCATCACTAATGATATTACAGTTGGTACCATTAATGAAAAAATTGTTGCACCACTTTTTGTTTACATAAACAACCAATTATTTCGTTAGGTACTGCGTCTAAAGATCCAAATGTGCAACTTAAATTTATCCATGGATTTTAATACAATTTTATGTCTGAGATTTGAGATTTGAAGCCGATTCTTAAAGTAGTTCCTTATATAAAATTGATTAATTCCAGCTCTAGAGAAATCTTTCGGCCAAATTATCTGGATCTTCGATACACATTTGTCGATTTGCTTTAATGAAATTTTTTATCTGAGACATTAAGCCAATTCTATAAATGTTCCTAATCTAAAAAAAAAAAATCAAATCGCATTTTGAAGAATTTTTTGGGCCTTTTCATTTGGGCTGGAGTTCGATTTCTTAAAAAAATGTTTAAATTGTGTTAACATTATATTTTTCGGGTTCCCCTAGAAGTTTGCATTGCCGCTACTAAATTTAACAATCTGAATGAATATTATCTAAAAATCCGGACAATGTAAGACATTTTCCCGGACGCCCGCAAAAGTTAGAAAAACCAGAATATATCCTGAGAAACCGCAGGATGGCTTTACATTTACAGTATCTTTCAGAATTTTACAGCAAGCGCTGTTTTATTTCAGCACTACAAACAGTGTTGCCTTGTTTTCCAAACCCGAAATCACACTTTCCAAGATTCCAACTTTAATTCAATTTTATTTGTTTTCTCCTCAAGTGAAAACTAAAATTCTCACATTTTTTCACACAACAACCTGTAACGAAATTTTTCTTCTTTTCTCTTTTTAACATTTGAAACACCAATTTATTCGAATAAATCAGGTAAAATCCATTGAATTTCCAAAGAAGTTACTAAAGCTGTTACTAAAACAGGAGCACATATGGCTTAGTATAAGAAAAAAGATCTGATGTGCCGGTGCATCTGTGGCTGTGAAAATATAAATCCACATGACCACAAATATCCCGGCACATAACTGCCATTCTGCACAAAACGCTATATAACAGATTACCATTTACACGTTTCAAGAACTTGGAATTATTAGGAAATTGGAATTTAAGCAAACAACTTTTTGACAACTAGTAGATCGATCACAAGTACTTACAAGTACTTGAAATGCGTAAATGGAAATCAACTATTATGTTAGCAGCATGTCGGGATTTGTTAAAATTATACAAATCCCGATTCATTGTGTAAGTTTAAGCTTAAAGCTTAGATTATTTTAATTATTTAGCGTATTTACTTGAGACATTTACAACAACAATTGCACTAAATAACCCTTTAGACTTTAGAGGAATTAAATAATCCCAAATTTTGTTTGAGATTATTTAAATCTTATTCCATTTTTTAGTTTTCGGAATTATCGATAGATGCCACCAGCTGTCATAATACTATACATGTTAAATTTATATTTTATTTCGTAAGGTTGGCTTTTGCCAATTAAATCAGATTGGCTATTTTCTTATATTTAATTTAAGTAAACTTTGGCTTAAAATTAATGTGTATTTGTAATTGCTACCTTTTTTATTAACTGTTGTTGTTAAACACTGATTAGAAATTTGAAAGTTGTATTTCATTGTTTTTTTTTAAATGAGTCACTTCTTAGTCTAACATAAAATATTGATAAACTTAGTAATATTCTTATCGTAACTATGATTGTTACGTCAAGAACTTTAAAAAAACAGAAAACAATTATTTGTTCTATACATAGATATTTCCAAAATTTATGCAGATTTGTTTTTTTAGTAAGCTTTTATGTTATAATTATAATAATGTAATTACACATATAAATCACATCGTAGCCATAAACTAATTGCACTAAAACCTTTCAACATTAATTATTAGCTTTTAGCTTTAATAGTCGTTCTATATCAGCTTCCACGTCGGTATTAATCACAGAACCCCGTTTAATATATTGTCGTGGATTTAAAATTTCGGTTGTCACGTCGAGTTCCTGTATTGAAGACTCGTTTTTATTTTTGGAACACAGACAACCCATTGTCTACCACATTCATTGACTAAATTCTATTCACTAACAACATCTGCCATTGGTATCTAATCAATAAATTAATTTATTATCTTAAATATGTGTGTTATATAAAATGGGTTGCTTGCTTTGTTTGTAATCGCGGAATTATGAACCTTCCAAGTACCTACGCAGAAAGATTGAAAAAAATATGCTTGCGTCTCAGTTAGGACTTATTTCGGCTGAAATGAGTATCTAGACCCGTAATTTTAAACGAGAATAGTGATAAATCGGCGAATTTATCTCCTCTTTCGTACTTTTAAACGAAATAAATCCACTGAATCAAACCTGGATTAAAATTGTATTCTCAGATTTATACCTCGATATCGATGGCTAAAACAGTGATATGGCTATTTTCGAAAATTCGGAAATATAAAACATCATTTACGATCTGTCAAATTACATATACAAAACTAAATATGTATAATATACATAATGAATTGCAAATTTAAATTTAGATTAATTTTTGAAAATTTAAGTTAAAAATGGAAAATATATTTAAAAGTCTTCGTCTTCGCCATCAGAGAGAGTTTGGTGAATCAGATTACTAATAACGGTAATATTATCGATACGATCTAAACATCGTAAAGTAGTTCACGATAGAACAAACGTGGAGTTTTACAATGATTCCAGTTTTTTAAAGAAGGGTTCATTATTTGACGAACACCCTCCGAGATGATGTGGAACCTCTGGATGCATATTATCGCTTATAATATAGCATATTACGTGCACCACTCGCTTTTTATTTTATTTATTTGTTATATAGGAATGCCACAAATCTCGATATTGACTAAAGACTAACACCCAAGACAGACTCAAACTACTTAGCTAGTCGCGAACTCGAGATTATGTAGTTATTTTTTCAGTCTATGTCACAACACAATTTACATTAATGCATTTAGGATTACTGAGTTTCATCTACATGATTATCGTGATCTAAAGTTTGAAACTCGATGAATATGAACTACAAAAAGGCAGAAAGCTTAAGGGAGAAAATTATTGCGATAATGTTTTTGTATTGTCAAAACGGTATAAAACAAAAAAAATATTGGGAGGAAAAAAACAAAAAAATTGACAAATGTCGAAAATCACCGATTTTAGCTTCGTTCAAAATTACTAGACAAAAAATCCACGGATTTATCCACGTTTAAAATTACCAAAAGTAACCTCGGCTAAATAAGTGAATTTTCAAAAACGATGGATTAATCCGTCGATTTATCCTTGTTTAAAAATACGAACCTTAGTACGGATTAACCGTTAGATCTTAGATCTGGTAGATCCGCTCTCCACAGTCGTTAATAGATATCAAGGCTACTGTAATATGCACCTACCCAGTTGGTTGAGATATATGAATCTCTGGTTTCCAATAATATACCGGACGAATTCTGTATGTCAAAGGATTTGTGCCCATTGAAGGAGGTCTAATGCAAGATAGAACCCCTTACGCTTAGATGTCCTTATGAGCGTGAATATTATTTTGTAAAGCAAGACTTTGTCATTTATCGGAAAATTTCTCCGGAGTATCTTGCTCAACAACCGAACAGCACATCGACATGAGACCCTTGCTTGTTTCTCGAGGCAATTTCGACGTTGAGAAACTGGATATGTGGCTAGCAGGGCATAAACCTTTCCCTGAAATTAACGAATTATTTTCTGTCGGCACAGGAGTCGTCGCAAACCAGAAAATTAATTGTCATCGTGCACACAAAGTTGGTTGCTAAAATTATAGGAGCAAATTTAGGGTTCTTGTCGTTTAAAAGGAAGGATAAGGTACTACCGATATCGGCAGTCAACCGCAGCATTAAAATCGATGCGTTACCAGTTCCGATCAATCCACTCTTATTTTTCCAAAGGATGTACCTACATTACGAAGAACTCCGAGACTGATATGAAACAATTTCTGGCAGACGAGCTCGCTCCGCTTCCATTGTCTTTATTCACCGAAGTTAGGAATGGGGAAAGGAACAAAGTCATTGTTATATAATGCTTTCAAATCTTTGGAGGAAAATTTACAATTTGGTAACGGGCATATTCAGATAATTTACGGTGGTTTTCTTCTGCACAAAGTTGTTTGGGGTCATATTGAAACATTTGGCCTCATCTGCCAGAAATATGTTACACGTAAGTGCAACAATACTTTGGAGAGAACGTCACAATTATATTCGATGTTATCCGAAAGACATGAATATCGCAGGAACCAAATCTTCGGATAGAGTACGACGTTCGAGAAAGCACCATTCGTCAGAATTTACATTCGATGAAATTACAGCTCCAAAAGTTAGCCATGAGAACTTTCTTGCAAGGGACAGAAACAAAGATAACTTTGTACAATTGCTTCGCTCTTATTTTGGAAAAGTCAATATCGAAATTGAACAGGCTTTTGAGGACGCAGCTACTCTGATCGTAACCATGGCAACTAAAAAAACATCGATTTATTACTCTGTTTCAATCGTTGGCGAAGACATCGGTGGTTTTAGGGGTATATATCCTCCAACAGGTCGGAAATAAACTATTTGCGCCTCAAAATCTGACTACTGGGTGGTAACTTTTCTATAATGTTTTTACTACACAGTCGCAAAATCAAAAAAAAAAGAAATTTCAATTGAAAAACTCATGTTAAAATCAATCGAGTAGTCAGATTTTGAGGCGAAAATAGTTTATTTGCGACCTGTTGGAGGATATACCCCTTAATCAGTAGACTCGCGCAGGACAAAACAAACATATATATGTACTTCCAAAAACCAGCAAAAGGAAATACACCCGCAAAACTCTATTCTCCGGCTAGTGAAGGATGATAAATCCGTTCTCGAAACAAACTTTTCCTTCATGCTTTTAGTGGTTGCGATACCAAATCGTCATTTTTTAATATTGGAAAATTAAAATTTATCAAAATTGTCGAAAAGCATACGGAGTCATCGGTGGAATTATTCAAACAAGAAAAAATCGATAAGGAGGTTCTAACTTCCATAACAATTCCTCAAATCAATCCAGAGGTTCTAACTTCTAAAGAAGAACAATTCCTCATCGCCCTATATGGCGGTAACAAGCAGGAAATTTCTATATCTAAATGTTTTACGATTCCACTGCTTTGCTAAATCAGTAACTAAAATTAATTTGAACCGCCTCTCACTGCTACCACCAACGAAAAGCGCAGCATGCCAGCATATATTCCATACGTATCATCAGGTCAAACGGGGCTCGGATTTTACAACGATACTCAGGAATGGGGTTAACGACGAAAAAGTCATGGACTGGAACCGGTTATGAGCACAGCCAAAGCAACCTTGATTATACAAGCCATAATCTTAAAAATAAAGCGTTTATAAGGGAATTAGAAACGGCGAAAAAACCAAAATTTCCATAGTAAAACACATAAAACATATGGGAAATCACTTTTTTTTCCTAAGACAAACTTGTAAATGAAAACGTTGCAAATTCTTAATTATAATTTCTGAAATATTTTTATTAATGTTTGAATTTCAACATATATGAATATCGTTTAAGTAAATCGTTTTCATTTTCTTGTAATAATTGATTCATTTAAACCAAAATATAAAAAAAGTTCATAACAACAGCGTTCGGGCCCAAATTCCGGTTCGATGATAAATGAAAATGAGAAATGACTTGATTTTTTATTTCGCCTACTCTAAATAAAAATGCAACCGAACAGTTGAAATAAAAAATCAAGTTATTTCTCATTATCATTTGTCATCGAACCGGAATTTGGGCCCGTCAAATTAAAAAGAAAAGCTTACTACAAATCGTGTGCATTAAGTCAATATACATAGATGGCAGTAGGCAGTAAACATTTTGAAAAATCGTAACAAAAATTGCCACTTGGGGAAATTTGAGTTCAAAAGTTGTAGGAAAAGCAAAACAAATTCTCAAAATATTTAAGAACGTGTCATAATTTTGTGATTAAACAATCTTTTTCGTATTTTTCTGTATAAATCTGAGACATCTAACGTAAACTAATAAAACTAAAGATAAATTTAGCAAGTATTATTTTAATTCGTCAGAGCCAACTTTGATGTATTTTTCAAAATGAAAGTTCGAAAAATATATTTTAGAAATAATTTAATTTTAATATTTCTGCAATTAATATTTACTAATACCAATATACCCTCCTTCTATATTGCTGCTAAATATACTCGTATGTAGAATACTTTTGTATAAAAATTTTGTAACATTTTTGCTTTTTTCATTGAAAAACACGTCATAATGAGTATGGCTCTATACTCTAGAACGCTCTGGCACAGCTGAACCTACGCCACCTGAGCTTTTAAAGCTCATATCGTGCAAGTGCAAAAAAAATATGGAGCTGCCTGTGGGTGCAGAAAATCAGTGATTGTTCTATTATTTCCTTAAATTGCAGTGAGCAAACATACAACAATATCGCCAAAGTCGATATCCTGATCAATGAGGATGATGAGCATGAGGATGATTTCGATTTTTTTTTTTGGCCGGCTTTGCTGTGAACCCCTCCTCATCAGTTTTTAATTTTGAACTAACTGGATGTTCAATTCATTTAGTGTATATCTTAGTGTGTATCAATGTGAAACGTCAGTCGAATTAAGAAAATCAATAGTTTTTCATCGGGAAGCAATGAAATTTTTTAAAACAAATAATCCAATTGGTACAAAAAGTGTTATAAGGAATATGTCAGTATATAATATATATGTATATCATAAAAAGACATGGAATTGAGCATCAAGTAGAGAAACTTATCAAGAAATACCAACCGTAAAATGTTTACCGAGGTATGGTAACGGTTTATCGTACGCGAAATGAAAAAAGATCCACGATTAAGTTCTCGAAAGTTAACCACATAAAGCAGCGGTTCTTTGAATAAAGATGTACACCTATCAGAAACAGTTACACGCGTGCTGTAGAGAACTGGGTATAATGGTAGAGTGGCCAAAAAAAAACATTCATCAGTCCAAAAAACCGCAAAAAATGATTATATTTTCCAAATGTTAAGCAAATGGAAGTTTCGAGTTTTGAAAACGAGTCCTGTTTACAGACAAAACCAAATTTAATAAAGCCATATAAATAAATTACTATCTAATTTACAATTTGTGATGGGTTTATCCAGTCTTCGAAACCGTTGTTAAAGTCAATTTCCGGAATGACCTTCAAAACCTTCTTCGATTCAACTTGTATCTCTTCAATTGAGTCAAAACGATGTCCCCGGAGCGTTTTTTTAAGTTTCGGGAATAGCCAGAAGTCAGACGGAGCTAAATTAGGGGAAAAGGGTGGTTGCGGAACAGTACGGGTCGAATTTGGTCAAAAAGTCACTAGTCACATACAATTAATGCAGTGTGAGACAACGCATTATCGTGATGCAAAAACCAAGAGTTGCCTGCCCAAAATTCTGACCCAAAACCATATTTGCGTGATGTCAGCAAAATCTCTAATTGTTAATTGATGATTTTTCAACACCAAATCCTTGACTTCCTTGACGTGGTGTTTATCGGTAAACGATCATTTGCAATAGAAAAGTTAAGCTTATTTTGCGTAGAAGTGGGTTTTATTGTCATCAAATCACCCAAGAGGAGTTTTAGATGTTCGGTTCTCTTGCCAGATTTCTCGAAGACATTAAATTCCATTTTCTTTACTGCTGTAACTCGAAGGATTGTGTAGAAATTTGATAAGAGAAACAATAGATTTGTTTCTTCTTTTACCAATCTCGATTTTAGTTGCACTAAGAAGCTCACAGCTTAAATCGGAGTTGTTATTTTGCAAACTATTAAATAAAAATTTCAGTGCTCCTTCTGCTGTCAATAATGTACCGTCTTCCCGGCTAAGGCTTTCCACTGTAATTTTAAGAGGTTTTAAGGTGGCCAGTAAGACTTCCGCAATGTTCATATATTCATCGTTCCACATGCTTTCTTTATTCAAATCAGCTAGCGCCTTTTTAATGGGGCCTTTTATTCGAACAAATCGTTCAATCGTGGTTTCCATTGTATTCCAACGGGTTTTAACATCCAAAATTAATTTGAGTTTCTTCTTCTCGTTCAAAATAACATATGTTTGTAATATGGTATTTCGTACAGGAGAATCTTTAAATAACTTTACGATGTCTCTACATTGATAGATGGACTCTGTAGTAGATGGTCTCTACTACATTGATAGATGGACGTATGTCTAAATCTGTAACCTCTAACCTTTCTAAATCAGAGTCAGAGTCTGTAGCCGTTGCTTGTGTTGAATCAGATTCAGAACCACCAATATCGTTGGATGTTATATATGTTTGCTTAAAATATAACACTTTGACTACAGTTAAATGCAATGCATGATTGTAGCACAACTGTTGGCATGCTGGAGAAAGCTGTCCAAATCTTTACATGACAGCAGCACCGTCACTCATTATTGCAACAACTTCTTTTTCTAATGGACAACTGCCATCAATTGCTATTAATCCCAATATAGTTGAAATAAACATGATTGATATGCAAAAATTTTTCTGCTCAGATTTCAGAACGTTGATTTGCCTTACCAGCTTCTTTTTTCTCTTCACAAAATTGCACTACCAAATTCAATAGTATCTGAAGAATTTTTCGGGAGGTGAAACCGGGATATAATATATGAGGGATAATCATACAATTTCTGTGTATTTCATCCAGATGCCGATGGAGACCAGTAGTGGCTGATCCTTTACACTTAAGTATTTTAGCACAAAGTCTACAAGTCGATGACTCGTTGTTTTTATTTTTTGCGAAATACTCCCAATTGTCTTCATATGTTTTGCTAGCCATCTGCAAGGGTTTATTTACTAAACTTCTATTACTGATTCAAATTATGTAAATAATTAAATCTTATTTAATGACTAAAAGTATTTACCTTAAAATATTGAAATATAAGTGAAACAAAGAAATACATATTTGTATTATGCCGTATTGCCGTATATAAACATTCACCAATATTTATTGCAACATTGAAGAGTTTTGTTTTCAAACTACTGCACAAAGCGCAACTCCAGCGACTGAAATTTCTTTTTTGTTTTTTCTTGTTAACAGCACAAAAAATACTACAAACACAATACGAAAAAAATGTACGGATATTTTTTTGTAGAGAAGAAATACAAAATCATCGTTTGTTAGAGTATGACGGTTATACAAAAAAAAATCTGGTTTAATAATTTTTGTTTTGCATGCTGTATAAATGGTTTAAATTAAATTTTTTTTTTACTTTTCTCGAGAAACTTGCGAGAAAAAATTCTCGAGAAGAAGCACTAATCCTAACGATCCTCAAACAATTCATCAACTCAAAGTGGTAACATAATCAAGCACACCACAGCATTTTATATCTTGAATATAAATTAATATTGTAATTACATATCTTATTGCTGGTATGACAAAAATTAGTTACGAAGCGAACATTTTTTAAATATTTGGTTGATAAGTCACAGTCAATACATTTTCTATATGTCCTACTGCCCTCTCCTCCTCAAGCTGCCCTAAATCAAAACATTTTGTTTACGCTTTTTTGTTAAAATAACCCCTACGCAATGGTTCAATTGACTTCAAAATTTGTAAACAGGTAGATGTATACGTGTACAAATACATCAACATAAAACCAAAATCGTCCCTTTTTTTTAGAAAATCTCAAAGCAGTTTTAAAGCAGTTTGGCAGTTCTTTCTTCCACTGCAACCCCTTCTATTCGTGACTCGAATGGACGGGAATTTTTTTTTTTTTTTTTATTTATTTAAGTAAAGAAATCAATTTTGTCCTTAACAGTTATGATTTCATAGATATAAAAAAATATTCACCAATTTTTAAAATTTAAAATTAATTCAAAACAAAACAAGAAATTCAGAAAATAATAAAATTAAGTCAAAATTAAAAAAAAAATTCAAATAGTATTCTTCAAATTTGATAAATTCGACTAATTATTGATACTGAGATCGCATTAAAAAAAAACGATTTCGAACTGCTCCCTTCTCATATGTTTGGAGCTTAGTTTACTTAGTACTTGTTTCCATCGCCTAAAAAAAAAGCCTTAAGAAAACTAATAAAGTAACAATACATGAATTCGACGAAAATAATCTAAAAATTAAGTGGCTGAAAAATGTTTGCTTAAGTTATGTGTGAATAGAACAGCGAAAATTTAATCGAAAGATATGAGTAATAGAAAATACCGATAAGATTAAAACGAAAGACCATTACTTTTTTGTTATTTCATAATAATGTCTTCTTAGTTAACGTGTATTAAACTAAATTAAAGTGTAAGCAAGTATAACTTCAGAAAAAATTTGAATTGTTTAATTTAAGATCAACAATTTGTGTAGCAAATTTAAGGAATGCTCAAATTGGAAATCTGATTGTAAAACATTAAATTCGATTAAAACACGTGTTTTGCAGCAGATTCATATTTAAATACGTTACAAAGTTTTTAATAATTTTTACTAACAATTCTCAAAAATTAATAAAAATTATTTCAACATACCATTATCTTATTACGAAACACTAACAAATTATTGATATCTTATCACCACTTGGCTTGAATAATTTACCAAAAACATTAATTATTATTGTTTTTTACTTATTTACTTTTCTAAATTTTTATGTTAAAACTTATTAAAATTAAAACTTAAATTTTGCATTACACTAAAACGTTTATTTATAATCAAGATAAGGGGTAGTTTTATTTTCCTAAATTTTGCCGTTTTATATCGGCTTCTACATCGGGATTAAGGACCACGGGGGGGTAGCCACCTCGTGCTGCATTTAGCCGCATTATTTCGGCTTCTTTGTCGGAATTAGGGACCGCGAAGAGGTTGTTCTTTTCTGCTACATTTAGCCGTCCATAATCGGCTTCAGTATTTGGATTACGAATCGCGTCCGTTTGAAAATCTTGTTTTCGTTTTAACGGGTAAAGTTCTTGTGCCGGCGGGGTTTGTTTTTCGCTGGAGCACCAACAACCCATTTTAAAATATTTCACAACTAAATTCTACTTTTCACTAAGCGAACTGTTACATTCTATCCTGGCTTGATATCTTATCATTAAATTATTTTATTGATTTTTTCTGGTATACAGGGTTGAACAAAAACTTCGAATACAAATTTAAAACAAAAAATTTAACAGATAAAATGAGACTTTCAACTTTTTTAAGTAGATCATTTTTATTGTATTCAATCAGGCGAAGCGCTATCACACTTTTCTAATATTGCTGAAAATTAGCGCAAATAAAATTTGCCGATTTTCAAACAAATGAAGAATTGCCTTCAATTGTTGGTTGTGAATGCTATCGAAGGACAACAGATGTCCATTTTCTAGGTATTGAACAATTTTAAGCAGAATTGATGAAGAAATCTATATATATAAAAAGAAGTGTACATTTTGATTGTCACTCCATAACTCGAGAAAGGCTTAACCGATTGCCATAACATGATTGCAAGCTGTACAAAATGAAGTCGGTGGACTTAGGGCCAGCAAGGCGGACCGGGCTGAGCTAGTAATGTATAAATTCAAATTTAATTTTGCGATTTATTTACAACCTTGCCATTTAGCGGACAGACTGCGGTTTAATAAATCCGATTTAGTGAATTTTTCGAGTTTAGTCGCAGTATGCCAACCTCAATTGAAAATTTAAAATTTATAGTCGTAACTATTGCTATTGACGATTGGAGGATCGTGGGTACCACGTAGCGGAGAAATTTGGAACTGAAAGAGCTATCCCATTTTGACGTTTAAGATATTTTGAAATGTCATTTATGATAATATTTTGTTATTATGAAATGTCATTTAAGGATAGATTCCTTTAATTTAAAAAAATATAAACACGTAACTGCTGATAAACATAATACGCGCGTGATTTTTTGTTATTATGAAATGTCATTTAAGGATAGCTTGCTTAATTTTTAAATTTTCTGGTAGGTCGGCGTTTTCTAACATTTACAATCGTCAATAGATCATGTTTAAATATCAAATTTTCTACAACCGCAAGAGCTACCATCTTTCGGAAAACTCTAAAAAAACAAGCAACTTTTACATAATGTCACTAGGTGTCACTAAATATTTGCTGTCAAAAATTGTATGACATTTTTATGTGTGCATTTTGTAAATATAAACAAAAATATTTTCGTGTAATACAAGTGATTATTATTAATACGTGATAATTAAATTGATTTTGACAATCTCCATTTGAAAAACGTCAGAAATATTTTTTGATTGTGTAGTGACATCTAGTAGGAAACGCTCTGTACTTCTTTTTTGACCGTGCTGCCTCTTTCGGAAAACTCTCTGTACTTTTTCTTTGATCGTGCTGCCTCTTTCGGAAAACATGATCTATTGCTATAGCAACGATTTTCGAAAATCATTTTAAAATCATGTATAAAATTCGACACAAATTTCGAATTTACTTGCTTGCCTTGGATATATTAGGCATTTTCGGAAATAGACCGAAGTAACTTCATAGTAAGTTTCAAACATTAACGTTACCCATCTATAATTTACGAACAACCAAAGTAACTTCAGTAATGAAAAAAGTAACTTCATGAAACAAACGCACTCGAAATTCTTTCTTACTTTTTGTATGTGAAAGGTAATTTGAGTAACTTTGCTACCAACATAATATAAATTAAAACTTACTCTGAAGTTACTTTGGTATATTTCCGAAAATGCCTATTGTAGCAACGTTTATAATAGTGATGGATTTTGATCACTATAAACATTGTTACATTACAAATAAATCTTATACCTACTGAGGTTTATAAATATGAAAACTGTTACTATAACAGTAGTTATAGTTGTAGCAACGACTATAAATTCGGGCCTCAACTTTTTTTGGTGAAAAAGAACGGAAAAATCTGAAAAATATGAACTGGTTTGTCTTTTTTCGTAAGAGTTTTTCAACATTTATAAAATCAAAGTAACATTTTGACAGGAAAAAATTGAATTTTGAATATGCCTGTCCCATTTTTATATATGGGTAAAATGTATTTGAACTTTTCTTCGTGTTTCTATTCTTTTGCAAAAGAACGAAAAGATTGAATGTAAAAGGACCTAAACATTACAAATAAATCTTATAGTGAGGTTTATAAATACGAAAACTGTTACTATAACAGTAGTTATAGTTGTAGCAACGACTATAAATTCGGGCCTAATACATATGTAGTTGCTTTCCAATCGACCAACCTCAAGCACCCGCTAGTGAACCGCTAGTAGAATGGTTTTGTCTTCGCTTAATTATCTACTCGTATCTGCTCTTGCTATTTTATTACGAGCAGTTAGAAGCAGTACGCACAATTTCGACGCCAGGTGGCCCTATTCTAGTAATTCCCGGGGAATAGGGAATATTTTGTTTTTACAGCAGTTATTCCCCAGATAAATTTTTCCAACTTTTTATTCCCCATTTCCAAAAGTGGATTCTGGCAATTGGGGAATAAATCTACAGGGGAAATAAATTTAGTTGTACTTGTTCTCCATGGAATCACATTAAAATAAGTAAAGATCCGCGAAGTACCCTTACAAACAATATTAATATGATTAATTATTAATATCAACTAGAGATAGACAAACATTTTCGTTACAAAATGTATTCCCCATCAATTCTTTCATAAAATTGGTATGGAAAAATAAACGTCAAAACTGCTGTAATTGGGAAAAAAATTTCCCAATAATTTTTTTTTCCCAAACACCAGAATACACTTTGGGGGAAAGGGAATAAAACTGCTACAAAATTTAAAATTTCTATTCCCCGGGAACTACCAGAATAGGGCCACAGTGGCCCTATACTGGCTATTCCCTGGGAATTGGGAATTGAAATATTTTGACAATATTCTAGCAGTTGGGAATTATTTTTTCCAAAAGTGTATTCTGGCGATTGGGAATTTTTGAATGTAGGGAAAAATAATTCCATTTTATAGAAATTTTGACGTTTATTTTTCCCTAAATTGTTTTTGGGGAATAGATCATGTTTAAATGTCAAATTTTCTACAACCGCAAGAGCTACCATCTTTCGGAAATCTCCGAAAACACAAGCAACTTTCACATAATGCCACTAGGTGTCACTAAATATTTGCTGTCAACAATTGTATGACATTTTTATGTATGCATTTTGTAAATATTACCAAAAATATTTTCGTGTCATAAAAGTGACTATTATTAGTATGTGATAAATAAATCGATTTTGGCTGTTCCTTTTTGGAAAACGTCAATAATATTTTTTTGATTGTGCAGTGACATCTAGTAGCAAACGCTCTATACTAATTTTTTGATCCTCTTTCGAAAAAAAAACTCTGTACTTTTTCAGTGATCGTGCTGTCTCTTTCGGAAAACATGAACCATAGATTGAATGGTAGACAACTTCATTGTGATTTTTTGATAAAGAAAACATATTAAACGTCAAAATATTGTTCATATCTTTTGTATGGAGTGTCACAGATGCAATTTGATTTCTATTATTCCCCAAGTATTGACGATTGGAGCATCACGGATTCCACCTAGTCGAAAATTTTTAAACTGAGCTGCCTGATAATTTGACGTTCGAAATTATTGTAAACAATTCCAATTTTGAACTGTAAACACAATTTCTACTTACCGAATTGCTAATAATTGTAAATAATTCCAATTTTGGATTATAAAAACAATTTTTAATTACCGCATTGCTAAATTTTCTTTCGCCGCACTTGTGACAAATGTCATTTTATCAGGTTCATCATTTTAACTTTTTTCCTCGAGAGGCGCTTTCTCTACTTTTACAATCGTCAATAACAAATCTGAACTCAGTTGTGAGTTCCATCATTTTTGGTAAGTTATACAGGAACTTGATTGCGTATAGGGAAGATACTAAACAATTAATTGAAAAAAAAAATAAATGTTCATAATTTTTATTTTTTTGACAGCCAAGTTTAATAAGAATCGATACGTAATACAGGACGCAAATGTAAGTTCTTGTTATATTTTTGAGGTTTTACTAGTATATTAGATTAATTAAATAAATTTTTATTAATAATATAAAAAATACTAATTAGTAATAAGTTTCATTAATTTTCTTTTAAATTTTACGAGTTCGCTTAAAGTTTCCTGATATTCCTGGATCCCACCTACTATATTTACATGTATATAAGATAATCTTACATTTTTAATTTTATAATGGGAAATAAATAAAATTAAAAATAAAAAAAATTAAAAATGTTATTTCATTAAAAAATATTTTACCAATAAGCATTAATCGACATTTTGAGAGTACCCAATGAGCCCACGAGCAATTTTACCCAACAAGCACGATTCTGAGTTCCATCCAGTTCCAGCTTCTCGCGACAAGATTCCAAATAAATTATAATATCTATAAGGGAAATTAGTCATAATTCTCATAGTAATAGCGTTGCCACATGACAGAAATATCGGCGACGGTCTATCAACGAATATCCGATTTTCAATTAAATAAAAAAATAATCTTGATGAAAATTGATGAAATCATCTACCAAATTTGCCCTATTATTAATTATAATTAAAATATCATACAATATATTAAGTTTTTATTTAAAAATAACAAATTCTAAATTTGAGAGAATTTATCGGCGATATTTTACTAAATGGTATAATAAAATTCGTGACCGAACTCTTCCAAAAATAAACACGATTTCCGCATTCATTCTAAAATTGCGACGATTTTTTTTTCGTTCTGATTTAACCTCATTTCGTTGGGCTGGGTTGCCAAAAGTATTGAATAATATTATTAATATAAATAATTCCTTTTGAACATACCATGATTTTTAATTTTTAGACTATTTATCAAATTAGAAACTGAACAACGCTAAAGCCAAATGTCATTTTGTTTGTGTGACGTCAATTTTTATCGACGATATATCATTTCTCATGTGGCGCATTTTTGTATAAACGAACGAAATCGTTCGTTTTTATCTCTCCATGTGGCATCGCTATAATAGCTTTCCACATGACAGAAATATCGACGACGATCTAACAACGAATATCCAATTTTCAATTAAATAAAAAAAATAATCTTGATGAAAATTGATGAAATCATCTACCAAATTTGTCCTATTAGTAATTACAATTAAAATATTATACAATATATTAAGTTTTAATTAAAAATAACAAATTCTGAATTTGAAAGAATTTGTCGACGATATTTTACTAAATGGTATAATAAAATTCGTGACCGAACTCTTCCAAAAATAAACACGATTTCCGCATTCATTCTAAAATTTCGACGAATTTTTTTTTCGTTCTGATTTAACCTCATTTCGTTAGGCTGGGTTGTCAAAAGAATTGAATAATATTATTAATATAAATAATTTCTTTTGCAAGCACTATGATTTTTAATTTTCACACTACTTACCAAATTAAAAACTGAAAAACGCTAAAGCCAAATGTCATTTTGTTTGTGTGACGTCAATTTTTATCGTCGATATATCATTTCTCATGTGGCGAATTTTTGTATAAACGAACGAAATCGTTCGTTTTTATATCTCCATGTGGCATCGCTTAAAGCTTGAAGCAAATATCTGCTTGTTGGGGTGCGTTAAAATGCTAGTACCAGTGCCGTGGGTAGAGATGGCACCACTAACCGTTGAACAAAGAAAATGAAAAAAAAGTCAAAAAAATTGTATTTGCTCATAAAATTGTTCCATACCTTTCAATCGAGATTTTATTTTTTTATTTCGTTTAATATTAATATTATATTCGCTTTAATATTTAATTGAGTTGTTTATTGGGATTCGTTGAATTACTAGTAATGCCATCTCTACCTAAGATTCATGTTGTCTTCAAAATTTGTTAGCGATTTCCCTTATAGGTTATTATAATTTATTTGCAAGTTTCATAGTGTTTCTTATAATAAAATGGAACTCAAATGGAGCTTATTCTGAACTAAGCTCAGATTGAGTACTGGAAATTCGAGGTAAAAGGTTGAGGTAAAAATACTTGGGATAACGCAACATTACAAGGTTTACAATAATAAGTGTATTGCTTTCAACCAAAATGAGTTATTTTTTTTTTTTTGTTTAACGGCTGGTCAAATCATCAGCAAAAATTAGCCAAATTTTCATCTAATTTTCTTCATGCATTTTCCTGTCAATTCGACTCTTGTGGCAGATTTTAAAACTAAAAATTTGGTTAAGATTTGTCTAACAACTAATTTTTTTTGGGTTAGCTATCCTATTTTCAGAGATGGGTAAAACGCTAAGAAAACTGACTTTTGACAATTTTGTCAAAAATAGGTCAAAAACCTTAAATTATGGCAAAAGTGTCAAAAACTGTCTAAAAGCGTCAAAAACTGTCGAAAAGTGTCAAAAACTATCGAAAGTGTTAAAAGCTGTGCGTGTGATATTGGGAGAAAGAAGAAACAAAATATTCTTATTTTTTCGTGAGCAAGTTTTTGAAATATACTGGTAAATGTCGAAAAGTCCAAAATGTTGAAACAGTGAACGTAAATGAAGCTAAAATTGTACATTTTTTCATTTATTTCGTTGGTCGTGTCAAAAACACAGGTTTTGATAGACTGTCATAAACTCGTGTCAAAAACTGTGTCGTAAATACTAGTTTTCGACGCTACCCATCTCCGAATATTTTTTGGTCTATCTAGTACGATTGTTGTTGTAATTTTTTTAATTTTTGGTGAAAGCAATACAAGATACAACTGTAAAATACCCCTTCCTCTTTCTTTTTATATACATATGAGGCATTTTCGATTGGAGTGAATTAACTGAATTAGAATTGAGTTACTATTTAGATAATTCAGTTGCTATTTAGATAATTGAGCTACTGAAGTGAATTGGGTGTTCGATTGGTTCCATTCACTTCAGATAAATGTCAAAAAAGTCATTAAAAATTTGATTTTTGTTAATTATAGATTTTAGATTATAGATTTTTGTTAAATATAGTTTGAATAAAAATAAAAATTACAATCATCAATTATACAATCTATCTATAATTATATCGAATTTTACAGATTATTTATTTAATTCAAAACGAAAAATTTCATGCGCAAACATCTTTTAAACAAAATAAAACAAAAATCGCCTAACTGAATTAACTACACGAGCAAAATACATATTCAGATAACTCAGTTGCTTAATTTTTAACTGAAGTGAAGAGGTGTGAATCGAACACTCAATTCACTTCACTTGATTCAGTTAATTCAGCTAACTCTGTCAATTCACGCCAAACGAAAGTGCCTATGTAGTATGTAAGTCCAGAGATATTTCTCTCGGGCCTGGTCCTTAAAGGGTTAACAATACAAAACATAAAAACGCTCCGAAAAATTTGACAGATCGACAAATGACATTCGCCGGTCGCCGCCACATGTTTTTCGCTCGGAGTTTTTTTTTGTCAACTGGAAAACCAAATTATTTTCGTAAAGTAAATAGAAAAGAACACGTCAAAAAATAGAATTGTTAAGAAAAGGCAAAATGCACCCATCCAAACAGTTCAATAATCTTGGAGCACCACTTAATTACTTACATTATCTACTGTTCCTCGATGATCAATGGAATGCTGATAGAATCTTCTAATAAATCCTTTTATGTAACCAAATTTCTTCTCTGCAAAAGGGAAATCGGCCTTCCACATTAATGAACCATAGCCAAAAACCCAAAGATCACAGTTTTCGTTGCCACTTATATCATTCATATTTACTAAAAATTTTATTAATTTTTTTTTGCTTATTTTTACGTTAAAACACTTAAAATTTATACTTCAACACCCATTAAATCGTGACAATTACAATTTGTTATTAAAAAAAATGAAAAGGTTAGGAAATATCGATTATATTATGCTAATTTGATTGTTTTGAAAGTTGACAATTATCGTGCGAATAAAGTGCCGTTTGCCATTGAATTTCCGATGAAAACCTCCAGAACATTCATTTTTAGAAATACCATTATGATTAACGCAATTACATATTTGCTGTATAATTGTATATAAAGTGGAATGTTAATTGTTAATAAATTTTTCAAAACTAACATAAACTTACTTAAGGGTTTTTTTATATTTCCAAAAATAAAAACAATCTAGTTTATACATAGTATAACAATTCAAAAAATAATTCATTAAAAAGTTTTAAACTAACAACTTTTCAATTTCTTGTTGTATTGTCGTAATCTGGGATTTCAACTGAGATCCTTCATTCACAGTAACAGAACAAGCGACAATTGGACGCGACACTCCACACGCCCGCCCTAATGCCTGCTTGGAACGTACAAATACATAAGGTACATTTTTATCTTCACATAGCAATGGCAAATGTAGAAGAATTTCTAGCGGTGCTGTATCGGCGGCCATCACAATAAATTCAGACAGACCTCGATTCAATGTCTTCGTTGCTTCATTGGCTCCTTTTCGCAGTTGTTTATAATTCAATGCTTGTTGCAATAAATTCATAATTTTAGTGGTTAAAATTGGATCAGCCAATGGATAAGCTTTTGGGTTTACTTCTTCAGTCTGGAAATAACAGAAAACACAAATCATGAAACATTTACAAACGCGTCTTTTTTTATTTTAATATATGAAATACTCTTACCATTTTTATATGATTTTCTTGTTATACAAAATATGCTTTATATATTTACAATACTATTAAATCGATTATATTCTTTTATTTACAAAAATACAGAATCTAAACCTCTCCGCGTTGTTTGCTTCACCGAGGGAAAATGGCGATTTAGCCCTTGCTTTGACATTTCGTCATCGCTGTAGCACTGTAGCACATGGTTTTTTGTTGTTCTCGTATTGACCAAGAATTGCCCGAAAGTACTTTTGGTCGAATTTTCGACCTATTTTTATAGCGACATCTATCTTTAAATATTTTTTAATAGAAAACGAAATAGTTCTTTGTTACGTATGTTCATTTCCAGATGGCAGAGCTGGGTCAAAATGTTTTGTTTAAATTTTTTTATATGGAGTTCGGTCAAAAAACCTCCATTAACAAAATCAATGAAAATTAATACCTGATACGAACGAAGTGTACAGCACAATTATTATTTATTAACTACAGAACTTTCTAAAATAAAATAACTGTAGAAATTCCAAGCCATTAATTAAATTATGATACATATGTACTATACAAGATTTATAAAGTTTTTATTTATTCGGTGCTTTCTTGCACATCTAACCGTTATCGTTAATATTACAGACAATTAGAAATAATTATTTGGTCAATAAATAGTATTTATTTATAATTCCCGTCCTTGTATACTTCTTTTTTTTATTTATAGAAGAGTCATAGTTATGTATAGAATGTATTAATTCGAAAAGTACTTATCCGATTTTCATGAAACAGAGACAGACGGGCCTAGATGATCAAGTGACAAATGATAATTTTTTGTGACTTTGTACTAAAACTGTAACTGCTATAAAGTGACAAGATTGTTGTGAGTTGCGTTTGTCATTTTTTTTCTTGTTTCATTTTGAAAAAGTCACAAGAAAAAAAATGACAAACAGTCAAACACAACTCACAACTGTAAATATATTGTCATTTTATAGCAGTTAAAATTTTAGTAAAAAGTCATAAAAAATTGTTACTTGTCAGTTGATCAGAATTTAGGTATTGCCACTGAGGCTCCGTTTGACACATCGAAGGGAGAAGCGAAAAGCGGGGCGGACACCTATAAACACAAATTTAAAATTTTGCGGACGATGTAACCTCAACCTGTATATTCTTGAAGTTTGAAGGCAAAAATTCTTGTGTTTCAACTCTTGTGAGTAAAAAGATTATTTTTTAAGAAAAGAAAACAAATTCTTTTTAAGCGTTTTGTCGCAATTTCGAGAAACTCGAAATTCGTAATAATCGCACCCATGACACTGCACGTCAATTACTTAAGACTGAGTATGACTCTTACTTCATTCCGTTAAATAACACGTCCTGTCCCAAAGCAACAGTGACCAGAGCAAGAAGACCCACGAAAGTGTCAGCACGTCTCGCTCATCAATGATTCATTGGCAACGGAGTGATGTCGATGTGGCGTTCACTTCAGTTACCTATTCACAATTAGTACAAATTTTTCCATTTTGTTTTGTTTTTTAGCACGTCATTCGAATGCTGCACCACGATACCATCGAATAATGTACTAAAAACAAAATAAAATAGAGAAATAACAAAAACTAAAAAACAAATTTTTGCCACCGGATGTCATAATTACAGCTGTTGATAATACCTTATTAATTCTTTGTATCATGACTCACATCTACCCATTCTCATACGATGGTGTAGAAAATAGAAGTAATTACGCATAAAATTTGCACTAGCCGCTAGGAGGATTTTAGTTGCGAAAACTCCAATAGATGGCTTTTAGAACTTTTTCGATACTTTTCGAGAGTTTTTTATTATGTTCGAGTTAGCTTCTGTTTTGGTAAAATGTCAAATTTAAAACAAAACAAACTATTTTGGATGAAATGGATTAAAATATCAATGCGGTGAGTCTTTACAATTAAAATATTTAGATTTTCGGTATAGTATGAAATAAATAACTATTATTTAATTGATTTTTAAGGTTGGTGTTCTATTACTAGATGAAAGTAGCAGCTGTAGTAGTTTCCTTTACGATTCGACATCTTCGAGTTCGTCATCATTATCTTCAGACTCAGATGAAGGGGTCCCGATTAAGAAAGCTGGGATAAAGGATTTTTTAGAGGTTGTACCCAAATATACGGATTCGCAGTTTAAGCAGCACTTTCGTTTATCTCGGATTGTCATAACTAGAGTAATGGGCGTGTGTTGAATTAAACTTCCTTGAAAATGTATAACTTAATATTTCTGCATCTTTCACATAAACCTAGGACTTTTTCGCAACGTGGAGAGCATGGTGGGCGCATAAAAATTGGTCCGGATGGTGAAATTTTTATTGTTTTGTGGTTTCTTGCAAATACCGAAACCTACAGGCAGATTTCGGATAGGTTTAACGTGATGCAAAGTTCCATGCATCGAATCTTATTGACGATTGGAGCATCACGGATTCCACCTAGTGGAACTTTTTTAAACTGAGGTACCTGATAATTTGACGTTTGAAATTATTGTAAACAACTCCAATTTTGAACTGTAAACACAATTTTTACGTACCGGATTGCTAATAATTGTAAATTATTCCAATTTCGGACTATAAAAACAATTTTTAATTACCGAATTGCTAAATTTTATTTCGTCGCATTTGTGACAATTGTCATTTTATCAGGTGCATCATTTTAACTATTGTCCTCGAGAGGCGCTTTCTTTACTTTTACAATCGTCAATACCGAGTCGTAAAGTGAATGGTGAAAGCATAGACAATTTTAATAGATTTCTCATTTGATTAAAAACACAAAAAACAAATAAAAATTTTTCATTCAAATGTTATCAGCAAATAACTTATATATAAATATAAGGGCGATTGCTCAAAAATATCGAACTATCATCGATAGTTTCGGACGATTTTGCTAGATAGCAGCACAGTAATGTAACGACGATATTTTTTTTATTGAACGAAAAAACTAAATTATGTTGTCTATGTTAGCTATTGCGCACGGTGAAAATCTAAAAAATTGTAATTACAGTAATAAAAAAAAACAACCAATAAAATAAAATAACCAATTGAATTTTTAAAGAATTTTTATTTCATTTCATTTATATGAATAAATTTGATCTTTTTTCATTTAAATGAACAAAAATGATACATTCTAATTTTAAAATATAATTCAATTATTTGTTTAATTAATATATATAAATTATTTGAAGAATCTACTATTGTTTGGAGATGATTATTATTATCTAATAACCTTGACAGACTAGGGATTAGCTAAGCGCGATTAGTGATTTTTTTCGAGATTAGCTGTAGTGTGTCAAGTTGAAGATTAGCTAATCTCGTTTTATTTGAGGATTAGTCACTAATCGAGATTAGTGCACTAATCCTTGAAAATTTTCGAGCTTATCTCGTTGTATTGGGTTTAGTGTTGGTACAAGTGGCACTACAATGTGAAATAATTATTTAAACATTGCTGAAAATGTATGTGGCGTGAATTTACGATAGAAGTTATAAAATATGACATCTTAAAAAATTTGTGCTGAATAAATTTCGAGGAAAAAGAAAATCTAGTGTGTTTTAATGTATAAATCTTACAAATATTGAATTAGAAAATGAGTCCAGCTGATTTACTCGCTATATTTCAGCGAATCACCATAATAATATTTTATTTCTCTGCAAGAAACTAATCCCTAGTCTGTCAACGCATATGGATTTGTGGTGGATTAGCTAATCTCGTTTCACTAATCGCGCTTAGCTAATCCCTAGTCTGTCAGTGGTATAAGAAACTTAAATTTAGTAAAATGAAAACTTATTATATACTATAAACTTATGTACGTAATTATATTTATATAAATCATAAAAACACGAAAAAATAATTTAAAAACACAGAATACACGCATAAAACACAAAAAGTACAAGACCGCTTGAAATTTTACTAGAAATTATTTATTTTTATGACATTTGTCAAAAAATTGACATATATAAAAATAAAAAAAACAATAAAATTGTTGGTGCCGCCATCTATCAAAATATTCTGATACTTAGTTTTAACGAAATTTGAAATAACTTATCGAAATTTGAACGAAATTATGTTGGATCGCGAGTTTAGTATAACAAATTGTACCTACCGCCATTATAGTATATATAAGTTATTTGGTTATCAGTGTATTGCATATACGTATTATATTTGCAACGCATTCTAAAATCATTGCCTTATAAAATACACAACACAATGAAAACATTGGAATTATCAGAAGTTTTGTTTTTTTCCTTCAGTTATAATGAAATGAGAAATCTAGTATGAATGTCTATGGTGAAAGTAAGCTGCAATTACATAAAGTGGCCAATGGAACTTGAAATAAGAAGTACTCAAATTCAGTTCGCAATGTTGAAGGGCTTAGGTACCTCGCATTATTGGAGCAATAGATGGAAGCCACATTAAAATAAATCCTCTCAAGGGGCTGTTCACAAATTACGTAACGGCCTTAGGGGAGGGGGGATTAAAAATTTTGTTACGATTTGTTACGATGGGGGGTGGGGGTGTTTTTCAAAATGTTACGTAACCAACAAATTTCTTCTTTTTTATCAAAAAATTACATATTTTACTCGGATATTAAATTTTCATTAATTTGATACATTAACCTAAAGAGATCGATTCAATAAAGCATCATAATAATTACCTATAACTGTATTATAACTGTAATTACCACACTATAACTATATTACCTATAACTGTGTGTATTACTGTAATTACCACACTAACACTACTTAGGTCTAGTGATTAAATCAACTTTACTATTCTCGAGATAACTTCTACTTTAAGTACGCAAAAAATAAACATTTTCAATTACTAAATAAGTTATCAAAAGCATCTCTAGGGCTTAAATCTTGGCCAATGTTTAGTCTGATTCCTACATTTTTGCTTTCAACTAGAAAATAGGGTATGTGTTTTGTATATTCATACTAATATGGCCGGTATTCGCACTATTCAATAATAAAAATACACTCAATGGTTACGTTATTTTTCTGGGGGAGGGGGGTTCCTCGCAATTTGTTACGATCTGTTACGAGGGGGAGGGAGGGGGTTAAAAATCGGGAAAAATTGCGTTACGTAATTTGTGAACAGCCCCCAAAAACGACAAATAGGCGTACTACAATCGCAAACAGTACTACAGCGTATTGTTACAAGGAATCGTTAATACAGAAAAAAAAATGTATAGACGTGCATTTTGGCGAGCCAGGATCTATACATGATGCTCGCCTTTTTAGAAAATATGTCTTCTACCGACGTATCAACGAGGATGAATTGCTGATTATACCGGGTAGAATCTTGCTTGGCATATGCCGAAAGCAAATACGTGGTTCCTCCGTTTAAGGATTCCGGAAACCTAAGCGGAAAATAGCTTAAGTTTAACTATTTATATTATACTATTTACAGAATAGTTGTTTAAAACGCTTTTGGTTTACTAAAATGCCGCTTTCGAAGACTAAAATTTTTTGAGAGTCCAAATATTGGTTTTGTGACTAATTGCATTATAGCTACATGTGTGTTGCACAATATTTGTATATCAGAAAATGATTTCTGTGAGATTCAGTATTTAGGCGATCATGTGGATGACTTGCAGCATGACACTCAATCCGGGCGAACCTACAGGAGTAACGGAGCAAGACATCAAATGTTCGAAGAAATGGAACGCCAAAGCTTATTAAATTAAACAACTGGAAATTATTTATTATAATTTTTGTAATTTTATAAAATAAAATTTAAATATAAATACAAAATTAATAAAAATGACAGTTTTTAAAAAACTAACATTCTTATTGATAAAAATAACAGAACACCTAAACAGATAAATATTTCTATTTGTTCAACAAACTAAAACTTAATTGGTGCCTTTTTTCTCATTGTGACTCTTTTTTCGAGATATTTTTCGAATAATAACCGCGCTTCTTCTTCTTGTCTTCTAATTTTCCCTCATAATATTTCCTTTTAAACTCGTTAAAGCTTTCTTTCGGCGACTCTTTATCTGCTTTCCTTTTATCCAGAACCACTGTATTTTGTTCTGAGTCGTTTGGTGCCGTTAGTGTTTTTTGCACTTGAATAGGCGCTGGTTCCGGAAGTTTTTCCATTCCAACGGAAACAGAATGTGAAGAACTCATTACCGGATTGTCGTGGAAAATTTCTTACATACCATATATATGAATTTCGTAGCTTTGGTTCCTGACCCTCTCTCTGTCCTTTGCGATTTTGTGCGGTCGGTAAGGACGGCGCCATTTGGTTTCCACGTTCTCAGCTGTTGTTGGGACATCTTAAAAAAAAATAATTATTGTATCACGTATTAAATTCACAAAAAAATAAATTCCAGAATAACGACTCCAAATCTGTTAATACAATACATTATTCCAGAAACGTCGTTTATTTCTGGTTTTAAAATACTCCTATTTTCGGCTATCACAAGCATTTATTAAAGCTGTTCCTTCATGATATGTCTAATTTTTTGTCATATTTATAATCAAAATTTTATTTATCGCCTTTACTGTAATTTACAACCACAAAAGACCAACGAAACAACTGAACAGATGGCTATGTTTTACTTGTGTCATTCAATTTCTCGTTCCATTGGGTATCTACTCACAAGTATTTCCAAGTAGCAAATATTTTCCATTGGAAGACGGCTAATGAACGAAGGGAAACACGGTGTGCTGGAAATCAGTTTTAATGAAAAGTTCTGTCACTAAAGAAAATTATATTGAACCATGTTGAAGTGAATGTCCTGAGCTCGGGAAAGTTGAAATTAAAATCATTGGAAGTGTCGTTTTTTTTGGCGGCAATTTTAAAATTTCAATAAATTTCACAATATGAATGCTTTATTTTATACATTGTTTTTAATTTAGAAGTTTTAGATTTGTCTGTATTATCAATTAAATTTGAAAAAGTACTAGAATCGTCAGTGTGTGAAGTCGTGTTTTTCATTCGCTCCTTAATTTTTATCAATTTTCTCCTGTTTTTGCTTTAATTTAATTTTAGATAGTTAATAATTTGTTGTATTGTTGGATTTTATACCCGTTGCAATTAAAACTTCAACGTGAAGTTAATTGTTTCCATTTTTTTTTGCAATTTCAATTTTTTGATTGTTTTCTAACCTAAAAAAAATTACACGAGAGAATTGAAAGTAAAGGAAAAAATGATAGTTTTTTATGTTTTTATTTTTAAGTTGACTGATCGAAAATGTAGTGGTCTAAAGTATTATGGCCGAATTTCGAAAAACAATCTTCTTTTGACAGCCTAGTATTTTATCTTTTCAAGGATACCTTTATGATTAAAATCCATACAGTACTTTTCAAATTAAAGCAGTCTTAGCAAAATGCGATGTTTCGGTGAAAACAATTGGCGTGATGCAATATCCTGTATAATGCCACGTTGACCGATATTTGTCGTCACTTATGAGTCAGACGTTGACCTGAACAAATCTCTACCAGTTTAATTCATTGTTTCCTTAAAATCATGGATACCACTCCAGAAAAATCCGCACAAGTTGTTGCTTTATTGCAAGAAGGACGCAATCAACAAGAAGTCGCTCATCAGCTTAACATGAGCCAATCTGCTGTCTCAAGAGTATTCAGAAGGTTTCAGGAAACTGGTACCTTCAATCGAAGACCACAAACCAGCCGGTTTCGCTGTACATCAGAGAGGGACGATCGATTTATCGTCCTAACTTCACTGCGAAATCGCCATCTCACGGGCGTCGATGTGCAGCAGGAGCTAAGACAAGTTCGAGATGTAGCTGTTAGTCAATGGACAGTAAGAAGACGCTTAAAGGAAGCCAACCTCATTCCAAGACGGCCTGCTAGAGGCCCAAAATTTACAACACGCCACCGCAAACAGCAACTCGAATTTGCTCGCGAACACATCAATTGGAACATCGAGCAATGGACGTCCGTTCTATTTACTGACGAGTGCAGAATATGTCTCCATGGTAGTGATATGAGAGACCGGGTCTACCGGCGTCCAGGAGAGCGATTTTCGCAGTGCTGTTTTGCTGAAACAGTCTCATACGGCGGCGGTTCGTGTATGGTGTGGGCTGGCATATCGTTTGAGGGAAAAACAGATCTTGTTTACGTATCTGGTGGAAGCCGTGAAGGGGGTCTGACCGCTGAACGATATATCGAGGGCATTCTCTTGGATCATGTAGTGCCCTATGCAGGATATATAGGGGAAGATTTCATATTGATGCATGACAATGCCCGGTGTCACACAGCTCGAACCACTCGACAGTTCTTGGATGAGGTCGGACTCGAGACGATGAGGTGGCCAGCACTCAGTCCAGACATGAATCCAATTGAGCATTTATGGGACGAACTAAAACGGAGGGTCCGAGCTAGAAATCCGGTACCATCTAACATCAGTGACCTGAAGATTGCGTTAGAGGAGAAGTGGGGTGCGATCCCCCAAGTATTTGTCAAAACCTTAATAAGGTCAATGGGGAACCGCATGCGAACCATTGTAGACGCAAGGGGGGCCATACTTATTATTAACCAATAAAATTAATTTTGTGTTGCTTGAGTTTTTTGTTGTAATTTAATTTTAAACACCCCCAATATTTTTTGCTTAATCATCAATTTTGGTTGCGTTTTCATTCAAAATTCATTACAAAAAAAAAGTACTAAACCAATTTTCATAAAAATAGTGTCATTTTAAAGCAAAAGTATCAGGCTTTCAAAAAAATAATGTCTTATGAAAATCGGATTGACCGTTCTAACAAAAATCGCCCTTATGTGAGCGCTTAAGGTTTTAGTCGATACAGTTGCTCGGGAGTGTATTATCTGTAAATTGCTTTAATAAAATCGAAAGCAAAGGTATTAGTCTGAGTAATATATGAAAACTGTCCACACGGCATATCATACTACATACGTATAGTAAATCGGGGAAAAATGTCACACTTAAGGAAACAATTTAAATAAAAAATACCCAAATGCATGAAACTAAATTTTCATTGTTTGATGGTATACAGTAGACAAATATCTATAAAATGTATAACAAAAATATTATTTATGCTAATTCAGTTAATAGCTAATAACGATTAAACAAGGAGAACCCACATGCGTGGATAAGATGCCACTAATGTTCAATATCTATGATTTCAAAATAAAAATAAATATTTAACATTTAAATAACATTTTTTAAACAAAATAAATAATTTTTAACTTTTACACACAGGACAAACTCCATTTTCACAACAAACTTCGTGCATCCACTTATAACCTAATCGGAATCATAATAATTTTATTTTATTATACCACTGACAGACTAGGGATTAGCTAAGCGCGATTAGTGAAACGAGATTAGCTAATTCACCACAAATCCATATGAGTTGACACACTAGGGATTAGTTTCTTGCAGAGAAATAAAATATTATTTGGGTGATTCGCTGAAATATGGCTAGTAAATCAGCTGGACTCATTTTTTAATTCAATATTTCTAAGATTTATACATTAAAACACGCCAGATTTTCTTTTTCCTCAAAATTTATTCAGCACAAATTGTTTGAGACGTCATTGATTTTATAACTTCTATCGTAAATTCACGCCACTTGCATTTTCAGCTATGTTTAAATAATTATTTCACATTGTAGTGCCACTTGTACCATCACTAAACCCAATACAACGAGATAAACTCGAAAATTTTCAAGGATTAGTGCACCAATCTCGATTAGTGACTAATCCTCAAATAAAACGAGTTTAGCTAATCTTCAACTTGACACACTACAGCTAATCTCGAAAAAATCACTAATCGCGCTTAGCTAATCCCTAGTCTGTCTAGGGTATTACTCGCTTCAAATCAGACTCTCTGTTGTTAATTTCTCACTTCCATTAATTAGTTTTTTATTTGCGTTTGACTTTGTGTGAGTAGCACATACAAACAAAATGTGAGCTTCTCACCTCCATTTTTTTACTGGCATCTTACTCCCAGGGTGTATATTTTTAAAAATATGTTATGCTAATTAGAAATATTAAACCACTTAGCTTTTTCAAACTATATGATTGTAAACAATACGTAATGTAGAGAAAGTTAAAGTTATGGAAAAATTTATATCAGGCTCTACTGTTTTCAACAACGCTCGAAAATTAACTGAAAATAAAAGTGAAAAACCGGTAATTCGGTGTCAATATAGTCAGCTGATCATAATACAAATTCTATTCGTACACTAATTGCCATTTGTTTATAAACAACGCAAATATAGTAAAGTGGCGTCTTACCCACACTGGCGTATTCCCCCGCTTTACCTTATACATATCACCAACATTTTTGTCGATTCTCACATCGTCTGGTCCCGCCTTTAGAGTTTGAGATTTGTCTGTATTATCAATTAATATGATTTTATCGGCTTAAATTATTTATATAATAAGTGTATTTTGTTGACAAAATTACAACCACAATTGCATTAGATATAAAGCGCCACATAATTTAAATAAAGTGAAAAAATGTTTCTCTATTTAAATCGCATTACTCGGATACACGAAAGAATAGGACAAAAATTAAATCAAAACCAAATTTGTTTAAATTTTTCTCAACAAAATACCGCTATTAATTTTAATATCATTTTAGATTTGGTCAATATGATTCGCTAAATCATTACGTTCTTACCTAGTATTATACGTAAAAGGTAGGAAAATTGAATTTTTGTAGTTTGATCGTAACTACCTGATGAGTAGAGACTAGAGAGTAGACCAACTTTTTATCAGTACGAAACCAAACTAACAGGAGCTTAAGGAAAGTTCTCATTTTTTTAAAGGGTATAATACATCGTAGATTTTAAAAACCCTTAGGGAAATTATGGGGGGTGTGTAAAATAAAGCATTCATATTGTGAAATTTATTTAAATTTTAAAATTGCCGCCAAAACAAAAACGGTACTTCCAATGATTATAATTTCAAATTTTCTGAGCTCAGGACACTCACTTCAACAAGGTTCCCTATGATTTTCTTTAGTGACAAAACTTTTCATTAAAACTGATTTCCAACACACCGTGGGAAGCATTGATATTTACCGCGTTCGTATTTAAATCCATTTTTTTTTAAAAGTAACATCAACAACAAAATAATTTTGTATTAATTTTGACATTTTACATCACCAAAAAATAAAAAAACTCGAACATAATAAAAAACTCTCGAAAAATATCGAATAAATTCTAAAAGCCATCTATTGGAATTTTCGTAACTAAAATCTACCTAGCGCAAATTTTATGCGTAACTACTTCTGTTTTCTACACCATCGAATGAGAATGAGTAGTTTCAAGTACTTGCGAGATACAATTACTTGCGAGATACAAGTACTTGCTAGTAGTTTGTTTTCACCAATAGTAGTTATGAGTAGATAGAATTACTTGCGAGTAGTTTGCTTCCGCCATTATTTTTTAGAGAATCAATACCCTAGTTGCTTAAATAGCTACTATTTATTTAAAAATATCGTTAACATGTATTTTTACTTTCCCTGCCTCTTTCTCTCAACCGACCTTAATTCGCCACTGGTCACACAAACAATCAATATTTCAACAAATCTAATAATATACGATGATGCTAGTACAGCATCATGTCATGCACATGACTTAAATGTATTATTTCGCGTCATTAGCACTGAAGGTGTTAATTTATTTAATTTTAGTCAATTTACTTTAAAATTGTTTCCTTTCTTATAAGCTCTGTCCAATTAACGTGAGCAAAACTACACAATGTAGGTACTCGCAGCTACTCATACTAAATCGATGGTGTTATTTTTACACATATTATTAAAATTTGCGTTGCAATAGTGAGTTTAACAGATTTGCCTGGCTTTTGAGATTGTCTGTATGTGGCGGTTAAAAGTCCTATATCGAATTACATCCTAAATATTCAAACGAAATGCATTTCGGCGTAAAGGTGAATACATTCGTCCACTTAACAGCGTTTTAAATACAAAATGCAGGTATTTTTATTTCTAACAAATTTTGATGGTGAGAGGCTCGATTTTTTTACAATAATTTAAGACCATTTTCTTTTATTTATATTTTATTACTTATTATAAATACATACAAAACATAATTATTTAATAATATTAAATGTACAAAAAATCGTATATTATAATTGTCATTTTTTGTTTGTAGAAACGTGATATATAGTACATGCTTAATGATTATTTATTACCTGAATAATTAATTGCTTAGAATCTAAAAATATATTCCCTGGTTAACTAATTACTAAACATATTTTCATCATTATATTCTCAATTATTTTCTATAAATTACATATGATTATTATTTGGCATCTCTTAACTTGGAATGTTATATCTCCAAAACAAAAAAAAAAATTCATATCTTCTAAATCAACCCATTTCACAAAGCTTGATTTACTTCTTTTTATTTTTTTTGTTTCTCATTTCTTTTGGATATCCCAACTCATTTATCGCCTTATACTCATCATCACATTTTACTAACAATTGTAACCATTCTCCACCATTAACTCGCGGAATATCAATGCTACCACCATATACAGGCGGTAAACATTTCGACGAAATATGCTTAAATAATGATTCACGATCAGTACCATGAAAATATATACGATTCTTTAGCTTCTCGCGTAAAAATCGTTTAAACAAAGTAAATACGATGTTAAAAATTTTCGGTTGATTTATAATGTGAATCGCTTTGATTCGTAGTGGGACAGCATCTTGTAACCAATCGACAATAAGTTTAGCAAATTGTGGTGTAAATTGCATAGTCTGTTGGAGTGACAAACCATTCATATCGAATATAACAACAACGCCATGAACTTGGGTTTCGGGTTCGAGAAGGGCTGCCTCCGAGAAAAGTACATTACCTTTGAACACTTCACTCAAGTTGCATTCCTTATGTTTCCAGTTTTCTATACAATTCGGATTAATCAAAAATTAGTACACTATATATATATATATAGTTTCAAGATGACAATAGACTTACTTCCAAGTTCGATTAATAATATCCGTCTACCTAATTGATCCCGATTTGGCATTACAGTTAAAATATTTTGATTGAATATATTGGTTTCGGTTGACGGTATTAAATCATCATAGATATCAGCATGTTGAACTTTATATTCAAAATAACGTTTCATCTGAAATTAAAATAAAATATTTTTGATGAATTAATTAATTGAGTCAAATTGTGAAAGTATTCAACTTACCATATCTCTTGCACTTTCCGGATAGTATTTGCATCTTCTCAAGAATCGAATGTAGTATTCATCAAACTCTGGTAAAGCTATGTCTGGTTCTTGTTCTGAGAATAACAACAATAAAAAAAAACAATTAATGTTATTGGCGTTAATCAAACATCAACATTTCCCAGGAAAATAAAACAATCATCAATTGATCATAAATCATAAGTAATTAGCATGATTAAAATATTATGATCTGTTCGTCATTCACAATTAGCATATACGATTTTATTGCGCTCGCCAATGTCATTTACCGTATATCTAATGGTTGGCGGGAGACCTTAAACGTGAATTGAAGGTGGACAAGAAATTTTTTGATAATTTATAAACATTTTGTTATTGTTGTATTTGTATCATCGATTTCTATATCGCGCTATAGTAACCGTGTTATGGGTATTCCTTCCATGTTATACACGTTATCAGTAAATATCTCTATAAACGCGCAGATAATACATTTCAAGTGGTAATTAAGCTAATCGTAATTGATAAGGATTATTAAAAATCGTATATTGATGATTAAAGCAAACATAAATATAGTTACCGCATGTATACGTTGTTCAATAAATTAACTAACTATTTTATATACAGGTATATTACCTTTCATCATTGCTTTTAGTTCGCGAACAGCTTTTTCTTGAATTTCAGGTGTTTCACGTAGTTCTTGTTCGGCAACTTCACGCCCAAATTCGCTAAGCGGTCCCAATTCCAATTGTAGCGTATAGCTGCCCAATTGAATTGCGGGCAATTCATCGATTTCGGTTAACATTGTTGGTACCCCTATAGAAAATAAAGAAAATAAAGAAATCGATTTAATTAATTATTAATTATCATCGTTCGACGGTACAAAGTTTTTCATATATTACTAACTAAATGACGAAATATGTACATATAACGTAAATACAAGCATACACATAACTATAGTTTACTATATTATTATATGACACTATAACTACGTCAAAAATACAAACTCCAATTAGCTACCTCATGTTTACTGTGCGCTTTTGTCTTATTATTCAGGGTTCAAAGGTCTGGCAAACACAATTTTTATTTTTAATTAGAATTTAATTATAATTTCATATACTGAATGACACGACAAAATCTTCATAAAACTTACGATCACATCCTGTAGGGATAAAAATAATTTTTGCCACAAGCGGCATTGTTTCATTTACTTCTGCTACCATTCCCATAGTGGCGAATAATTTTTTCTTAAACATAAAACGGTTGCGGATTATTGTCTTGTTTATTTAAATATTTTTTGCCAATCACAGCGGAAATGAAAGTATGCACTGTGTTGTAAATGTAATTCACTTTAAACTAGGTATATGAACAACAATAATAACACGAAATCGCGACTTCTATATGGCAATGAAAATTTATGGAAAAACAAAAAACAAAAACGCGATGTTTTTTTTATTTTCAATAACACAATACTTTTTGGATAAATAATTTACTGGTTGTCGGCCGTCTCACAACCGTCGCGATGTATTTATATGACAATGTGGCGCGATTGTTTTATTTTACGAAATAGTATTTTGAAATTTTAAAATTAAATTTGAATTGTTAATTTGGTATATTTGTACAGTTTACGATCTGGAACTAATATCTTCAAACGGAATTTTATTTAAACATTAAAATTGCAACGTTGCAAATTTATTGGCGCTTTTATATGAGGCGATTTACTGTACGAAATGGTTTGCGAAATTGTTTTTAAATTACTCTAGAATATTAGGGCAGGGTTGTATGTATTAATAGAATGCTAATGTTCAACAAATTTATTAGTCATAGTTTGAAATCGCATTTTTTTATAGTAGGTAATGTTCTAAATTCTAACTCTTCTTATTCCAAGAATACATTTCAGATTGCCTTGTTTTTGGAATCCAACGTGATTTTCATAAAAATCACGATAAACTCACTGGAGAATGTAAAAATTATATTTTACCCTAACTGAAGCAACTTTGTGGCGGCAACATTCAAAGTTTTCTAAAGTAGCCTTAATTGGACTCAATTAATTCATAATTGGATCAAATTGAGTTATAATACAGTTTTGCTAATTCTTTCAAATCAATTAATTAACATTATCATTAATTAACTAGAAATTAGAATGATTTAAATAAAATTATTGCGATTCAAGTTTTAGCTTAGTCTGAGTGTACCGCGATCAAATATTCCACATTAAAAAATCAATGGAAAGGGAAATGGAAGGATTCAAAATTATTAATAGATTACTCACTGTAAAATCAGACCAATGAGCAAGCAAATTGGAAACCCAAATGACGTAACGTTAATACTCGAGTAGCTCAAAGTTAATGGACCGTCACCGGTCTAAGTGTGCCTAAGCAGTCATTCCAACTTAACCTAATCTAATACTCAAAACTCGTATAATACAAAAAAGCACCATGGTAAAGAAAATGTATCAAATTAATAACAAACATTTTCAATACACAATAAAAACTGGTTAACCCAACTGTGGGGAAAAAGTAGATTAACGTTTCGGATTTAGAAACTTTTAGGAAACTATGGAATTCCTTATTTCGACGCCATCTTGACCAAATATGAAAAAAATCACCGTGGTTAACAATACGAGTAGAACAGAAAAAGGAGTGGTCAGGCGATCTAAATCTCAAGGTATAAGTGAAATTTTTTTTAAAATTATTATGGGTTCTGGAACTAGTTTACCTTGTCGTTGAAATCTTTCTATAATTGAACTTTAATTTTAACAATGTTTAATATTTCAAAACTGTTTGTGCTGCGCTGTCCAAAGACTTTTCTAACTAAGATACGCAAGAAATATATTATCGAATTGATCAATCCCGAAACATTTTTTAGATTCCTCAAAGGATCAAAATCATAACAATGCTACTCGAAGCAATTCACGTTTTATGCATTTTGGAATTAAAAACTGTTAGAATAGATAGGAGTAGCAGACTCCGAAGAAGGCAAAGCCGGTTTATTCAAAATGGTTAATATTCACGAGTTGCAGTTCGTGTTGTTCCAATGAGTCCTTTTTTCTAAGCTCAAAGTTTGACCCGGTATTATTTGGCATTCACAAAGGCCTAATTTACAAAGACAAAAGTCAACTGTGTAAAAAGTGTATGCTGTTTGAGAGGAGAAAAATACTTGTTGTTTATGTGGCCCAAACGTCGTAACGCTGGGAAAAGAGAAAATCAATTTGGTTATATATAACCGCCTCTGAATGAATATCAAGCATTTTCGAAGTATGTATATCGAAAAAAATTATTTTGCTCGATTTCACAAAAAAAAACAAAAATAATCAATCAGTTAAATCAGTTCAGCTAAATAATAATATTTCCGCTCTTTATCTATTTTTTGTGAAACCGGGCAATGATAATAAAATATCATGTTTGAAACAATTTTTTGTATGATATCGATATGTTTCAAAAGGAGCACTCATATGGGAAATTTACAAATTTTACATGCATTACTCATATATAGAATAGACGTATTAGTTCAGTCATTAGTTCAATCTATTACAAAAAAAATGGCATAAAAGAACTGTCCAATCGATATTCTCATTCTAAAAAGAAGAAATTAGCAAAAAAGTTACCCGTCGCGCGAAAATATTTGGCAACTGGAAGACATTGCTAGCCGTTGATCAAATAGTTCTTGAAATATATTTAGCCATTTATGTAGTTGACGGTATCAGATCAAATTGTATAAGAGACATGTAGCACGACAGACACAGACATTTTCATCCAAATGGCAACGCACTAAAACGTAAAAGATATACTCCGGTATTCCGACAACTGCATTACTGTCATGAATCAATCATAGTTTGGAGTGTTAAATAATTGTTCACGAAAATGTTATTAAAGTTAGGGCCAAGTTTTCCAATTTGGTGTTTCAATTGCTAGTGGTTAAAATTGTGATCTTTTTTATTTTTACTGTACGTTGTTAAAAATACAGTTGTGGTATTATAATTAAGCCATTTTTGCTTTATTAGCAAGGAAATCACGAATAAACAACCGGAACGTAGCCAAAAGAATTACTTTTGCTAAAGAGCATTTGGCAAAACCTAGGAATTTCGTAATTTAATAATTTGGATGGATGAGAGTAGATCCAACTTGGTTGGAGGTGATGGGAGACCATACGTAAGATGACCCCCAAACCAGCAGATTAGCCATCGGTATGTCAAAGAAAACATTGGATCATAGCAATGCATCAGTAATGGTTTGGGGAAGCTTGATTTCTCGGTGATTTGGCCTGTCATCAAAATCGATAGAATTATGGATGTCCTTAAATATATCGAAATTCTCGATCATAATTTAGATGATTATATACGGTCTTCCGCTATGGTGGCGTTCTCAGCACCCCAAAGATAATCTAATAGTATATGCGGCGTATTTAGAACGGCAAAGAATCGAAAAAAGAACCGAGAATCTATGGACAAATGTTAAATGGTAAGTCACACTAAGAAAAAGACAAACAGAGGATATTTATGGGCCAAAATTCAAGAGTTTTGGAAGAGTACAACGCTAGCCTAAAATGCTTCTCTTACAGTTAGTATAGGCAGGAGAAGAAGTGTAGTCTTGAAGCAAAAGGGTTTTCCTACCAAATAATTCATTTTTTCTAAATTATTTAGTTTTATGCTTAATTAAAGTGCCAGCAAACCACTACAACTATTTTTATTTTTTTTTATTTCACAAACTGTAATTGTCAACGTATGAATTATAACTTCATTTGATCATATACCTATGAATTATTTAAAATAAACAAAAAACTGAACTAAAAACCTTTCTTGGAACTTTATAGGTCAAAATATGTGTTCTACAAATTGTGGCTTAATGTAGCTGAAAAACAAAATACAAGAATGGGTCGTGACCATTAAAAATTTGTATGGTGCATACGAAGGTAAAAATTTAACTTTTTAACTTTTTATTATTTTGAAACACAGCCTTACTCATACAAAATGAAAAAAAATATTTTTCAATTTTTGATAAAATATCATACAAAAACTAAAAACTTAATATTGATTCTCGATTAAGCTCGATTTTACTTTCTAAATAGCGTACTCGCGGTATTGATTGGAAACATTATTTGTTTTAATCCATCCAACTGTTTAGGAATACGCATTATAGAAATGTAAGCTTCATATATGGATAGTATCGAATGCATGTGCGGATATGCAACGAGGATGTTTTAATAGCCTTGTGAGCTCCTTCAGACATTTAAAGTTCCTACACTCAGATTAAAACTAAAGAGAATTTTGATAAACAACTTGTTTCCGCCAAGCTGGTCTCTTTCTCTGTCTCGTCAAGGTTTTAATAGAATTTGCAAAATTCAAAATATTATTAACAAATGACGTGTTTAATTGTTTAAAACAACGTCAGTCACGACGCATTGGGACAGTTTAATGCATTGAGGGTAAGATTATTTAGCAGTCAAAACCTTTACCGTGTACTGGTAAATTTTACGGTTTTCCGTTTACCGTTTACCGGCAAAACAATTAAGTATTCTTAAGCATCTCAGTAATTTTGAAATGATGTCATAGCACTAATCACAACCACGTAAATCTTGAATAACTTAGATATTCTCAAATATTGAATACTTCCCTAGAAAATATCGAATAATTTCGAAAAATCTACAAAATTAACGCCAAATTGAAATAAATCCGAATTACCTACAAGAAATTCGAATGGCCTCAAAAAATTTCCTTGATGTCGAAAAGTTTGTCATAACAAAAATCTATCATAAAAAAGTTGTGAAATTATCAAATCAGTTATTAAAGCTACAAACGTGAAGCAATTTGATTTAGCGTAACAACAACAAAAAAATATTGGAAATTTCAAATATAACCTTTCTTATAATTTCAAAAATGCGTGACTATTTTGAAACATCCCCGATCAACTCTAAACTGTGAGTCTTTAAATCAAAAAACTCAGCTCCATGCAAAATTATATAGAAATATTAAATAAAACCGCCATTACTAAATATATAAGGAATTTGAATTTTCCTTCGTTTCAGTAGTGTTTCCAAAATAAAACCGGTAAATTCTGTTTTTATTTACCGTTTACCGGTAATTACAAAAAACCGATAAACGGGAAACTAAACTGTTCTTACTAAACCAGATCCTCATTGGCAACACTAAAAAGCTTTGTTAGTAAAAACAACTTAAACCGACGATTTTTACTTCCGTAAAGGACAACTGGTTTGTCGTGAATATGAAAGAAACAGTTAAAAAAAATTCACAACTATCAGACTTAAGTCTAAACTGTAAGCTATTGCTATTTAAAATGGTAACTAAACCGATTTGCGGATATACAACAATCTGGACAATTGGGGCCCCCCTAAATTCGATCTTTTATCCTCGCTGTTTTGTTTCAACGATCAGTTAACACGTAAGAGTGTAAAAGCGGCAATGCACAGCGGGTTTAATGCAAAGCAAGCGAATTTAATTCAAATCAAATTAGAATCGTACAAATACGAATCAGTATACTTTTAATTTAATACTACTGTCTCTCGCGAGAAGTCTTGAGAATATAAAAAAATTCTCCAAAATAACACTACTGCCATCTATGAATTAACACCTAAATTGTTTGGATGGTAAAATAGAGCGTTTATTAGTTTAGTGTTTCGATTAAAATGACAAACAAATTTTGCTACTATTTTCGCATTGCCACGCAAGACAAAAATATTTTTATTTCTATTCGTATCATAGGTATAAATATCAAATCCGGGTCTGAATACCGCCGCCTCAAAATTTGGCGCCGGTTTGACAGCCAGTTTCACACCACACGTCGAAATGCTGACGATATGAGAATAATTTCAAGAACCTAACATGTTCCAACCATGTAAAAACCATTTGTAAAATATGCGATAATACATGTTTCATGCAGATGAAGAATAGACAGATGATGCTTAATTTTTATTTTTTTATTTGAACTATTTGCCATATAAAATGAATATAGAACGTTAAAGAGCGGACCAAAGGAACGTCTCAGCGAGAAAGTTTGCTGCATTACTGCTCCCATTAAATTGTGTTATTTTTCTAACTAGTATCAAAGAGAGTGACACAAATTTAGGAGCAATCTCCCATTTTTTCAAAAATCGAATTTTCTTAGAATCAGTTTCAGGTCAGGGATGGCATACAAAATACAATAAAGTCCACACGTAAAACACGAAGATCATATACACAGGGCACAATTAACAAATAACTGCGGGAACATAAATTGAATCAATTTTATAATATTTAATGATGTCGACCTTGTGGCTTGGTAATTTTCGTTCTTAATTAATACTAAAAACTTTATAGCCAAATAAAAATTTGGCCGAACATTAAAATCTTGTTTGTCATTACATAGGAATTTTCCTTAAACACAAAATTGAAACATGTCTATGCATTTATAATCAAAGTGCACGATTACTTAAGGCAATAAAGAGCTAGCATTAAAAAAATGTACAGGTTACGTTCTAGTTACTTTAATGGTATTGTTAGTATGAAATATTTAATCCTGTTTTCTGTACAAACAATTTTTATACAATTTAACGAGGGTCCAATTATTTATGTACATTTGATGAACCCAACTCGATCTACCTGAATGACTTTCAGAAAATTGAAAAAAAAAAAAAAACCATAACATAAAAATCATTAATCTTCGTCTTTGATCAGACTGGATATTTTAATAACATTTTTCAAGGTTAAAAATGGTTGTCTTTATACCTTTCAATAAGCGATGCGCATATTGCATACACATTTAAGCTATAGTCATAATGCCTTGACGAACTGATTTCAACAATAGTATAAAATTGAAAATCGGCAAAATCTTTAATCGCGAGACCGTCTATCCATTGTTTACTTTCGCTTAACATACATTGTATATAACGTTATTTTTTATGAAATACAAAAAAGTTACAAGACTCTGTGACGTAAGTAGATAAATGTGGGTAAATAGAAGCAAATTATAAAGAAATATAGAAATTATTTGAAATTATGAAATAAAATTTCCATATCGGTGTTTAAATCTGCATCTCAAATCAATTGGTTAATTACTCATGGTAATTTCCAATATTATAAGTGCACGTATTATACAGTATGTAATTGGATGGTTACAATGACGAAACAATACCGATAAATTAAGCCTTATTCAACCTTGGCAATTTGAGAGCATTTACAGCCGTGTCATCCACGATCTTTCGATTGGTTTTATGACTTGTGTAAATTAGTTCCTTAAGATAAACATACATATGTATTTACGTACATATAATTGAAGAGCTAACGTATTAAATGCTTTAATCAAAGTCAGCATGATATTTAGAAACAAAAATGCGGAATAACCAATAATTATGGATCGATCATAAATATTATTATATGTCGTTCTACCTACATTATCGTATAATATCAAAGTCAAAAATTGACCTTATAAACCCCTTGAGCGGTTATAATTTTTATTTAAAAAACTGAACGCGGATATCCAGATCGACCTTGCTCAATTTAAGTACTAAAAACCACTTACTCATTTTGAATATGTTTTTTATAACTTTTTTCCTTTAAATTACAAAAATTAACGGTTTTTATTTATAGTATCACTTTTTAATTAAAAAAAAAAACAAATTAAGAAATATTTAAATACGTATCACACTATTTCTTATATTTATAATTAACAACACAAAGTATTATTTTAATATTAAACTTTTTATTTATAAAACACCACCAACAACAGTAATATAAATCACAAAATATTAACAACAGTATAAAAAAAATAAAAAATTAGAGAGCCACGGAAAAATCTCAACCAACGATCGTACCGTGCACGTCTAAACTAAATTTGATTTGTAATTTGTAACTTTACTTTATGCTTTTGGAAATAAATGAACAACAAAATTCTGTGTTTACATGTTTTTATAGTTTTTTTTGCGTGCACTCTTTTCGTTTTGTTGGCTCTTCCAAAACGATTAAATCGTATACACAAAACAAAACAAAAATGCTTCGTTTACTTTAGATTTTCAATTTCATTGAACTCTCTTTGGAAATTTACTCGGTTTAATCTTAAATCTCGAGTAGGAGATATAGGGTAGAAAGAAAACATATTGAACCGAATCCACTTACAAATCGATTGTTAATTTGGTACATCGGCAAGTAAATATTGTGTCTATTAAATAGAGATTGTGGGAAATTTCTCACAAATTAATATTTGTTTATAGTTTGCACTCTGTATCTGTACTCTGCAAGCGAATATTTGCTCATTTACTTATTATCAATAAATATTTAAGATGTGGGTAAATAGATAAAATAATAAATGGAAAAAATATTGAATGTTGATGAATCATACACAAATAAACAAAGATAAAAAAACTAGACATAATGGTGAGAGCTGAACAGTATTAGTGGGTGCCCAACAGAGTGACCCCGAAGGGTTATTATTAAAACTTTGTGCTAATATTCATGAATTTAGTATGCTAAAGGTATGACTACTCAAACTCCCTTACGTTACAAGTATAGTATTGTGCAAATTAATGCAAACATAGCAATATTTCCAAACCGTTTTCAATAGTTCAAACTGTAAAACATCCAATGAAAAATTTGTTTGCAGTATATCGATGTTTTGAAGTATTATGCGGTTCCTATATTAAAAATGATGAAAAAACGAAGCTACCTAGGCTTTCAACAAGACTTGGCTCCTTGCCACATACCCAAGGCTGTTAAAAAATAGTTTGCTGAATTTTGTTTGCTAAAATAGCAATCCTGTTAAATCAGTCTATTTTGAGTCACGTGTACGAAATAAACTAATCAAAATAACATTAGACTGATAATTTCCCTAGGGAATTTTTGGTTTTAATTGGAATATTTCGTACACGTGACTCGAAATTGACCGATTTAATAGGCTTGCTACTTTAGCAAAACATACTCTGGCTACTAGATGAAAAGAATTAATAGTTTTATTTTACAATAAATACTGTTTCAAAATGACACTTTCATAGTACAATTTACAATCTAGCAGCCTTAACTAATTCTGTGTTAAGAAATATTTGTTTATTACATCCACTTTTAGTTCAAAATGTCACTTTCACGATTCGAGCACGAAAATGGCGAAGCAATAAATCAAATTATTGAAGAAAATATGCCAAAAAATACTGTAATCAGTAAAAAATATAACTGGAAGATATTTACCGGATTCTGTAATGCCAGAATTACCAACTATATGAAAATATTAGTGCAAAGGAGCTCGCTATAATATTATACAAATAAAAAAAACAGAATAAAATAAAATTGCAAAAAATGTTCTCTTCGAATACCTCTCGAGCATTAATAAATACCTTATAATTTTATTATATTTTCCTCAAGCACGTTGCTTTTTAGCAGCCTACGGCTTCGGGCTGTTACCAACCAACGTGCTATCGAAAAATATAATAAAATTATTTCGGGAAATTATCAATGCCCTTGGGATATTACTGCTGACAATTTCATTACAATATTGGATTGGCCTGGAAATTCATCTGATGTCAACCCCATCGAGAATTTGTGGGTGATTATGAAGGCAAAATTGCGAAAGCTGGTTTTAAAATTAAAATACAAAAATATTGTCATTTTATTCGCATTAATTTGCACAATACTATAAATTAAAATTAAACAAAATATTTATGAAACTAATGAAAAAGCCCAAAAACAATAAACAAATATTTTTTTTTTCTTACTTATTCAAGTTTAAAGTAACCGCTTCTTAAACAATAAACAATGCTCTAGACCCTTAAAATCAAATCCTTTAAAACACGTGTGGAAAGCAATTAGGGCATTGAACGTGTGGTTCGGTGTCTTTTTTAAAATTATAAATACCAAACGGAACACGTAAAAATCCTGAATGTGATCTCAAAGCTCCGTGAGGAGCGTAAATGCCAAACCTCTCAAACAACTAAGGGTAGTCAATATTCTCGAGCAAAGAATATCCCAGGCAAATACTGGACAGGTTACCTCACGCATTTGTGCCAAACTGCCCATTTTTATATATGGTTCGAGAACATAACCTCTTTGTTCCGACGGTGGAAGATGTTCTGAGCGCATAATTCATAAACTGCTTTTGAACACTTTCAATTCTATCCGAATGCGTTTGATAGAATAGCATTCAAGGAACCGACGCATACTCCAAAACAGATCTAATGTAAGTAATTTATGTACATAAATTCTTTTCAATGTATAAGCATCATCAAATTCAATAACACAATACGCTTTTTAAAATTCAAATTACTCGTGAAAACAACTTCAAGATCACGGAAATCTTAATCTCTGCTCAATTGTTCTTTATAATTATTAGAATTTACGGGAAATTTATTTGCCTTAGGCCAATCATAAAATATGTCAAGTTTGATTTGAATCAAACTGCACACAATTATTGTTTACGACCTCTAAGGACGGTCATTGGCAATATCTTAGTCTAAACCCCTTCTTGTGGAGTGATAATCAGGTCCAAAGTTACCATGGATAAATTTCTAAAAATGCACCGATTGAGCTGATTTTTGGATATTTAGTGGAAAATCAAAAATAAATCGACACGTCGTGTATTATTGTTTTTTTAACGATGATGGGGATGGTGTTGAAGATGTTGATGATGATGATGAAAACTAAAATGATGATAGGAATGATAATGACCATGGTGATGGTGATTGTGATTATGATTGTGATAATGATGATATACGATGGTATGATGGTATGATGGCATGATGATATGATGGTTTGAGGAAATATTAGTATGAACCATTCGATCCAAATAATCTGGTATAATGCTATGCACCGTATAAATCGATGCACCGTCTATAGTGGAATCATTTAAAATAAAGGCACCGAGTAGAAATTTAAGAGATCATAAGTATCTTCATCTGTATATACTATATACACAGAACAAACTATGGTGACAATGAACCAGTAAACATGATGTCCAAGAGTATTCATAAAATTTACCATCTCTTCGACTTTTACTTAAGCAAAGATAGCTTTAAACGTAGGTTGAACCAACATTGTGCTCCGACCTGAAAATATTTTCAATTTTAATTCTTTTATCAAATAAATAATTTATTTGTATTTTGCTTTTAATATTATTTTTTGTCTATGTATTATTCTATGTATTATGTCAAGTCAAATTTGTCGCCTTTTAACTGAAGAAATAAAAATAAATAAAAATTAAAATAAAAAATATGATGTTATGATGGTATGATAGTACGATGGCATGATGGTGTGATGGTATGATAGTGGTGTAATGGTATGACTGTATTATGGTATGGTAGTACATATGAAGGTACGATTGTCTGATGGTGTTATGGAATAATGGTACGATGGGATCTATGACGGAATGTATAATTATTGTTGATAACGGTATTATTCGTAAAATCCGCCTTTGGAAACATATCTAACCAATTTCAATAAAAACACAGGAGTTCATATGCAAATCTACTTCTCATCGAGAGAGTTTTTACACCAACTTCTTCCATAATGTAGAGCAAGAAGGTAAAGACTATAAAGAACTTGAGGGACACATTTTTATAAAAGCAAAATAACATAAAATTAATTTATTGCACATTTATTTTTTGTTTCTAACGAGACAATGCGCTTAATATATGTCATCAAAAATCCAAATTGTATTATGTTATTTCCCAGCTTCCTATTGGAATTTGCTTCGAGAAATCAATAATAACATGACATACAATTTTAAATCTCGGAATATGGTCTGACATACTTGTTTATTCATAAATGTTCAGCTACTAAGTATAGTTAATATTTTGGAAATTCCACAAATAGTTAATAATATTTTCCCAGCTAACACAGAGTTTACCGGAAAGTTATCAATAAATATGTTAATATTTGCATACATTTTAAGATCATCGTTATATAAAAGTTTAGGTTATCTCGTGAAATGTTTATCTTCTTGAAACCACACAAAAATTCAATCAAAAAATTAAAATTAAAATACAACATTTAAATTTCTTAATAAAATCTGTTTTATTGTCCTTAAAAGTACCCACGAGAGTTACCAGGCGTTCGAAAATTAGTTCAAAGTCAAGATCGGATAAATCGTAGCTCAGATTAAGGTTAAAGTAGATCACCCTTTCAAATTTGCAAAACGGGAAATTTCTAGGAAATTGTTATCAAAAGACTGTGGTCTAGTTTTTAGAGAAAGAAAACATCGTTCCTGTTGCTATTAAATATATTCTTAAGAGAAGCCCAACAATTTCTTCTCTGTTGCTGAAGATGAATGTATGAGTAATTACACGTAATATGACTCCATAGAAATTAAAATGGCTTTCGGTTCTGACAGATATTTAGATTTAGGAGAAAATTTGCCAAACTTGTTTGAAATCAAAGTGTTTAACATGAAACGATAACGAATTTAGTATTTGCTGGGTTGATTTATTTGTCAAATACGTCTAGCCCTCAAAATTTACCTTTTTTGCACTTCAAATTCAACCTTTTACAAATCAAGTTTTGATTAGAAAAGGTTGAATTGACTTGCAAAAGATTGAATGTGTTTGATATAGTTTCTCGTTTGCCGAATCTTTTTTATTACCGGTAAACGGTAAATAAAAACTTAATTTACCTAAAACCGGTTTAATTTGAAAAACTATTTTAAATCAGGAAATTGGAAATTTTCCTGTTTCATATTTCCTTGTCTAGGATTTCATCTTTTGATCATTTTTAAATTTTTTTCGAGATTATTGGAGCATAGCATGGAAATGGTATACGTGATTGATGCGAGATTAGCCCTATCTTATGCTTAGTATAGCATTTTGCTTAGTAGTATTAGTACCTGTAATATTAAATTACTTGACAAATAATTTAATATTTACACGAATTTTCGGAATTTTTCGAAAATTGCGTGGGTTTTCTAAATTTTTACAGGCTCTCCGAAACTATTCATTAATATCTAGATTTTTCGGTATTATTGAAATTATTCGAGATCAATTGAGGTAATATAGAGATTAATCGATTTTTTCTATAGGATTATTCGAGATTTTCAAAGATTTTCCAATTTATTCGAATTTTGTATGGCAATGTTCTGCGTTTAGCTTTGAGTTGTAGAAACTTGCAGAGTTACACAAATAAATCTATATCATGATATTTAGTTGATTTTTGGAGATTTCGATATTTCTCTAATTTCCTAGATTATTCGAAATTATTCAAGATGGTCCAGGTTATTTAATTTTATATGGCGGTGATTGTATAGGATTTCCTTTGGTGTTACATACTTACGGATAATTCGATATTTGAGAACCTTCTAGAATATTCAAGATACTTTGATTCAACATTTTTGAGATTTTTGATATTCTTCAAATTATACTCGAAATTTGTGATGCTTTATCGATACATAAAGAAATCGTCATAGCATTGAGTTGATTGCAAGAAAATTCGATTTGTTGTACTGTATCGGACCATCGCGCAAGTTTTTTGGCCAATGACTGTACCAGTTAATACTGGGAAATTTAAAATAAAAAAAAAACAAAAAAAAATTAATAAATAAAAGAAATTAGAAAAACCAAAATACTGTCAAAGCCAAATGTAAATAAAATTGACAAGAAAAGAAAATAATTATCCGCTATTACTTAGAGAATATTGATAACATAAAATAAATTAGAAGCAATAAGACTATCCTCACTATTCATCAAGATGGATTTTTGTTTTTCTATCTCCAGTGTTTCGAAAGCGTTGGGTTTCCACTATTAATATAAATTTCATGGCCTCTATTATTCATTATATTATACGCAACACTATTACAGCAGACTCTCACCATAATGACGCTCATAACGGTTACATACCAAATACAATGACCTTTTACAAATTCAAACCGATATATAATTCGAGTAACCCTGTTTACATATTATGGTATTCTCCGTATAAATAGGTATATCCTCGGATTCCAAACGGCTGGTTTTGAACCGATTCGGCCGGTTTTCATGGCTCTAAGCTTGTCACCGGGCGTAAAACTGACCGGTAGAATAAATTACCGGGTTTCAATAAAATTCAGTTAAATCGGTACCAAACAAAAACAAACAAAAAAAATCGATCTGTTATTTATACCCATAATTCAATGACTTTCTCAATTTTTCGAAGAGCTCGAATAGAAAACTGTTATTTAGAAAATTGTGGTCTTTGTGTGGTGGTCAATATTGGAAGAAAACTGTATAAAAATATGTACTAAAACCTACGCTTTAAATTTTTTTTTGAAAATTATGCAGTGATGCATACCTAGAGAGATGTCCTAGTTTATTGGAGATTATTTGGAGGGATGATCGGAATAGCTTACTAGATACTAGGGATCCGCTCGAAACGCGATATTTCAAAACGCGATATCACGAAACGAGATAAAGTACGAAACGCGATATGATACAAAACGCGATATTTCAAAATGCGATATGGTACAAAACGCGATATGGTAAAAAATGCGATATTTCAAATCGCGATGTTTCAAATCGCGATATGGTATAAAACGCGATATTTCAAAACGCAATATGGTACAAAACGCGGTATGGTACAAAACGCAATATTTCAAATCGCGATATTTCACAATGCGATTTTTCAAAGCGAAATATGTAAGCAAATGCAATTTTAAAATTATTTTTGATGACATTTTGGAATGTGGACATACGGATAGTAATTAGACTATTTTTTGTGAACTAGAAATGGTGGAAGTTTTTTAAAATATATTTCAATTAAAATTTTTGATGTTATTTTCTAAACGAAATTTAAATTATAGATACATACTCGTATTATAGATTTATTTAACAATTTTGCTTAAACAATAGAAAGTGTTTTAAGAATAATTCACCATTTTGGCTAGATGTATTTTATTTTTGTTTGTGGGGCAAGGTATATTTTTGTTCGTACCGTGAATATTATACCTGAAACTAGCAGGCTGTAAAGTGAAACAGAAACCCCCAAATACAAGTTAAAAATAAACTTGATTTATAAAATGGGGTAAAAAATGATAGAAACATTTTGGAGGCGTAATTTTTTTAAAATTATTGTTTTGTTTGTTGATTTTCCTCTAAACCTTGACATAACGCAGAATTTTCCTACAATTAGTGAAATTATCTTTAATTTACTTAGATTTTCCTTCACCTATTGGAATTTTTCTTCAGTTATCAGAATTTTAAACTTTTTGAACTTTTAATTGGAGCGAGCATTTGAGGAAGCAATGATGCACAATTATTAACAATTATTTGTGAGTCTTTAAAACCGGATGCCGCACCTAGCGAGAACAAAAGTGAATTGAATGAAACCACTATCCTTAAAGCTGCGAATCGCTCTGAACAGAGAAAATAAACATATTTTCCCCTCGTGTTCAACTTATAGGACTCAAAAATTTAATGCTTTAATTGAACTGGAAAGAGAGCTACAAAGAAATTAATTCCACAGTCACCACCGAGTTTTATTAATTAAAGTGTGTGCACATATTGTGTGCATACGACGTGTGTGTACATATTGCATACACTTACTCTACAGTTACACCTACTCGGGCATTCTCTGTCAAATCGGCATTCCCCCTTCCCTGCGCATTTCAATTTTTGAAAATAAATAAACAAAACTCATTTTTTAATAGTTTTTTAAAATTCAAAAATGGTGGATTCAAGATGGCCGCCAAAAGTGGCAAATTTTTCGACGTTTATGAGGATCGATAGAAACAAGTCCTAGAGGGTTTTCGAAACCTATGTTCTATAGAAACAAGTCCTAGAAGGTTTGCTGATCACGAATTTGAGGTCAGAATTTTAAAATTCAAGATGATGATCATGATGCGGACCCAAGATGGCCGTCATAAAGGGTATATTTTCAAGATTTCTGCGGGTTTTCGGAGTCGTTGATCACGAATCTGAGGTCAGAATTTAAAAATTTTATCAAAAAAGTACCAGATTCTTCAACAAAATTTGTTATTTTTAGATATTTTTTCAAAAAATGTATAAAAATAACGCGTTTATCGGAAATCCGGTACTTTTGGGATAGAATTTTTAAATTCTGTCATCAGATTCGTGATCAGCGACCCCGAAAACTACCTCGATTATGTTTTCATTGATTTTTATGAACGTCAAAAAATTGGTATTTTTTTGGGCCATATTCGCTACACCATCTTGGATCCGCCATTTTGAATTTTAAAATTTTGACCTAAAATTCGTGATAAGCGACCTTGAAAATCTTCTAGGACATATTTCTATCGATCTTCATAAACGTCGAAACATTTCCCACTTTTAGCGGCCATCTTGAATCCACCATCCAAAAAATGGTTACCATAATGACTCCAAAATCACTTGTGATTGAAATTACAAAGTTAAAATTACGATTTTATGACAATTTTATTAAAAATAAGAGACTTATTTAGCAGATATGGTTCGCTATTTTGAGAATCAAAGGACACCATAAAAACGCCATATAGCATTAAACAGTAGACTCATGGTAACGAACATTTTAAGCCCAAAACAGTTTATTTATCTCAAAAACTGAAATGCGCAGGGAGGGGGGGGGGGAAGGTTGGTGATAATATTTAACAGCCAATCATAACACGAATAGAGTTTTTTTTTTCGGAAGAACATTTTTACTTTTATCTATCGAGGGATACAAATTCGTTGAATAAAACCATGATCACGTTCAAACTCGATGAACTTACTATTGTACATTAACAGCCTTTACAAACAAAAACCTGCTTGTTGATTACAATCATGTGTCATCATGCATATAATAAAGTGGAAATGAAACCCGAGAGGCTTTATCTCCACCTATATACTCGTACATGCTGAACATTATGAGGTAAAAAATAAATAAGAAATGCGGTAGACTAGTCCATATAAGAACCATTTCTGCGTAGCTAACTTCTGATGAAATGACAATCTTTACATTTGACATTTTGTACAAAAAACTTTTTAAAATTTTTTATAAAACCGCGACCAGTATACACATTTCTTCATTACAATTACAACAGGATTTGGTTATGTTGATTTTTTTTTTTTTTTTTTTTCATTTTATTTTATTACGACTGAGACTGCGCTCATCTAGCAATTTTTCTTTCAAATACAAATTTTTATATATCTAGTAAAATTCACGTTTGTTGGGGTGTAACCCACTGGTTAGCCCCATAATCAATTAAACCTATTTACTAATTTTAGTTTGGTAAGTTCACTAGGTCAAGTGGCCTCGTTCTTTGGAGTCTTCTTTCAACGACAGGGTTATCTATCATATGGCGAATATAGGGGTTTCCATGTTCCTGGAGCCTTATTTCGTGTTTTGTGGCATGCATTTTTATTTCCTCTTTGATGTATTCCATCCGTAGGTCCCTGTGAAGGTCGTCATTTCTTGCGTACCACGGAGCATTGACGATGCTACGAAGAACCTTGTTTTGAAACGTCTGTATCATTTTGGCGTTTGTTTGCTTGGTACATCCCCAGAGTTGTATACCGTAGGTCCATATCGGCTTCAAAATTTGCCGATATAGCAGCAGCTTATTGTGAATTGTAAGCTCAGAGCCTCTACCTATAGCCAATACATTTTTCTGAACTTTATTTCAGAAATAATTTAATTTTACTCCACTTAAGCTTGGCATCGAGGGTCATGCCAAGGTATTTAGCTGTATTTGCATATGGCACGAGTCGCGAGTTAATTTCTATAGGTAGGTGGTAAGCCTTTTGATAAGTAAAGTTAATATGCGTGGATTTTGTCTCATTAAGTTTGATTCGCCAACGCTTTGTCCAGTTACAAACCGCATTGGTCATCCTCTGGAGTTTGCTCGTTGCATCAGCGACATTATTTCCAACTGCCATAATTGCTGTGTCATCTGCAAAGGTGGCTATGGTTCCTTCATTTGTGGTTGGTATGTCCCTTGTATATAGTAAATACAGGATTGGTCCTAAGACACTCCCCTGCGGGACACCGGCAGAGATTTTCTTTAGCTCAGAGTATTCATCCTCATATTTCACTCGAAAGTGTCTATTGGATAAATAAGATCTTAGTATGGCATAGAATTGTCTCGGTAGATCTCTGGTTATATTGATGAAATTTATTTTATATTTTTTAACGCCGCGGTAGTTCAATTGCCACAGTTAAACTAAGCTTAGCTAATCCGGGTAAATTTTAACAATAAATAATTTTAATAATTCCCAAATTTTTGTTTTATTTTAGCTATTTAAAATCTTCTGGAACCTGATCGATTCCCACAGTAATTTTCCTAATTTGAAAAAAAAGGTTTTAAATATTGCCTCAGAAATTTGAATTTAAATACCTAATAAAAATTCAGTACCGAAAAAGTTTAATTCCCATTTTCTACAAAAATTTAGTGAAGTCACAAAAAAAAATGTCATTTGTTACTTACATAATCAGAATGTAGGCCTTGGAGAGGTGGTGAAATAATTAAAACAGAACATCTCTTATTAAAAAAAAAACCAACAATTATTTTAGCCGGCATGATTGTAAATAAGTTATGGTAATCGTACTTAACCAAACAGTTTTTTCCATTGCCTTCGGTTTCAATTCTTAATATTTTGGAAAATTACAAGCTAATTAAATATAATTTTATACAGGATGTGTTCCGTTTGGCTTTTAATATTAATACGCAGCATTATAATATTATTTTCAGGAATTTACCCTAATTAGCTAGATATGGATATTTCTATCAATAATTTAAGCTTGAAATGTATCAGGTTCTAGAAAATAATTTCTGTTTTTTTACATAAATTTTGGGCCACTAAAAACAAATCGATCATTTTAAAACCTTTACAATTTAGAAGTTATGTAAATTAGTCAAAATGTTAGAAATCTTTAAATTGTAGTTACTAAAATGTTGATTGCTTTTTAGGTTTCAGTACTAACTAGGTACTTTCTTGAAAACCGTATCATATGCAATTATTAGTATCAGTTTCGAGGTGTGAATTAATTATTAAGTAAATAGATTCAATTGCTGCGTTTATACCGCAGCTAAATTAGCAAATAATGCTAAACCGAAATGACAACTGTATAGCAACGGTATAAACGCGACATATACCTAGCTCAGCCAGTTAAAATAGCATTGCTAAATATCATTGCTATGAAACTGATATTTGTAGCACTGCTAGTTTAGCAGTGGTATAAACGCAGCAATTGATTATTACAATTTTTGAAAATATTTAGTGGTAAGTTTGAACAGCAAATGAAATGGAATATTTGTTAATCATACATGTAATTAAAAAAACCTAAATAGCTTTCCGTACACATAAAGTAAGAGGCAAAAAAAAAAAAATAATTAATAGATGAATAAGCAAAACAAAACAAAAACAAAATGCAACGCGTACTTTGATTACTTTAATGTACGTTTGGTGTGTTTACATTGAAAGCATCAACCAAAATTAAACAAATTTTTGTTTTTGGATCAAAATTTTAGTCCGAGTAGCTCTTTGTTGCTTCATGAAACATGAATTTACCCGAATCAGGTCAAACGTCACGAAATGCAGCTATTATCATGCAAATGATATCTACATTTTAGTTGCGGTTTGTGTTTTAATTATGTATTAATATCATATATTTTTAATTTTATTTAATAATTGGTATAGTAAGCACTTAGTTATACAACACTAAAGTCAGAAACAATTACAGTAGTAAAAGTACATTATTTAAACAACAAAATCAAATTATAAACAATAAAATAAAATGAAAAATATTAATAAAAATGATTAAAATAAATATTAGTAAAATAAATCAAATTAAATTAATTGAATTTAAAAATAGAAATAAATATGGGCCGGATCAAGTCATGTTGCTAATAAATTTAAATGATTCTTGCTTAAATTTGGTGAAAGAGCATAAACTTCTGATAGTGCTTGGCAATTCATTCCATTTCCTGAAGCAGTTAAGTAAAACTGAATCATTGAGAATGGCTTTTCTATATTCTATTAGTTGGAAACATCAACATATGTATGTATTTGTCAAAAATAAGATGAAAAAATAGATGCAACGTGATTGTTCCAAGTGAAGCTATTATTAATTACTAGACCAAGATAATTAACTTTAGCAACAAATTTAATGTCAGATCCATTGATGATCAATTTCGGAAAAGTAAATGGGTTTTTAGATTTAATAATAAGCGGTGTACTACATTTACCTTCATTAATAATAAATCCATTAGAACTAGCCCAATGGCAAATATTACTTAAACCTAAATTAACTAAATCACAGCAGTGGCCCTAATATAGAGCCCTGTGGAACACCGTCATTAACTTTCCCCAGATACGATACCATTCCATTCGAACTAACATATTGCCTACGATAATTTAAGTAAGTATGTAGTAACCTAATTGAAGTACGATCGAAATTATAGAATAAGATTAGCTTCTGCAAGAGTAGTTTATGATTGATCATATCAAACACCTTGGAAAAATTTATTAAAATTATTAGGACAAACGAATTGGTTGTATCTAGGAGTCGACTTATGTCATCTGTAACGTTTATCAGAGCTGTTTGTATACTGTATGCTTAGAAATTGTTCTTCCGCTGTTGCTTTTGTCACGATAATTATTATGATAAAAAATAAAATTATTTTTATTTTTAATTTTCTATTTTATGTTCATTCGTAATACAACTACTTCGTGCTCAATTATTATCGATAATTTTTTACGAGTTAAAACCGCGCTGAAAATTCAACGAGTGCGCAGCACGAGTTGAATTATCTGCGTCGGTTTTAACGAGTAAAAAATTATAGATCATTAATTGCAGCGCGTGTTGTATTTAGTAAGAGAATACAACTTTCCCGTCAGCGATTGAATCACAATTCATCCATTTGTGTCATGTTGTATGCAAATTATTTGACAAGCTTTTGTTTGCATGGCTTTTCCTTTGATGTGTGTATAAAAAATTCAATCATAATAAAAAAAATTGAAATACAATTACAAATTTAGAGATAATTGTTTAGGATTTTCTTGTTGCTATGGTAAAATTTGTAAAATTATCGCGTTGCTATGGTGAAAATTGTAAAACTATCGCGTTGCTATGGTGAAAACTATCGCTATAATAACGTGTTGTGGTGGTACGTATTTTGCATGGCAATCTAAATACTATTGCTGTAATTATCGCTTTTTCGTAAAATTTCCCATGGCATATTTTGTGAAAGTTGTATTCTCACATTTATTTTTTAAAATTGAAAAAACTTTCTTATTTGTGACAATTTGTATTTTTTATTTCTGGAAAACTAGTTTCTTTTTTTTTTTTTAAATATATTTTTTCTTTGATTTTCTTAATGAAGCATTGAACAAATCTTAAGAAACACGAAACATTGAACAAGGGCATTAGTTTTCATAGTAGACCATTGGGTTTTTTTTATTAATTCTTCCTCAGTCCGAGTTCACGACAATATTCTGCGGAAAAATTTTCAGCAGGATTGCAGTGCGAGTTCGCGACAATATTCTGCTGAAAAAATTTCCGCAGAGTATCGTGAAGATAGCCGCGTTATAGAAGGTTTTTGTAATTATTAGGTTGGTATATAAAGGTTTTGCTCAATTTTATGATGTCAAAAAAGGTAAATAAAAGAAATTCATTAAATTTAATTTTTTGTGAGTATAAATCGTGATAATTTAATTCCAATTCATTTTTCTTTAACTGATTAAAACGTTTAATTCATTAATTGTTACTTAATTTTTTACATTTTTAAATTAAATTTTTTGACGTTAATTTTGTTGTTCTTCTTATTATTTACAAACATATTTTCTTGTGTTAACAATTTTTATTTACAGGGAAATGAAGTTAAATTTGGAAAATATTTGAAATTGGAAAATGTGACGATCATGAAAAGAGACAGCAGCGTACTTGGATGCAAGATTACGAATATTTCGAAGAGGAAGAAGGACATTTTTACTCAGAATATGGGACGCCGGATCCTTGTATCGCCGTGTCAAAAATACCTATGTTAAGACAACATATGATTTTCGGGAAGAAGAAATATTGAACTGTGACTGTCAGTTTCGACGAACGCAGAAGTAAACTAAAATCAAAAGAATAAAAATCAAAAATTTAATTTCAAAATAAGTTTATTAATTTATTTTTTTACAGCTAAGTCATTCCAGGCTGACTCCAATTAAAGTGTATCACTAAGCTGAATCCGATTCAGTCGAATCACCCACCTTCTCATCAGTAGTAAAATGTTTTCGATTCGAATTCCTTACACTGAACTCATCCGCATCTTCCGTCTCATCATCATCGGTCATCTTATATTCCTCCTCTAGCTCTCGTTTGGCTGTAAATTTTTTCGACCAAAGACCATCCTTTGTAAAGGGACAATTTAAACGGGCATACAAGAAACATTTTTTGGCGACAAACATTAGCATCAAAAATAATAAAATGGCATCACAAATAATATTTTGGCACCACATATGAAAAAACAAACAAATATTTTTGAAGGACATTATTAAATACTGTGGCGACAAACATTGACATCAAAATTAATAAATTGGCAACAAATATAATATTTTGGAACAGAAAAAAATAATTTTTAGTAGTAAAAAAAAAAAAAAAAAATCGAGACAAAAAATTAAATTTAATCGATTTTGTATTATTTATATTTGATGAAGGATCGATATAAAATATTGCAGTGTCATTAATAGATTCTATATAATCCGCTCCTACGTGCGGCACGCCGTGCGACATGTTTGCTTATCCTGGCTCCTAAGTTAAATTAGGGATCTCCATTTTCCAGAATATTTTAAAACTAATTTAATTTTTTTATTTATAAATTTGTTGCCAGTTAATTATTTTTGTCGCCCAAAATGTTTATTTCGATGCCAAAAAATAATTTTTGTGTACCCTTCCAATAGTGGCAAAAAATTATAAATGTTGCCAAATTATTATTGTGATGCCAAGAAATTTTTGTTTGTTGCTCATTAATTTGTGCCGTTTTATTATTTTTTTGTATCTCAAATATTAATTTTTTGTGTGCCGGTTTATTACCAGCCCTTTGTAAATATCATAATATGCTTTGGTGTTAATATCCTTACAACTTCCCCCTTAACTTTATCACCCTCATCAATCGGTTCTATAATCACAAAATCGCCATGTTTTATCCAAACATTTTTACGAAATTTTGTCGGCATTGATACCAAATATGTTGTTCGCTCATCATCGGCGGTTTCAATTTCATGTAAATTATTGCCACGACTTCCTAGTACGCGAACAATTAGTTGATTTGATTTTGGTGGGTCCCAATCATCGCCCAGAATCTCTTTCAGGACATGTTTACGTGTTTTGTGGTTCGAGACATAATTCACCCAATTTTTTTTTTTTTGGTTTATGAATATATAATTATACATACTATTATATTATTTGGTTTATTTAATCGCACTTCAAATAATTATTTTGTAATTTGTATTAATTTAAATAATTTTGTGAGATTTTAATCGATTCAATCAACAAAACTTTGTACAAATTGTGAAATAAATTTAATAATTTTCTTTTTATTGTCATATTTTGTATATTTCAAACACGCGAATGGCTTTCTTTGGTTTTAAACATTTGAGCAAAATAATAAATAGCAAAACTGACAATGAGCAAAAATATCAGCAACATTTAATTTGTCAATTTTGGTACCCCTACTTAAAATTTGTCTGCGATTTAAAAATATTTTATTCGGAAGGAGAAATTTGTTTACGAAATAGACTACTTTGATTGGTTGCTTGCTGAAAATTTTTCCGCAGAATATTGTCGCGAACTCGGACCCAGTTCCTTATTTTCCAACTAATTCTAATTCAATTAAAATTTGATTTATATAGCATGGTCATCTGTTTATACTTTGCGTAACGAAAAACTTTAAAGTATTACGTCAAAGTATCAAATCATATATTTTGTTGTTCCTGGTGTTGATTTTGTCATTTAGCATCAATGGGTTGTCTTTATTTTTATAAATCTCGATATCTTCAATTCTGTCCATGTAATTTTCTATGTATTTGATGTCGGTGTAGGTACGTATGATTTTCTATGATCATATGCTGTGCGTAAATCGATTTTAAATTATCTAATTTGCGCACGTTTTTTATGTCATTTGTGTCTTCCTTTAACCAACATTTACCCAAAATGCATGCGGCAGTTCATAATGAAACCAAAAAATACACCACCATAAACTACAACAAAAGTACCAGCCACATAATAAGTAAGATTTTCATAATCGTTAACTAATTTACACGTAATTCAAAAGTTATCAAAGGGAAGATACATGGGCAGAATTGAAGATATCAAGATGCGAATATAAAAATAAAGACATCCCATTGATGCTAAATGATAAAATCAACACCAGGAATAACAAAATATATGATTTAATAATCTAATAGTTGACGTAATACTTTAAAGTTTTTTGTTATGCAAAGTATAAAAAGATGACCATGCACAGAATTTCTTTCAGTTTAGAAATGGATTTTACAAGCAAACTTTTGGAGTAAGAATGGGTTCCAAGCTAGAACCGTATTCGAGTAAAGCGTCCATGAGTAATTTAGGGGCGAATTTAAAGAAAAGGAATCAGTTACCAAAAATTTGGATACGTTACGTGGACAAGGTTTTGGCTATAATAAAATTGAATGAAATTGACAACTATATGAGCATACTCAATTCCCAGTTCCTATCAATTAAATTCACAAAAGTGGTGGAAAAGGATTGCAATTTACCGTTTCTTGATAAATAATAATTTCAAAAAAGTTGGATGGTCATTTAAAGTTTGGTATATAGAAAACCCACCAGTAGTTGTAGATATATAACTAACGACCCCTTATCATGTAACCAACACAAAAGAGCAGCATTCCATTCTATGGCCAATATATTGTTAAATATTCCTATTGAGGAAGAAAATTTTAATAAAGAAATGGGGTATATTGAGGAGGCAGCAGCCATGAATGAGTACAACAAAAGGTTCATATTCTAAATTTTAAAAAGCACAAACGGAAATTTGATAGAAATTGTCTAATTACTTTTAGGTCGGAAATTACAGAACCCTTATACAGGATTAGCTTACCATTTTACCCTCAAATCACAAATGGCATTGAAAAAATATTCAAAAGGACAAATATTTAGATATAGCTAGTTAATGGACCACAACTCTAAAACAACCCATCTATGAGTTTAAAGACAAAATATCTTTGGGAGTCTACAAAATAAAATGAGCTGATTGTGTTATGCTATGTCGCCCAATAACATTTAGAATGTTTCATGTGCGTCTAAAGTCTCACGTTGTCAAACATTAAACGTATAACGGAATTGAACCATAAAATCGACAAAATCAACACGATGGCTTTAAGGCGGATTCATGGTTGCCTTCGTTCGTTCGTTCTGATAATTTTTTTTATCCAATCAAATGGGCACCAACGAAAAATAATGTCATTTTCAAGGAATATGATTGATTACAAAACATTTCAGAACGATTGAACGAACGAATGAAGGCAACTATGAATCCGCCTTTAGCGAAAATACAACAGCCCTTTAAACTTGACGCATATGAATCTATTTATATGCATGAAGCGGCGAAGGAAAATTAATGAAAGAAGAAACCTCACCAATATTTTCTAACTTATTTAACGTAGTTACCACTAATAACAATTTTGAAGTTTAATCGATACCTTGAAATTATCTTTGGTATATATCTAAACCGGTCGGTAAATAAATAAATAAAAGTTAAGGGAAATTAAAATTGTTGTTGTTGGTTCAATTAATTAATTATGTTGATATACAATTAAAAAATATTTTAAAATCTATAAGTGTTCGCAATTCTGCCCCCAACTTCATTACTATTTTTACTTTCCTCACTATAACGAAGTAATATGTATGTATTGGGTAAGTATTGTAATCGCGAAAAAACTGTGTTCCAGATTTCCACATTTCTCGACGAATTTACCAAATTCTAGCTATTCCCTGGGAATGGGGAATTGTACTATTTTGATAGTATTCTAGCAGTTTCGAATTATTTATTCCCAAAGGGTATTCTGGCGATTGGGAATTCTTGAATGTAGGGAACAAAATAATTCCATTTTATGTCAGTTTTGACGTTTATTTTTCCTTAATTTTTTTTGAGGGAATTAGAAGAAACTGTTGAAAAATAAACTGAATTCTATGTTTGATTTATAACTGTTTTTTTATCGATGTTTCCCTAATCGAGTGGTGTACGGACAATTTTTTGAAACAGTGTAGTTCTAGAAATTTAATATATAGTATTGTATAACCACTATTTGCCCTAATCACTGCTGCACACCTCTTAGGCCTGTATTACATTATCACTATTCTAAGACGTAGAAATGGATCAATATACTTCTACGATGGTGTAATATGGATATGTGGCCACATTTCTGAGTTGTCTTATTTTTACGATAGTAGTTAGCCTCATGAAGCTAACTATTCCAATATCTCTCTCACAGCTCATAAAAATGACAGAATACGATTGGAGCTCGCTTTTATTCCATTCTTTGGTAACTATCGTGAACAAAATGATTCATAGTGTAATATAGAAAAATGATTTGTATCATTTCTGTTGTCGTACTTTTACGTACTTATAGTTATTATTCTACGTCATAGTATAGTGAGAATCCACACTGGGTTTCATTTGATACTAGTTTCTGGTATCAAAATACCAGTCGCATACACACACTGTCTAAAATGAATCCGGATTCTTCAATAAATTTATATGTATGTGCATGTCGAAACCAATGCTTACTAGATATATTCAAGACGACATTGGTCGAAACACAATATGAAACAAAAAATACAAGTCAAAAATGAAAAATTTTGAACCAATTCAAACTCACTCTAAAACTACCATAATGCAATTACTGTACCAAAAGTGCATGAGCCAGAAAAGAAGAAACATGTTCCACCCCCGATCAATATTCTAGGAATATCAAATCACGGTAGTATTCAGAAATTGATGAAAGAAGTAGTACGAACTGACTACAAAGTAATATCGCTCAATAATAATATCTGGAAAATAAATACAACAGAGCCTGAAGACTATAAAGCTCTAGCTAACAAATTAAATGCTGATGGTCTCCACTGGTACACCTACGAGGATAAAAATGATCGATCAATCAAAGTAATGGTAAGAGGTCTACATCCAACTTGCTCAAAAGATGAAATCATTAAGGACCTGCAAATCAAAGGCCTGAAAATAGTTGATGCAGTAAAAATCATTAGAAAATAGAGAAGAGATAACAGGAAGGAAAATGTTGAAATCAATAGAAGAGGTCTCCCACTTGGCACTTTCTATGCTAACCTTCGACAACCCAGAAAATATAGAAAGTATTTATAATATTAAGGCTATCCTTAACCTCAGAGTTAAAATAGAAACACCGAGAAAGGTCACTCGACTAATACCTCAATGCAAAAACTGTCAAGATATAATCATACACAGAAGTACTGCCATCGAGAAGCAAGATGTGTTAAATGTGCAGGAAAACACGCAGGAATTGATTGCATAGTTTCCCAAAATACAACACCGAAGTGTATCAACTGTAATGGCCAGCATCCGGCCAATTACAGAGGATGTGAAGTTGCAGTAGAACTACAAAAAATGAGAGATAAATCACGCAAACCAGTTACATCAAGAAATGTACAATCTATTAAAAAAAATACGGAGCCAAAATGGTTGACTCCTAATCCTAATACACAAAGAGAGCGAGTAAATGAAAATGTTACTTATGCACAAGTAGTTCAGCAAACAGAGCAGAAACAGCTCAAAGTGAATCTCGTTTTACAGGACATACTGAGAAATCTAGAGAACCTCAACAAAAGACTTTCTTCACAGGAAATCAGTCTGCAGAACGCGGTAGAAGAAATGAAATCACAAACTAGTTTCAATAAAAGAATAGAAGAAAATTTTAATCGAGTGTATCAGAATATAAATTATATAAAATCGAATTATAAAATAAAGAAATGAATAAAACATTACGAATTGTAACCTAGAATGCAAATGGGCTATTGCATCACATTCAAGAACTAGATATATTTTTAAACATGCATAACATAGATATAATTATGTCTTATATCAGAAACCCAGTTCACCAAAACTTCATTCTGTAAAATAAAAGGATATAATTGCTACCATGCATTACATCCAGAGAACAAAGCCAGAGGTGGATCAGCTATCCTGATAAAAGATCACATAAAGCATAACGAAGAACTTAAAGTGGAGAAGCTTTCCATGCAAGTCACAACAATCAAAATACAATTGAACAATAATAAAACTTGTAGTATCTCAGCAGTCTATTGCCCCCCCAAGATACAATCTCAAACAAGGAGATTATACTAATCTTCTCAAAATACTAGGAAGTGTCTTTTTAATTGGAGGGGACTTTAATGCAAAAAATACCTATTGGGGATCACGGTTAACGACCACTAAAGGAAACGAACTTTTCGCAGCAGGCAAACAACTAAAATGTGAATTTCACTCAGGCGGTACACCAACCTATTGGCCCTCGGATATCAGTAAGACTCCAGATCTTATAGACTTCTTTATTACAAGAAGAATTTCAGATAATTATATCCATATAGAGAACAGTGAAAGTCTATCATCAGATCATTCACTAGTTATTATGATACTTAGCCAAACAATTATTATGAAACAGAGCAACCCGAAATTAACGAGCTTCAAAACCAATTGGGATCTCTTCCAAACACGGTTAACAGAAAGAATTAATCTGCAGAACCCAATTCAGGGATAAGTCCAATTAGAAGAAGAACTAGATAATCTCATCTATAATATCCAAAGTGCTGCGTGGAAAAGCACTCCTAATAACAGTCAGGAAAAGAAGCGCAATGCTAGCTACCCGGAGGAAGTGAGGGAACTACTTAAAATCAAAAGAAAAGCACGGAAGAATTGGCAAAAACATCGAAACCCGGAAAATAAAAGGATATTTAATCACTTGTGTAACAAATTAAAATATCTAATAAAAGACATTAAAATCAGTCAGTTAATAAATACCTCAGCACTCTAACTGGGCAAAAAGATACTGATTACTCATTATGGAAAGCAACTAAGAATCTTAAAAAACCCAAACTTCAGGTTCCTCCAATTAAAGATAAAGACAATTGGGCTCGAAATGCTAAACAAAAAGCTGATTTGTTTGCAAATCATCTTGAAGAAACATTCCAACCTTACCCAAAACAAACGGAAGAGGAAAATATTACTCCGATAAATAAACAGGATAAAATAAAAATTACACCTATAATATTGAAAGAACTAAAATGGGAAATCAAGAATAATCTGAATGCGTATAAGGCACCAGGATATGATCTATAACGGGTCAGATAATAAAAGTGTTACCGGAGAAAGCGTTGAGGAAACTAATGCATATAATTAATGCAGCATTTCGACTAAGATATGTACCAAGACAATGGAAAGTTGCAGAAGTTATTATGATACTTAAGCCGAACAAACCTCCGAACGATAAAGCATCATACAGGAAGATTTCTCTGCTACCAATATTATCGAAGCTATTTGAAAAGGTTCTTGTTAAAAGACTAAAACCAATTATCGAAGAAAGGAATCTTATCCCCTCACATCTGTTTGGATTTAGGGAAAGGCATTCTACTATAGAACAAGTACATCGAATTACTGATGTAATCGAGAAATCACTAGAAAGCAAACAAATATACTCAACTATATTCCTTGATGTAGCGCAAGCATTTGACAAAGTATGGCACCAGGGGTTAGAATTCAAACTTCATCGAGATCTTCCGGAGCAATTTTTTCAAATTCTAAAATCCTACATATCAGAGAGGCACTTCCGAGTAAAGTATGAGAATGAATACTCCCAACTTAAAAGAATAACAGCAGGAGTTCCACAAGGAAGTGTTCTTGGGCCGATCCTTTATCTCCTATATACTAGATATATACCAATTACAGAAGCAACAATGGCGACTTTTGCTGATGACACGGCAACGCAACAGCAAAAAACATCAATGAATCCACTAGTAAATTACAGAAGGCTAC